>BTRK01000001.1:659729-923240 GCA_036245805.1 Pristionchus mayeri | reverse complement strand
GTAAATGTTCCAAAGCTTCTAGAATGTAGAGAGAGGGAGAGAGAGGAAGAGAGGGAGAGAGGGAGAGAGAGGGAGAGAGGGAGAGATCGAGAGAAATAGAGAAGGAGAGAGAGGGAGAGAAGGAGAGAAGGAGAGAGAGGGAGAGAAGGAGAGAAGGAGAGAGGGAGAAAGAGGAAGAGAGGGAGAGAGGAAGAGAGGAGAGAGGGAGAGAATGAGAGAAGGAGAGAAGGAGAGAGAGGGAGAGAAGGAGAGAAGGAGAGAGGGAGAAAGAGGAAGAGAGGGAGAGAGGAAGAGAGGAAGAAAGAGGAAGAGAGGGAGAGAGGGAGAGATCGAGAGAAATAGAGAAGGTGAGAGAGAGAGAGAGAAAGAGAGAAGGAGAGAGAGGGAGAGAAGGAGAGAAGGAGAGAGGGAGAAAGAGGAAGAGAGGGAGAGAGGAAGAGAGGGAGAGAGGAAGAGAGGGAGAGAGGGAGAGAGGGAGAAAGAGGAAGAGAGGGAGAGAGGAAGAGAGGAAGAAAGAGGAAGAGAGGGAGAGAGGGAGAGATCGAGAGAAATAGAGAAGGAGAGAGAGGGAGAGAGAGAGAGAGAGAGAGAGAAGGAGAGAGAGGGAGAGAAGGGAGAGAGAGAGAGAGAGAGAGAGAGAGAAGGAGAGAGAGGGAGAGAAGGGAGAGAAGGAGAGAGGGAGAAAGGATAGAAGGAGAGAGAGGGAGAGAAGGGAGAGAAGGAGAGAGGGAGAAAGAGGAAGAGAGGGAGAGAGGAAGAGAGGGAGAGAGGAAGAGAGGGAGAGAAGGAGAGAAGGAGAGAGAGGGAGAGAAGGGAGAGAAGGAGAGAGGGAGAAAGAGGAAGAGAGGGAGAGAGGAAGAGAGGGTGAGGAGGAGAGAAGGAGAGAGAGGGAGAGAAGGAGAGAGGAAGAGAGGGAGAGAGGAAGAGAGAGGGAGAGAAGGAGAGAAGGAGAGAGAGGGAGAGAAGGGAGAGAAGGAGAGAGGGAGAAAGAGGAAGAGAGGGAGAGAGGAAGAGAGGGTGAGGAGGAGAGAAGGAGAGAGAGGGAGAGAAGGAGAGAAGGAGAGAGGAGGAAGAGGAAGAGAGGGAGAGAGGGAGAGAAGGAGAGAGGGAGAAAGAGGAAGAGAGGGAGAGAGGAAGAGAGGGAGAGAGGAAGAGAGGGAGAGAAGGAGAGAAGGAGAGAGAGGGAGAGAAGGGAGAGAAGGAGAGAGGGAGAAAGAGGAAGAGAGGGAGAGAGGAAGAGAGGGTGAGGAGGAGAGAAGGAGAGAGAGGGAGAGAAGGAGAGAAGGAGAGAGGGAGGAAGAGGAAGAGAGGGAGAGAGGGAGAGAGGGAGAAAGAGGAAGAGAGGGAGAGAGGAAGAGAGGGAGAGAAGGAGAGAAGGAGAGAGAGGGAGAGAAGGGAGAGAAGGAGAGAGGGAGAAAGAGGAAGAGAGGGAGAGAGGAAGAGAGGGAGAGAAGGAGAGAAGGAGAGAGAGGGAGAGAAGGGAGAGAAGGAGAGAGGGAGAAAGGATAGAAGGAGAGAGAGGGAGAGAAGGGAGAGAAGGAGAGAGGGAGAAAGAGGAAGAGAGGGAGAGAGGGAAGAGAGGGAGAGAGGAAGAGAGGGAGAGAAGGAGAGAAGGAGAGAGAGGGAGAGAAGGGAGAGAAGGAGAGAGGGAGAAAGAGGAAGAGAGGGAGAGAGGGAGAGAGGGAGAAAGGAGGAAGAGAGGGAGAGAGGGAGAGAGGGAGAAAGAGGAAGAGAGGGAGAGAGGAAGAGAGGGAGAGAAGGAGAGAAGGAGAGAGAGGGAGAGAAGGGAGAGAAGGAGAGAGGGAGAAAGAGGAAGAGAGGGAGAGAGGAAGAGAGGGAGAGAAGGAGAGAAGGAGAGAGAGGGAGAGAAGGGAGAGAAGGAGAGAGGGAGAAAGGATAGAAGGAGAGAGAGGGAGAGAAGGGAGAGAAGGAGAGAGGGAGAAAGAGGAAGAGAGGGAGAGAGGAAGAGAGGGAGAGAGGAAGAGAGGGAGAGAAGGAGAGAAGGAGAGAGAGGGAGAGAAGGGAGAGAAGGAGAGAGGGAGAAAGAGGAAGAGAGGGAGAGAGGAAGAGAGGGTGAGGAGGAGAGAAGGAGAGAGAGGGAGAGAAGGAGAGAAGGAGAGAGGGAGAAAGGATAGAAGGAGAGAGAGGGAGAGAAGGGAGAGAAGGAGAGAGGGAGAAAGAGGAAGAGAGGGAGAGAGGAAGAGAGGGAGAGAGGAAGAGAGGGAGAGAAGGAGAGAAGGAGAGAGAGGGAGAGAAGGGAGAGAAGGAGAGAGGGAGAAAGAGGAAGAGAGGGAGAGAGGAAGAGAGGGTGAGGAGGAGAGAAGGAGAGAGAGGGAGAGAAGGAGAGAAGGAGAGAGGGAGGAAGAGGAAGAGAGGGAGAGAGGGAGAGAGGAAGAGAGGGAGAGAAGGAGAGAAGGAGAGAGAGGGAGAGAAGGAGAGAGAAGGAGAGAGGGAGAAAGAGGAAGAGAGGGTGAGGAGGAGAGAAGGTGAGAGAGGGAGAGAAGGAGAGAAGGAGAGAGGGAGAAAGAGGAAGAGAGGGAGAGAGGAAGAGAGGGAGAGAGGGAGAGAGGGAGAGAGGGAGAGAGGGAGAGAGGGAGAGAGGGAGAGAGGGAGAGAGGGAGAGAGGGAGAGGGAGAGAGGGAGAGAGGGAGAGAGGGAGAGAGAGAGAGAGGAAGAGAGGGAGAGAGAGGAAGAGAGGGAGAGAGGAAGAGAGGGAGAGAGGAAGAGAGGGAGAGAGGGAGAGAGGAAGAGAGGGAGAGAAGGAGAGAAAGAGAGAAGGAGAGAGAGGGAGAGATTGAGAGAGGAAGAGAGGGAGAGAAGGAGAGAAAGAGAGAAGGAGAGAGAGGGAGAGAAGGAGAGAAGGAGAGAGGGAGAGTTGAGAGAGTTAGAGAAGGAGAGGGGAAGTGGAGAGAGAGAGGGAGAGAGGAGGATAGGGAGAGAGAGGGAGAGAGAGGGAGAGAGAGGGAGACGAAGAGAGGGAGAGAAATAGAGAAAGTCAGAAGGCGAGAGAGGGAGAGAAGGAGAGAAGGAGAGAGGGAGAAAGAGGAAGAGAGGGAGAGAGGAAGAGAGGGAGAGAGGTAGAGATGGAGAGAGGGAGAGAGGGAGAGAGGAAAATAGTGAGAGAGAGAGAGGGAGAGAGAGGAAGAGAGAGGGAGAAAGAGGAAGAGAGGGAGAGAGGGAGAGAGGGAGAGAGGGAGAGAAGAAGAGAACGACAGAAGGAGAGAGAGGGAGAGGAAGAGAGGGAGAGAAGAAGAGAAAGACAGAAGGAGAGAGAGGGATAGAAGGAGAGAAGGAGAGAGGGAGAGAGGGATAGAGGATTAATAGTGAGAGAGAGAGGGAGAGAGAGGAAGAGAGAGGGAGAAAGAGGAAGAGAGGGAGAGAGGTAGAGAGGGAGAGAGGGAGAAAGGAGAGAGGGAGAGAGGAAAATAAGGAGAGGGAGGGAGAGATTAAGGGCGAGAGATAGGGATAGAGGGAGGGAGAGGGTGAGGGAGAAGGATAGGTTAGAGGGTGAGGGAGTTGAGAGGGAGGGGAAATGTTAAGGGAGTTTGAGAGAGAGATTTTGCATCCGAAAAAAATAAAACGAAGGCTAAGAACACATCCCGGAACACGCCAGTCGATTGCGCGCGCCGAGGCGCGCGCGATCGGCTGGTTGTCATATAAAATACTCCAGAACACTCTGCACAACAAGTTAGCATATCCCATCTGGTATTTATAGACTTGAAAAGCGTGCCAAAATGCTACGATAGCTGCATGCCCAGCATTCATTCGCTCAAGCACGAGTTGAAAGTTGAAAATTGAATGCAGATGCAACTGTGACAAATTGTGTCAAAGAATTCACAAAAATCTTGATAAACCCCCCTGTGGTCCCTAAATGTGTTCGAGCGAAACGAGCATATTCACGTTCCAGTTTCACCAGACATTCCGAACCCCTCGTTAATTGTATGCTTCATCGTTACTTCTTCTTGGTATGTATCCTCTCTGTTCGATCAAACCCGATCACCTTGTGGCATGTAAACAAAAACAGTATTTTTCGCGAGAAGTTGTAAACATAGCGGTCCTTTTGGACGCTACCTCCTGTACTCGATGGACAGGAGAATCAATCGCAATAGTTTCCCAGACATTTTAATGTCTCGTTTTATCTCAACAACCCCTGTCATATCGATCCTCATATTGTTCTTTAATCATAAATAATATCTGAAACATATTTCTACCTGCACTCTTAAAATATGTGAAGTCATGATAAATTTAGCCTTCGCTAAATGAGGAGCGTATGATAACTGGAGGAAACGAATAGGCAAGCGCATTTCGCTAGCCATCTTTGATTATTTGATAATGAAATTGAAAGCCACACAGTCATTCCAGGAAGCGCAGCACTCAAGCTAAATGAAACAGTCACAGCACGAAACCAACAGGCTGGTAACAACAAATATATCATTGCGGGAATGAACTGGACATGTACTGTGATAATTGGGCATACAAGCAATGAGTAAACATTGAATTTTCCACAGCTGATCGCCTCCACAGCTGAACTCATATAGGTTGTCGGGCCGTTCTGCGACTGCGGCAGCAGCTGCAGCTGCGGCAACTGCAATCACACAGTGCCGTGGGCGGCTCTGCAAATATAAAATTGAAGGGGAGTGCAATTGCGAGAAATATGGTGTACATTTCCGAAGAACGGCTCGGAGTTTCATAAAACATCACCGTCACGTTCATGGTTCACCACGGCGGTTTAAAATGTTTTCACCACGAGGCTCAAGACATAATATTGGGGTGTCCGGAAAGTTCGTATAATGCTTCGGGAAAAAGTCAGTTCGCGATCAAATGCAGTGATTGCGCAATCTGTTTGTCAACAATGTATTGCATCATTCTGACGTTGAGTAGTGAGATCATTTAATCAGTCTCCTAGTTGCTACATTGATTCTTGTGATGGACTCCCATCTCTACCTCCGAGCAGTTTTACTTCATTACTACCGTCTTGGCCGATCCGTGAAGGAGGCCCACTCTGCCCTGGCCCAGTCGGAAGGAGCTGACGCCCCCTCCATACCCTTCTGCTATAAGTGGTTCTCCCGCTTCAAGAAAGGGGAGTTTGGTCTCGATGATCAACCCCGCTCTGGACGCCCTCCCTCCCTCGATCAACCTCTCGTTCTCCGCACACTGAAGCGCAAGCCCATGGCCAGTGTGCGTGAGTTGAAGAAGGATACTGGTACTCCCAGATCAACGGTGTCCGATATCCTCCATCGATCTGGGAAGAAGCCGAAACTCCCACAAGTGATTCCCCATGACCTCTCCCCCGAACAGCTGAAAAATCGTGTTCAAGTCTGTCGGGAATTACTCCATCGTAGATCCAATCTTCGATGGGTCAATTCCATCATCGCTACAGATGAGAAGTGGATCACGTACGATAACCCTGTGAGGAGACTGCAATGGGTGGATGCAGATGAGAAGCCCACGCCCGTCCCGAAGAAGGAAGAGCACGGAAAGAAGGAACTCCTCTGCTTCTTCTTCTCAGTGCTCGGTCTCATCTACTGGGAGATCCTCGCCCCTGGCACCAGCATCAATGCCGACCTCTTCTCTGAACATCTGGAAGATGTCGCGATCAGAGTCCCTCCCAGACTCCTGAACCAGGGCAAAATTCTTCTTCTGATGGACAATGCTCGCCCACATCGAGCGAAGATGACCCAGAAGAAAATGGACGAGCTGAAGATCGAGAGGATTCCCCATCCACCGTATTCCCCGGATCTCTCCCCATGCGACTACCACTGCTTCCGCTCTCTCTCTGACTTCTGCAAAGGAAAGAAGTTCAAGAATCGAGATGAAGTTGTGAGGGCTTTCGTGAACTGGGCGGTCTCGAAGAAACCCGCATTCTGGAAGAGAGGAATCGAGACCCTGCCCAATCGCTGGAGGGAGGTAGTGAGAAAGAAGGGGGCATACATTGGTCACTGAGAATTGTAAAGCATTGAATAAAAAATAAAAACAAAAAAATATACGAACTTTCCGGACACCCCCAATATATTCACCATTGACAGATTAGTCAATTTGAATTATTCATTCCGTCATAACTCCTATTGCATTGAAGTTAAATAATTTCAGCTACGATACCAAATGCTCGGTGAAATAACTGCAATGTGATATTTTCACAGCAGCATGAATAACCTCTAAAATCCGGCTTTGTGTCCCGGCTACGCGTGGCGCAACGGTATATTTATTGCGGACTGAAGGCTTGGATGGTGTGCATCGAACCAAGTGTGATTTTGCTGGAACATTATTTTGATGTGCGGGAAAAGCGTTTAAATCGTTCGAGCGTTCCCGTATTTTTATACAGTGCTGAGCCCACGTGCTCAAAATTACGTCTTAGCTTCATAACATATCCCTCCACATTTTCCCTCCACATCATAAATCTCTCGCTTATGTGAATATTCTAGACGAAATATCCTCCAGATATTTTAGGACCTTCTGTGGTTTCATGTGCAAAAGGATCCGAAAAGTCGAGTGAAGCATACCTAGATGCTTTATTATTTTCATAAAAAATCTATGTTATGTTTCACTACTACTTCTTCAGTTCCTTCTCGTTCCCAGGGGAATTTGATTCCGCCTCCATCATCTCAATAGAAATAATGTAAAATGTACTTAATAGTGATGGCCGATTTCTTCGCATTTTATTTTGTTCTCGCCATTCTGAGACGAAGAAATAGAGGGAGAGAAAAAAACGATAGCGATGACATGAATCAATTGATTACCTTCTCCTCGTAGTATTCGCTTTCCACTGGACACTGCTCCTCGTAATTCCCACAGCGACTAGAGCAGCACCTGCCGCATAAAACGATATTTTTCTACTGCAGATCTCATGCATTGAATTGTACAGAACCAGTCCATCACCCATTGTTGAGCCTATGTTTTTTTTTCAAATGATAAGATAACAATGAAACGCAACAGTACAGTGATTGTATACCACGGATCTCCTGTAAAAATGCTGGACAATGAGACCTCGTTGCGACAGAAAAATATCTTGGGTCATGGATTTCGCTGAAAACATAAGGACTGACCAAAGTGATGATGACGAACACGCCTATCAACTTCGTTTTTCAAAATTTGCATATTTTGACCTATAACTTTGGAAGGCTGTATCTCCGTCAATTGTTGACCAACAGCGACCGCATTTTTTCCAATCGATGCTCATTCAGGTACCCTACAAATAAGTTCTCTTGAGCTAAGCGCTGAAATTACGCATTCACATTGTTTTCCTCAAAAAAACTGATTTAACAGTCGTGATCTACCTTTCATGATGAAAAACTCTCAATTTTTATCTTTGATTTGGATTCCCCACCCCAGAATTAGGGTACGTACATAGTTCATTCATCACAACACGGGGCTTATCATATCGCCGCTCAGTAGGGATAATCTGAACATAGCAATTACTTGAAAGAATCACTTTTCGGTATGTATCTCACGTGGGGATTATGCAAATTTGCAAAGTAGGACTAATCGATAGCTCTAGAGCATGTTTTCAAGAATGACTAAGAGGACCAAGATGCCAAAGTTGCCCGTTTTCGAGATACTGCGTACAAACGAATTTAGTAGAACACCGTGGAAGATGAGAGGACTCGCTCCACTGTCCACTGGAAGCCATCTGGCGAAAAATATTTTTTCATTATTTTCAAAATGGATCGACATTTTCGAAAAACTAAATTTCGCCAGATGGCTTCCAAACCAATCGGAAATGATTATATACGTTGGATATAGTAATTCTGAGCGAAAAATGACGTTGTTGAACTTCAAATAGCAATCTCAGAGTGTACCAAAATCGCAAAATTTCGAAAATTTTGAAAAATATCGCATTTTCTCGAACTCTCAAATCATGAGAGTGTTCAATTGAGCGGTATATGTACAAAAACGATGTGAATATGCATAAGAAATACATAATACGTAATATGAGTCGTTTAAGACGATTGAAAACCTAATTATGACGAAAAAATATCGATATTTGGGAAATCAGAGAAATTTGGAATTTCCAAAAGTGCAAATTTCAAGATTAAGACTTCAAATTGCCTGATCATGATCTCAAATTGTTTGATTCGATATATAAATAAGTTTCGATGTTCAAAAGAGACCATTCGTCATGATTTGGAGAAAGTGTGATGGTTTTTCTCTGAGAGGTTGCTCTAGAGTCGCCATGTTCTGGAAACTATAACTTCCGAGCGCACCCCTGAATTTTTGTGAACTTTTTGTATTATACGTAGTTTTTCACGAAGAATCCGAAAGTAAAGTTAGTTTTTGCAAAGTGCATTATAAACTTTTCAGGACGGCCAACAATCGTCGAAAATCGGCGTTTTCAACACTTTATCAGCATCGTATCGCTTTCAAAGTAAGTTGTTCGTTATTTTTATCTAAAAATAGACCTAAAAACCTATAATATCGTACTTTTCAAAAATTTGAAATTTTCGGGCCAGGATTTTTTTGGGCCAGGTGTGATATTTTTCGGAAAGTGCACCAGAGCCCCTCATATTGGGCCAAATATCAGCACTGGGTATGGGAACTTCACCAGCGAAATATTGAGGGGGTTGCAAAAAAGTCATCCGTCGACCCCTCCCAAAAGGTGCGTTTTCTCGTGGAATGTCTCTTAAATATTCAATTTTCCAGATAAATACTCACTAAAAGTGATCTCTTCTAGAGCAGTCTCGTCTCAGCACACGCACACATAATCTCGGAGAAGGACGAACGCGAGAAGTCTCGAGATCAATGAGGATAGTAACGAAACCGATCATGGGTAAGGTGAGGATGGGACGATCGCCTTATTTTCCACAATGCGCATTTTTATACGTGAACCCAAACAAGAGGCTATGGCATTACGAGAAACGCCTTCGAAAGTCTAAGTAAAACATTTAGAGCACTAAACCAACGGACCGGATACAACTGCAATTTTGCAGGAATGGATTGGTTATTATCCTATGTGAATCGGGAATACAAACTGTGATCAAACATCGACATTTCCGAAGCTAATCACCTCTTTATTGTCAGCTAGTAACTTCTTAAAGGCAAATACCGTACCCAAAACCACAAAGCCACATCACAATCCTAAATCTACGAGCTTACTGTCCCAAACGAAAACCTGACCAATTATTTATCGATAGCTTCATAGTGCAGCATAACGATAGAGCATGATTCGATTGAGTATCACTGTGGATTGAATTTTAGATGCAGATAGAACCGCAATATGTTATTTCGTTTATTTCAAGCCACTTGTTCGCTTGAAATCAACGGCGTGTTACCTCAACAATTATTATACTAGAAATACAGTTTTCAAGCTATATGATTAATATTCCGATCTTAAAAATATTACCCTCACCTTTATGTTTCACTATTATTACTTACCCTCGTGTACCCGAGCTCATCAATGTGTTCGAATGTTTCTTCTCGAATAATACATACTACACGCCCCGGTATGTGGCCAACGTGAGCAATTATATATTCCAGTATTACTTCTAGAATGTTTGAGTGCTTCTCTTCGGAGTGCAGAAGATCTGAGCGATACATAATGTACACCATAGCGTTCCGACTAGGAGCACGTCCATGAATCGTCTTCCTGACATCAGACACTCATATCGATTTGATGAAGGGATCAAAATTAGCAAGTTATTATTGACCATATTTTTGATACACTTTGCCTTGAACCAGATCGTTCAAGTCCCACTCCAAAGGCGGGAATCATATGAAGACAGTTATCCATGTAATTTTTGCGCGCCATGTATAAACTGTGCTTAATCGTGATAGCAAGCTCTTCTCTTTTCACATTTCCTCGCACGTATGATTCAGAGGAAAAAGCGAGAGAAAGAAAAAGTAGGACGACGTAATCAGTCGATTGCTCACCTTCTTTGTTTGCCAGAGGTCACTGCTTCTCGTTCGTCCTACAGTACACTCCATATACTATGCATACAATCTATTCCATTTCCATTATAGGACAAGTACTACTTACACAGAGTGACATCTGCAGAAGTTGCAGTCGGTCATCAATGCACGACCACTGTGATAGATACTGCAATTGAGAATTCATAAATTTAAAAAAAATACATAAAAGATCGAACAATTGTTCACAGGTACATTCCCGCCACATTGATTCAGCTAGTACTACAATTTTCAGTTTACACGATTTCTGTTTGCTCTTAATGGCACCATAAAAATATTGCTTCGCCAAAGCTCTATGACAATGATGACCAGATCATAGAAGTTAGAACTGCAATAACTTAAGCAGTTCTCCAATCAGTCAGTCACAAGAAGACCATCAATGAAGAACTGGCGGCGAATCAACAAATAATCTCCTCATAAAGCATACTCTCTTGGAGACGATAGAAGCGAAAGAATACATAACAACTATAAAAGTGATGATAGTTACTGATTTTAATCACTAAGAAAATTATCCTCTCGCTATCCCCTGCACGTCTTGTGAATTGGAGCCTCGCCTCACTTTATCCACGATACATGCAGCAGTTACAGCAGTCGGTGAACCGGAGAAGAATTTGGTGGTACGGTAGGTTTACGGTGATACGCTAAAATATGTCATTTTTGGGAACTTAGTACTTATCGATGTATGAGGACTCGCTCTTAAATAAATTGTGAAACACAGATTTTGCAGTTTCGTGCCAAAACCATTATGAGGCCATAATTTGGCTAGTAAATTCGCAAGCTTTTAAAAATTAATTATTGTTACAGCTATAATTTTGTTTTTTTTAACTAACGAAGTGCAGATTCCAGATTCGTTAAACGAAAGTTATAGGATAGTGAAACTGTTCTTCTCACCGTTTTCCTTGATCCTGTTTCAATAATGAGCTTTTAATTTTTTATGTAATGAGAACGTTGGACCAACTAAGATGTCGAACAGGCCAATGCTGTTATCAATCCTATGAAACGCAGATGATCGCGTAAACCTTATTCGTACTGAGGCTGTATTTATTGTTATTATATTGGCCCGCACTTGATTTCTTGGTCTTGGTGACCCATTGAAATTGTATTCCAGGTATTCCTCATCAGTCCACGTGAAACACGGCGCTGATTCGTCGGATGAAAGCACAATACTAAAATCTCAGACGCTTTTTATATGTACAATGATATGGTCCCTTGCTCCCGTAATATTCGAAGACCTCATGCCATTATGTGGGAGATTCATATTCTAATGACACATTCACATTCTAATGACACTTCGCCAATGTGATGAATGAGCTGTAACATGACCAAGTGTGAGAATCAAGGATTCTCAAATTTTGTTGTGAAAGAAAACATCGAAGACAATTCGAAGACAATAACCACTTGTGAAACACATTCGACAAACGACGACTGTTCAAAACAAAATATACATCGCTTGTGAAACACATTTCGCAAGCGATGAATTGTATAACATAAATAATGTAAAATATTTATAAATATTCCAACCAATCTGCAATTTTGTAGGCTCGAAGGGACCATGATGAGATAGTTAAATTTAAAATTTGAAGAAAAAATATTAATATTGAACGAAGTTACAGCCTTGAGAATCCGTGATTCTCAGAATCCAGGATTTTCAGAATCCGAGATTCTCAGAATCAAATGATTCAGTGAGTGAGGAATCATTCGATTCTCAGAATCCTCAAAGAATCAAAATGCCAACCCTATAGTCAATATACATTTTTTACCATCAGAAACGCGTTCGCGACACGCGTTTCATTGAATAATTTCAAATAATTTTTATTTAATTTACAGTGAATGTGCATTTCACTGTCTCAATCGTTTCCTCTCGTCTGATGTTTGAGTTTTGCATCTCGAAGTTGGCAAGAGGGTTCTACGGAAATTTGTTTCCAGCAATGTTCGTGCTACTCTCTTCCTATAATATTAGTGTAATTTTCTGTGGATCAATTTCTGATATCATCGTTTGCTCAAAACAGCTTACTAGGAAGCATCTGTTCCATACCTGTCCAGAGCTGGCGGCGCTTGCCCACCCCCCGTCCACCCATGAACCCCGGGTCATGGTCTTTTGCCCACCCCCCGTCCTACCATGAACCCCGGGTCATGGTCAAAAAATCGATGGTAGGTCATGGGTAGGTCAAGATTAAGTACTGTACCAATCAATAGTACAGTACTTCCTGATACCGTATATAGCAACCGTAACCCTGATTACCGCGAACTGATTTTTTTTCAAAAATTGAAAATACCGTACCCTAATTTAAAAATCAAAGTACCGTAACCAATCGATAGTACAGTACCACCAGATACCGTATCCCCCTACCGTAACCCCGCCGATCGCGGAGTAATTTTATTTTTAAGATGTCCTGGTGACGTGCACAATCGGTCTGGTGTCGTGAACGATCAATTGTACAGTACCCAACTGACTACCGTAACCCAGTTCCTTGGGTCAGATCTAGTTCCTTGGGTCAAACATTTTTCTAAAAATTCTGAATCTGTAATAAAATTATTTTGAAATATTCCACCGTAACTCTAATTAGTGTAGAACCAATTTATAATCGATTTAGGATTTTTAGAAAATGATTTTGGATTTTTAGAAAAATGTTTGACCCAAGGAACTAGATCTGACCCACGGAACTGGGTTACGGTAGTCAGTTGGGTACTGTACAATCGATCGTTCACGACACCAGACCGATTGTGCACGTCACCAGGACATCTTAAAAATAAAATTAGTTCGCGATCGTCGTGGTTACGGTAGTGGGATACGGTATCTGGTGGTACTGTACTATCGATTGGTTACGGTACTTTGATTTTTAAATTAGGGTATGGTATTATCATTTTTTGAAAAAAATCAGTTCGCGGTAATCAGGGTTACGGTAGCTATATACGGTATAAGGAAGTACTGTACTGATGATTGGTGCAGTACTTAATCTTGACCTACCCATGACCTACCATCGATTTCTTGACCATGACCCGGGGTTCATGGTAGGACGGGGGGTGGGCAAGATTCGTGCCCACCCCCGTCCTACCATGAACCGGGGGTCATGGATTTTTTGCCCACCCCCCTGCCGACGCCGCCGGCGTGGACAGCTATGATCTGTTCCCATTCCCAATACACTACCGAATCTTTTAAAAACCTACAGTACTTGCCATAACTTCCTTACCTTTTAAATATCAGATATTCCGTTACATCAGCAACTTGGCGTCATATGTTCGCATCTAAATGAAATCTGCGAGCCCACTCGTGAGTCCACTCGCCTCCTTCGCCACAGGCCGCGCCCAGGTCTTGAATAAAGCAGGAAGACTTTCTTCGATTATTTTATATAACCGAGAATAACCATTGATCTACCCAGAATGAATGGAGAACAGTAAACGTGATCGTTCGAGAGAATTTATTCACAAGTGTGTATTGAGTGTCACCCGCACATCTTATCCAACTCATTCACCATTCATCAGTAACCTTAAGGATTGCAAGAAAAAATAGAAATATGGTTATCATATCCTTCAATTCCACCCTACCGTATCCCGTGATGTGCGTATGGCCGCACTAATTCCATAGCTTATAGAGCAGGAAAAAGTGAAATGAGTCTCCATTCTGACCCGTGAGAGAACATATATAATCACGGAAGGACTAAGGGATAAGGGAACCGGTGATCGATGGAGCGGATGCTGAGAAATCCACCAGCGTGAATTAGGTTTCAGGTGCTTCACTTATTTAACTCGTATATCTCTCACCAATTTGCGAGTGCTATTCCGGTTGCAAAATTAAACCCATAAAATCACTGCATTTTTTCTCGTAACAAATGACTGATGTATCGCTCTCATCCTCGACCCTACCCATATCGTGATCACCTGCTCTCTGCATTCGTCTCGAGCGACCAGTTCCAAAACGCCGGTTTCCATTTTTCCGGTTCCAATTTGAACCATCACCGTCTCGAGACGAGCATTTTCGACCTAGAGCACTCCATCGTCCCCCACTATTGCAAGTGGAGAAATGGTTTCGCAAGAATTGACTTTCGTCATTCTGCAATGGATCTCGCCGATCGGCCCGGTGAGAATGCAGGCAAAAATATATTATTTGAGGTGAAGCATGTAGCTTAGATCATGTAGCAGAGATCAAGCTTAATGTATTTGACACGGGTAACCGGTACGCATAGACTTGACTCATAATTCAGATCTTCGATTATCCTGGACTGATGTACCGAAATAATTCGTTATGCGCCGTGCAGCTGCTTATTGCCTCCATTGACATCGAATTGTCATGGGAGGAGAAGGAGAAGATACGCGAGATAGTGAACGGTATGAATAAGATAGGATTCTATGATACTTGCGGGTCCATCATTTGCTTTTGTGCATAAACAGCTTTTTTAGCAATTCGAAGTGCCGTATAATCGAGGGTTCTACTCAGTTTGAAAATTTTGTAGATAAAGTGAAGCATGCATTTTCTGCGAAATCGGTTTACTCACGTTCGCCTGTTTTTGAAATTGTTCTCGAAATAAGAAGTAAAATTGATGACACACTGAGTTGAAAAACGTTATTAATCGATTCGAAGCCATCGGCTGAGATGAGTAAGGGAAACATGCGGCGTGAAGAGGTAGGTGAGGTGCTTAATCAGAAGAAAATTTCCAGAAAAACCGAAAATAATGATTTTGCTTATTTGATTGACTAACATATTTCAAACATATGTTAAATATATGATTGTCCATTTCTCATTGCATTGGTTAAACTTTTTCTAGTTTGATTATCGCATGAAGCGCTGATGCAACGGCAAAATTTATCGTCGTCTTCGACCGACGATTCGTCTCCATTCAAGTTCAATTGTCATGGGAGGAGAAGGAGAAGTGAGTGATTTTATTGAACGTCTAAATTATTGGGGTGTCCGGAAAGTTCGTTCATATGGCCATAAGAAATGAGTGCGCCATTTAATGTTCCAATCGTTCAGTGGTATGTATGAGCAAAATTCAGAGTTATGTTACAGTTGAATTGGAAGGTGATTGCTTCATTGGGGAAGATTACAGATTAATTTAACGATTTAGTCGATTTACGAATTATCGAAAACACGCAGTTTTCATTGCCACATCTTCGGTCATTCCGCAAAGCAATTGTAACCCCCTTGATAAGGAAAGTACCCACTACTCTTCGCTTCCGAAACTTCTCTTCGCACTACTACTCTTCGCTTCGCTTCAATATGTTATTTCGTTTATTTTAAGCCATTTGTTCGCTTGAAATCAACTGCGTGTTACCTCAACAATTATTATACTAGAAATACAGTTTTCAAGCTAGATGATTCATCCTGTATTCCGATATCTCAAAAAATATTACCCTCACCTTTATGTTTCACTATTAATACTTACCCTCGTGTACCCTAGCTATTCGATGGATTCTTCAATAATAAACACTAAACTTAAGGTATGCGGCTAACATGCGCAATTACATATCCCAGTATTACTTCTACAATGTTTGAGTGCTTCTCTTCGGAGTGCAGAAGATCTGAGCGAAGCATAATGTACGCCATAGCGTTCCGACTAGGTGCACGTCCCTAAATCTTCTTGTGTTGCACTATTACTTCATCACTTTCTGCTCCTTCTCTGTTCAATGCTTGCCAATCTCCAGTGGTTGAATATATAATATATACAATAAAATTTTGCTACTTATTCACGATATTCAGATTCTTCTCATTTCACATTTTTCTGGCAATTTTGAGTACTGGAACAGGAGAGAAAGAGAAATAGGACTGCGGGATTATCACTCCATTGCTCATCTTATCCTCGTAGTGTCCGATTGTCTGTCAACTGCTACTCGTTCATAAAATGATAAGTAAGACAGGAAAAATTTAATTGCATTGAATAAACTGCATCATAGCATTGTTGTCTTTAGGTTGATACAAATGATAGGGAAACGTTGAAACACAATAGCACATTGAACGAAATTCTTTTTGTCACGAGCCGATTTGACAAATAATGGACAGCTTAAAAGCAGTTGTAAGCAAGCAAAATTAAGAAATTCTCGATGGATAACAAACCATAAGAAGACTTCCTCAGATTGTAGGATTATGCAACGACAGATACAGAAGCTGCAACAGATCGCCCTATGTACAAGGGTTGTATTTTACAAGATATTCTCATCTGAATTCTTTTAGAATCACTCATTGTAAGTTAGATAACTCGATGCTTCAGCTTCTAAAAATATTTTTTACATCCTTTAGCAACCTATTCAATGAACTTCAGCCAGCAGTGAGTGTATACCAAATATAGTTATATATTAAAAAGACAACCGGTTTCAATGAATATAGTCAATTCACTATTCATGATGTAAAATACGTCCATTTCCATACCATTTCCTGTTTTATAATCCATTTACAAAATACGATAAGTGAACGACTCACACACGGATATTGTTCATTTAGTGTTGCAGTTGATCATCAGGAAACTAGCACAGTAAGGCATTAAACAACTGAAATGTGCATAAAAATGAGAACACCATTTTTACACAGACATGTTCACGCTTCATTGATTCCGTATGTATTATTGAATCCAGTTTCTGTGATTTCTGCGCTCTTCCAACTCAAAAGAATGTAACACTCATCTCCACTGCCCGATAAGAAATGGAGGCCACACTAAGTAAGTGGGAATCACTGCAAGAACTCACGCCGTTCCCGGCTCAGTCAGATGATCTTGAAGGATAAACCGGCAGCAAGCTGATGTGGGAATGGACTATGAACTGAAGATCTCCATTTGAATATTGTATGCAAGTGAGACAAATTGTTCCGAAAACACTTAAACTATCCGTTACATTCCCGCCACAACGATTCTTATTGAATCAAAGCGATCAAGATAGGTGATAGCAAACTGCACCTGATTTCCCATTAAAGGAATAACTCTTAAAACACGTTTCACATTTAGATTCGCATTTCCTATTTCCTCTCTATTCAAATGACACTCTCTAAAATTTTAGAAAAACAAACAAAGACATCTCTATATTGAAAATTTTCTCGCGCTTCTGAGAAAGATTAAGAACAGAGCGAAATCACTGCACCACTGCTCACCTTCTCCTGGTAATACTCAACTTCCATCGACCATTGCTCCTCCCTCTACCCGCCGTGGCCGGAGTAGTACCTGCTGCATGAATCAATATTTACTCAATAATTATAAAATGCTTGTACTTTCTAAAAATAATGTTCAAATTGTATCGACTGATTCAACATTAGCGTCCCTTAATTTCTTTCCGAATAATGTAACAAGTATGAAACATGAAACCAATGATGTTGAAAATCAATATTCATAGAAACGTCAAAGTACGGAAAGTATAAATCCAGCTTCCAGTAAGCGAACCTTATCTCCTACTTTCCCACTTATCTCAATATATATTACTAGAAAATTTTGAATAATGAGTGAAGTAGAATAGTCAGTACAAAGTATCCCCGTTCATCGAGCAAAAGCATCAGAAAGACGACTCACACTTACAAACTGTTCAGCGATAACTGTAGAAGTTGCAGCCAGCGATTCGTGCACGAGCACTGCGAGAGATTCTATATGTAAGAATGAAATTGTGATAAAAAATAACGACAATATTTCACAGGCACATTCACGCCTCATTGATTCTTCAAGAATTACAATTTTTATTTGAGGCGATTACTGCAGATTTTGGTCAGTCGATGGTCAGTCGATGGTCTCGTCACTGAGGATATATCCATATATCCATATATGGAAGAAAGTCCAGCGGCGAACTGAGAATAGACAATCAACTAGAACACTCTCTCCGTTTGAGACACTCACTTGATCGGGTAAACATATTGAAGAACGATTGGTATATAGGAAATTAAAATGCTCAGATATTGTTTTTAGTAACAGAGACACGATGCATAAATTCGAAAATACTCTTGCTCAGTCTTTTGACCTCTTTGTGAAACGTCAGCTAAAGTTCATAGTTCTCATGCTAGAATTCGGAAATTGAGGTTCGGATTGCGATTTACCTGATAAATGATTTGCTGCAGAATTCAACTACTCAAAACATGCACGGTTCATGTTTCACCATTACCTTCATCTTCACTTCATTTTACATACCTAATCAATGACTTTGAACAGTGTGTTCGCGTATAGAAAATAAATTTAATTTTCAAAATATTGCAACAAAAAAAATAATTTGGCGATTTCTTAGTATAATATATTACTCACATCTCCACATCCCGATAGCAATAGATATCATGATTACCATAGCAATAGACACCATGTATGAATAATTGCAAGAACTCTCGCAGCTCTCTGCTCGGCCAGTCTGGTGCCATCCCGCTTGATGATTTTGAAAGATGAACCGATCTCAGAATATGCTAGCAATGAGCTAGCCCTCACCAGTAAATATATTCTCTCACTCTGGCAAGCGGATTAACTGACAGAAATACAAAGCAACTATACGAGATATAATTATATTTTAAAAACATCAATTATTAAATACGTTTGCAGTGCATTTCAACTCCATTCTGAAACGCAGAGTAAATTTAAAAAATAATTTGGCGATTTCTTTAGATTTCTTAGTATAATATATTACTCACATCTCCACATCCGGATAGCAATAGATATCATGATTACCATAACAATAGATACCATGCAGGAATAATTGAAAGAACTAATGATATTCCTCCGGGCAACGATGGGAGACAAAAAGGCCGTTGATTATCATCAATTCAGTTTTCTTTTACCAGTGGAGATAATGAAGTGAGTAAGTCCTCATTCCATTAAAAAAAACATCCATTCGTGTTCATTATATTCCATTCATCAATCACTTATTAGTTTTTGTCAATTGAAAAGAGGGAATACCAACAGGATCAAAAGTTTCGAATATATCAGGTTGTTGCGAAAGTCTTGTCGCGTCATAGCGCTTGAACATTGTAGCGCCTATAGTCCTTATTTCAGCTATCGATACCATGTAACTAATTACATTCGATGAGGTATTGGATAGTCTTTCTAGCGCACCTTACTCCGCACCTGAAGGATCATTAACAAATTAACAGTTCAAGACGAAACACTGCCGACTGATATCACCGAAATGCTCGTTTCTACGTTTAATACTACTCGGAAAAGAGTGATATGGCCAAACGCATAACATATTCATAAACCCCATGACACATGTATTACCAGGGCTCATTAGCAGATAATCAGGCAGAAATGCCTTTCTGAAATTTTTATTTTGAAATCAAGTTTGGAAAACAATTCTGTAATACATGTTTTATCGTATCATTTTCGTTTCAATGGATCTGGGAATGCATATCAGCCAGAAAAACATAATATGTGAGGTGATTGAATTACTATGTCAGTTTGAGGTTGGTCGAATATTTCCCCGGCACCATTCACCTTTCAAAATAAAGATCCTCAAATGTTCACGACGAAAACTACCCTATTTGTCAAAATTAGTGCTCGCAGACGACATAAATTGTAGGCCTATTGGTCTTATCTGAACAAGCAACCCTTCCTCTACTATGAATTCACAAGAAATATTTCAGAAGTCGCTAGTTTTTTTTTTGGATATGATACATTTGGAACATATTTTTATCACATTTTCACACAAAATAAAATTCGTTAAATTTTCTGGTTTTCTATAGGGACTTCACTAGGGGTTACTACATGGCTATGGTGCGCATGTATGTACCTAACATATATTATGAAATGAGACAACATAAATTCCAGAGAAGCGAAATCTGTGTAGCTACGCACGCGACAAGACTTTCGCAACAACCTAATACCACAGGTATCATGAGTCAGTGGAGGAAAAATCTAACCACCGGGAACAATTTCCAATTTTTATTTTTTGTTTTAGTTAATATTATGGTGGTAGCATGTACTAGAGATAACTTCTTGAAATGTCTAGGTCACTGGCCCCAGAGCCGTCATTTAGGAATTTTCCGGTTTTGTATCCGGCCCTACCGTATATCATCTCCCAGATGAGCTAGAGAGCTGGCTTAAAATTCGCGGAAAAATATTTCCAACAACTTTTCTGTTGACGTAAAAAGAATCGGACTGCCAACAAAAGATGGTGCAAACCAAAATGTACAAATTTGTTTCGTTTTTTTTTTGAAAAAAACGAAACATGTTTCAAAAAATTTATTCATCCCCGTACAATCGCCTAGACCAAATCGGTTATGCAAAAAATTAATAATAGTGTAGCAATATGCATTATAAAAATATAAAACTTAGATTCGGAGGTGGCCAAAATTTGCCACCTCCGAATAATCGCCTAGACCAAATCGTTTATGCAAAAAATTAATAATAGTGTAGCAATATGCATTATAAAAATATAAAACTTAGATTCGGAGGTGGCCAAAATTTGCAGCATACCTTCAAACATCGATAATTCAATCGCCTAGACCAAATCGTTTATGCAAAAAATTAATAATAGTGTGACAATATGCATTATAAAAATATAAAACTTAGATTCGGATGTGGCCAAAATTTGCAGCATACCTTCAAACATCGATAATTCCATCATTTCGCCGAAAATGAGAATCCGAAAAAAATAGAAAGAGCTTGAGCTCAGTTTCAAAATGAAAGCAAAATGATGCTACCATGAAAAGAAATTAGCAAATATATTAAAATAATTGCTGGCATGAAAACCAACTGTTTTTCGAAAAAGCATTTTTAGCAAAATTGTGGAATTTTCAATGTTTTAAGGAATGTCCCAAATTTTGGCCACCTCCAAATCTGAGTTTTATATTTGTATGATTCACATTGCTAAACTATGATTAATTTTTTGCATGAACGATTCGGTCCAGGCTAACGCACATAGGCGAATATATTTTTAAATACATGTACTTTGTGAATTTTGATTCTAGCACACTTCATTTGCAGTCCGATGCTTTTCATGCCAGCAAATGTTTCAATATTTTATTTTTAGTTCCTTTTCATCGTAGCATCATTTTGCTTTCATTTTGAAACTGAGCTCAAGCTCTTTCTATTTTTTTCGGATCCTCATTTTCTCCGAAATTATGGAATTGTCGATGCTTGAAGGTATGCTGCAAATTTTGGCCACCTCCGAATCTGGGTTTCATATTTTTATAATACACTATTTTTCATTTTTTGCATACACGATTTGTTCTAGGCGATTGTACGGGGATGACTATTTTTTTGAAACATCAAATTTGTGCATTTTGGTTTGCACCTTCTTTGTTTGCAGTCCGATTCTTTTAACGTTAACAGAAAAGTTGTTGGAAATATTTTTCCGCGCATTTTAAGTCCAATACCAGCTCTCTAACTCATCTGGTAGCTGATATACGGTAGAGCCGGATTCAAAACCGAAAAATTCCTAAATGACGGCTCTGGGACCCGTGACCTAGAAATTTCAAGAAGTTGGCTCTAGTACATTCTACCACAATATAAACAAAAACAAAAAATAAAAGTTGGAAACTGTTCCCGCACACATCCACTGGCTCGTGATACCTGTGGTACAGCATCACAACACAGTTGGATGATCCAGAAATGGTTAACGGTTAAAGAATTGTTGAAACGCGCGTTCAACTTGAAGTATTATCCCGAAATTTTAACTTAAAAAACTCAGAAATGTGACCAGTGTAGAATTCGATTAACTTAATGTTCGTAAGTTTGAAGCGTAAGTATATTATTACAAGGAAATGTTTCCCAATTACTGGATAATCCCGAAATGCTTTACAGTTAAAGAATTGTTGAAACGCGCGTTCAACTTGAAGTATTATCCCGAAATTGTACCTTCTTGAACTCCTCGAGCATCACTCTCAATGGAGTATCGCGCAGCACAACACGAAGAGCGTGCTGATGTTTCAGACCTGCAGACTATCGATTATCGATTGAATATTCATCGCACGCGCTAATTTCGTAATTTTGTATTCAATATATTTAACAAAAACGAAAAAAATACATAGCTGGTCTAAAATTACATAGCTGGTCATTTTTGTTTTTAAAATAAGCTGCTTAGGATATACAATTCCTCAATCTATGGAAAACAGCAATTGAGATCGATCTCAAATACACATACTCTAACTATTATTATTATTTTTAAATCCAATACCCCGTGATTTTGCGATCGTGGAATGTCATAAACATAGAAATATATCTAGGCATTGATAAAGATATCTTTTCGACAGGTATAAACTAATTCGACCGAATGAGTTAGAACGATCCTGTTCGCTCACAGTACACTTCATTGTGAAACGAAGAGTCAATTAAGTAGTTATCGAAGAGAACTGTTGAGACTTTATCTTCGATCACAAATTGCTAGCGCAACATCAAACTTCATTTTGTATATTTCTTCGAGGCAAAACATTCCGAATTATCATCATCGTTCATGCAAGAAGTAGTGTTTACTGCGGTCCTTTTGTGTGCTCCCTACTGCATTCGACAGACATGATAATCAATCGCTGCTCTTTTCTGTGTTTTAGTGTCTTATTTTCCACCGATAATTGATCGCGACATTTTAAATAACTCTTAAAACATCCATGAAACATATATCGGTCTGTGCAGAAAATTGTGCAAAAAAGCCCTGAGAAAAAATATAATAAATACATGAAAAAGGATAATGTAATCATTCCAAAAAGTGAATGTATTTACAACACAAATTTCATACAATTGTAATATTTTAATGTATGGAAATTATACAGCAATGGATTCATGAACAACTAATGTATCATCTGTGGAATTTTGAAGAAGATCCATAAATTGTTTCCTGAGATTACCAATAAAGAAGGTGGTGCCTACATGCAGCCTGGCCTAACCGGTCGAGATGATGCGAAATGAAGTTGATAATTGTGTTCAGCACCCTCGAGAACCGTTACTTACACATTTTCGTAAAAAAGCTGTGCCACGTTTTGCTTGACTCTTAGAGAATCGGGGCTCATAAAATCAGTATTATGAGAAGAAATCTTATCATAAAACATTTTCAGATAAGACACTCTACACAATAATCTCTTCCGATTCAGTGTCGTCTCTCTCCATTTGTATACTCCGAGTCTCCGATAAGGGCGCACGGGCAGAAGAGGATGAGAATTTACTGGCGGAGAACAGAAGACTGTCAATGATAGCCTATTTTATCGAGATATGTTTTGTGTACTAGACCAGCCAATATCCACACTCATGGAGGTGCATCAAACTAATCATGTAAAAAAATTAGAGCGCGAATCGAGCAGGTTGGTCAGAATTTCTTGTTTTCCATCTGGCAACTCCTTTATAATTGAACACATCGCGGCATTCACTCACTCAAAATTCACTCAAAATCCACTCGTATCCACACTCTTCCATTCACCTTTTCCACGAAGTGTTCGACTGCCACGAGTCATATCATTCCCTTTGTCTCTGAGAGTAGTCGACTCGACGGTGCGGTTGCTGCAGTCGCATAAGTTCGATCGTGCGCGAGTGCGCGATAGAAAAGCATTCACTGCGGCATGATGCAGTATCTACTACAATTCTGCCGTTTTCGAATTGCCTAATTCCACTTATCCGTCGCTAGAACTACCAAGTGTGTTCCTGCTGCAGTATGGATTCATTTACAGTTATTTTTCAAGCAAGACAATTCCTTCTTTTCATTCGTGTTCTAAAAAACACCAAACGTCAGGTTTATGCTTCACTGTAACTTCTTATATTTCTGTTTCTGCCTTATTTAATGAAAGGAGCCCCACCGGCATCGAAAAAGCAAATGAATGCTTTATAAAAATAGGCAATCGTGAATATCAAGTTCTCTGTGTAAAACATTCTCTAATGACCTGACTTAGAGATTGAGAGTGTAGAGAGAGAGAGGGAAGTGAGATCTACTGCTCGCCTTCTCGTCGTAGTGAACAACTACCAGGGGAAGCCTCTCTTTACCTTCACACTGCGCCCGAGATAGCTCCGAAAGTGATGCAAACGTTTCAAGTAAAACAGTAAGAACGCAAATTATGCATGTTGGTTAGAATTTCTTGTGTTTCGATTGGGCACGCCCTTACCATGCAGCACATGCAACATTTTCGGTTACAACAGAAATGGCAACAACGATGTTTCCCCAAAGATAACTCACTCAGACTCATCAACTGTGGTACGGAATCAACATCAACATCCATAGGCCTGTGAACGGGTAGAGTATGTGTCTCAGCAAATTGACAATTCGATGCTGCAAAATCAGCATTATTGTGCTCCAAAATTTGGGCAACAATTGCCAGTCGTGTCCCGGTTGCATTCACACTTCTTGCACTACGGTTGTCATGGTAAGTGATTCAGAAGAAAATCGCGATTTCATAAAAGAATCCAACTATGAAACATGAAAGCAATCTTGTTCAAAATAACTATTCGTAGACTCCGCCTTTGGAGCACGAGATGATTAGATTCGCATTACGATAAACAGATAATTAAATAAATATATCGTATCCCTTCCATCATTCATCGGAACGAGTCGTCCACGCGCAGGGTAGTCCGCGGTCGCTTTCCAAAGCTCGATCAAGAAACATCAGTTAGATTACGGCATCAAATCATCTGTATGTATTAGTGTTGTTATTCCGAGTTGCTCGTCACTCGCGAGTCAAAATAACAAATCGACTCGCGAGTCGTAAACAACTCGCAAGTCGATTCCTTTGTTCACACTCGCGAGTTGTTTTGGACTCGCGAGCAACGTTGTTTTGCTCGTCTCCTCATTCTCTCTCAATTGGATGCTGAGCGGTTTCGTCAAATTCGATTGAGTTTCATTGCTCACTCAAGAGGAAATCGTCATTCCCAGAGTGAAAAAATAACAAAGAAATCGACTCGCGAGTTGTTTACGACTCGCGAGTCGATTTGTTATTTTGACTCGCGAGCAACAGACCGTTTCGAGTAAGTCGAAAATGAACTCGGCGAGCGCGAGCAACTCGCGAGTTCGTCTCCAGCAAAACAAAACTAGTATTTATAAACTGTGAACTGAATAATCCGAAGATATAAAACGGGCCAAACTATTTTTTCCTAGAGGTAGCGTCAGTTTCGTGAAACTCATTCTGTGCGAATCATTAATACACGAAAAATCGAAAATTCGGTGATTTTATGAAAAATACTGTGACGATATAATCTAGGGTGATGCACGAATTTTTTTGTTGTTTTACTTTGTATGTTCATAAGATACTTGAAATGTTCATTACGACATACAATTTTATCTTATTTAGGTGGTAAAGGGTATTGGATAATGTCTTCTTAGTTTCCATTCCAATTTTTCTACCGATTCTTGACACGCACGTTATGAGTTCAGAGGCACTGCAATGTGATATCATGTTTACAATTGATAGAAATTACTCTAACACCAAATGATTCCAAAGGACACCATGTTTTATCTTCCCTAATTCCGCACGCCTCTCGTAATGGGCTATGTTTCAAATTGAAAATCGAGCTCGTCTCTCTCCCCTTTACACGATTATCAAGTTGATTATCGTGTAATCCCCCCTCCCTCTCATTCTGCGCGTCTCTCGCAATGGGTTACGTTTCAAATAGAAAATCGAGCTCGTCTCTCTCCCCTTTACACGATTATCAAGTTGATTATCGTGTAATCCCCCTCCCTCTCATTCTGCGCGTCTCTCGCAATGGGTTACGTTTCAAATTGAAAATCGAGCTCGTCTCGCTCCCCTTTCGAATGAGCCTCCGTGACCAAGGAAAATCCCTTTCTGAGTAGGTCAGAATACAATTTTATAGTTTTCTAAGCTATAAGGCTATAGTAAGCTATAGTAGCTCTATAAAACTTGTACGTTGACCTACTAAGAGAAGGATTTTCCGTGGTCATGGAGGCTCATTCGAAAGAGCATGTAAGTAGCTTCCAAATTTATTTTTGAGCGATTTGGTTGTAAATAAAACTTGTGCCCCCTGAGCTCGCTTTCGAGGGGAAAAGTGTCAGAGCCGAATGGGCGGAGCTTGCGGTGTATAACTATAAGGAACCATTTTATCACCTCATATATCTAATTTTCCGAAAAAAATACCTCGCACTGTCCAACTGCATTTGATAAAGTCGTTTGCATAATATCCAAGAAATCGCAAACTGAAACTTCGTCTCAACAAACAATGGATACCTATCAAATTTGCTGATTCCATCTTGGCTATCCTCTCAGCAAGATAAACATCACAATATATGAATGGCTCATACATGCGAAAGATTGTATTCTGCAAGAAGAAGAAATAACCAAAAAAGAAAGAGGGCGAAATCCAACCGACCACTTTTCGAGCGTCGAAAGGGAGAGAATGACTGAATTGCACAATGCATAATTGGATAGCGAAATTATAGTAAACTTAAATTCAAATTAAACCAATCACTTCATTCTCTCCCTTTCGTCGCTCGAAAAGTGGTTGGTTGGATTTATCTATATCTTTTTTGATTATTTCAGTTCACCTTCTTGCAGAATGCAATCTTTCGCAGGTATGATCCATTCGTATATTGTGATGTGCATCTTGCTGAGAGTATAGCCAAGATGGACTCAGCAATTTTAATAGGTATCCTTTGTTTGTTGAGACGAAGTTTCAGTTTGCGATTTCATGGATATTATGCAAACGACTTTATCAAATGCAGTTGCACAGTGCGAGGTATTGTTTCGGAAAATTAGCAAAATTTATGAGGTGATAAATCGGTTCCCCATAGTTATACACCGCCAGCTCAGAATGAGAGAGAGGGGAAATTACACGATAATCAACTTGATAATCGTGTAAAGGGGAGAGATACGAGCTCGATTTTCTATGTGAAACATAACCCATTGCGAGAGGCGCGCAGAATGAGAGGGAGGGGAAATTACACGATAATCAACTTGATAATCGTGTAAAGGGGAGAGAGACGAGCTCGATTTTCTATTTGAAACATAACCCATTACGAGAGACGCGCAGTATGAGAGGGAGGGGAAATTACACGATAATCAACTTGGTAATCGTGTAAAGGGGAGAGAGACGAGCTCGATTTTCTATTTGAAACATAACCCATTACGAGAGACGCGCAGTATGAGAGGGAGGGGAAATTACACGATAATCAACTTGGTAATCGTGTAAAGGGGAGAGAGACGAGCTCGATTTTCTATTTGAAACATAACCCATTGCGAGAGACGCGCAGGATGAGAGGGAGGGGGAATTACACGATAATCAACTTGATAATCGTGTAAAGGGGAGAGAGACGAGCTCGATTTTCTATGTGAAACATAACCCATTGCGAGGGGCGCGCAGAATGAGAGGGAGGGGAAATTACACGATAATCAACTTGATAATCGTGTAAAGGGGAGAGAGACGAGCTCGATTTTCTATGTGAAACATAACCCATTGCGAGAGACGCGCAGAATGAGAGGGAGGGGGAATTACACGATAATCAACTTGATAATCGTGTAAAGGGGAGAGAGACGAGCTCGATTTTCTATGTGAAACATAACCCATTGCGAGGGGCGCGCAGAATGAGAGGGAGGGGAAATTACACGATAATCAACTTGATAATCGTGTAAAGGGGAGAGAGCCGAGCTCGATTTTCTATTTGAAACATAATCCATTGCGAGAGACGCGCAGAATGAGAGGTGGGGGGGAGGAATTACACGATAATCAACTTGATAATCATGTAAAGGGGAGAGAGACGAGCTCGATTTTCTATTTGAAACATAACCCATTACGAGAGACGCGCAGTATGAGAGGGAGGGGAAATTACACGATAATCAACTTGATAATCGTGTAAAGGGAAGATAGACGAACTCGATTTTCTTTTTTGAAACATAACCCATTGCGAGAGGCGCGCGGAATTAGGGAAGATAAAACATGGTGTCCTTTGGAATCATTTGGTGTTAGAGTAATTTCTATCAATTGTAAACATGATATCAAATTGCAGTGCCTCTGAACACATAACGTGCGTGTCAAGAATCGGTCGAAAAATTGGAATGGAAACTAAGAAGAAATTATCCAATACCCTTTACCACCTAAATAAGATAAAGTAGTGTGATAACCAATATTGAAAATGTAAAAGAACACAAATACACATTATTTTGGTTTTGTGGAAAACATACACCTTCGAGAAAAAAAAATGAAATTTTCTGCGACGAAAATATTATTTTACTGGATCGGGCTGTTTTCCCAGTATTTCATGTAAAAATTGTCGATGTTCAAGGAAACTGACTCTACCTCCAGGAAAAATTAGTTTGGTCCGTTTTATATCGAGGATTAGATGTGTTTTCTACTATTTTACTAATGAAAATAATCCAAAAATTTCTGCTGAATGGTAAGAAAATTCCCGCGATACCGATTAATTTTAAATCCGTTACGAACAACCAGTTGAAATCAGACCACTTCGACTCTTCTAGACTAATTATTTGCACTAGAGGCGATGATTGTGTTGTATCGGTGTCTCGGAAAAATGGCATTTCTCAAGATACATGAATTATTCTTTCCCTCTTTTGCGTGGACAATTCAAAGTCCCGTTTGTTTTGCACTACATCTTCTTCATTCCCTTATCTAATCCTGCTTCCATGGCAAAATGGTTATTACAAAAATGTGCTTAATCGTGATGGCAGAGTTGTCATAGAAAATGAGAGAAAGAGGACAGCGGAACTCCATTGCTCACCTTCTCATCGAAGTATTCTATTAAAGCAGGGCTCTCAGCAAAAACGTGCCTGGTTGAAATATGTTTCAAATAGGGAGAGAACTCTCATCAAGTCGCGTGCTCTCTCACTCGTTGCCTGTGTGTCAGGTTCAATGTTGAATGTTTTAGTGGGACAATAACTCGGAATTTTGAAAATGGGTTGGGGTTTGCGATTGTCTCGAAATTGCGCTTTCAGTTTGTCCTTTCTAGTTTTGCTGATAGTCCCGCTTTAACTCCGTCCACTGCTCCTCGTTATTCCCACTTCGACCAGCACAGCACCGAAGCATATAATAATAAGTATAAAAGCAAGATAAATTAAATTGTATTGGATAAACTTCCTCATAACATTATTATCTCTGGTTTGTGAAAAATGATAGGGCAACGTTGAAACACAACAGCGTTCTTTTTCACCAGTTATTCGGAACGTTTCGACTCAGAAATACGTCATTCAGACTGACCAAAACCAATCATGGTGGTCCTATAGATACTTTTTTTCGACAAAGCCTTGTCACGCACTTTGACGATATGTTTTGACAATCATAACGCAACAACAAAAGGTTCGACAGTTGATAAGTGGTAAATATGTAATAGCTAAGATATATTAAACACTTATAATTTGTTTTAGGACCACTCCTACACTTTTCAAGTATGCGACAATCCGATAATTGCAAATTTCGTGCCCATGTAGCATGTATCCCGAACGACAGCAGCCTAAACCATAACTTTTAAGCGTTCTAGTGCGAAAATTCGCTAGCGCAATGCCGGATTAGGCGAAATTGCCTAAATCGGGTTTTCTTCCGTTTTGAACTGCTATGTCATTCCTAAGCATACTACCAACTTCTCACTTGCATACGATCATTATGAAGGCCCTGGTACCGGGTCGTTGGTTCTGGTGCCCACCTTTAACCTTGATTATATCCGTTCCCTTTCACTTTGAGCAAAAATCGTCCTCTGAGGGATCCCCACTAACATTTTTTTGTTGATTTGAAGTGATTTAATTAGAGGCAGACCGCGCTCTTTTCAGAGCGAAGCGGAGAATGAGAAGATGCTCGACCATCGAAATTTAATTTAAAATATGTTTCAAATGTGCTACGAATAAATCTTGACATAGTTCAGTTAAGACATGAGAGAAACACAATTGAAATTAAAATTCGAATGCTGACCCTCCTCTCATTCTCCGCTTCGCTGTGAAAAGCGCGCGGTCTGCCTCTAATAAAATCACTTCAAATCAACTCGAAACTTCAAAGCTATATATAACACACTATCTGAGAGAACCGAAATATTCTTGGCACAGATGGAAAATGTGAGCACCATCGATTCTTACTAGAGTCTGGGCAAATGTAGTACTCAGTGAGTTAAACATACGAGCGCTCAGCGTGTCAGAACGGATCGCTTCCTTTGTTCGATGCGGCGCTAGAGAATCGTTCATTTCAATTCATTTTTTGTCGCGGTGTCTTCAGTTCGCTGAACGACGCGGAATAATGGCGCATAACTCTGTTGAAACTGATAATAATGATTTGCACTAAACTTATTCGATTTTGTAAGCGATAAGTTGGAAATTAGGCAAATTCATGTTGAGCACTTTGTAGAGCTGTTTCTGACGATCAAAATTCGGCATAACATTGTGGGTATCGCATATAACATTGAAATACTATAGATTTATAAAAATTACTAAATCACGCCAAGACGTTTTTTAGGACTCGGACGATGAAAAATATGGTAAGCAAAAGTACGTATAGCTTCCTCTAAGTGTTCCCTACAACTTGACCGCGCCCGAATTTTCATTTTAATTTTTGTTTAATTAATGTTAATTTAAATGCATTTTCAACTGAATTTTTGAGTTAAGGGAGTTTCAGAAAAATAATATTACATCATTCGACGCAAACAATCGAAAAAAATGGCTAAATTATAGGCTTTGCTATATGTTTCACTTGCATCTTATCTGAATATACGCTGACCTCTCCACAGGAGGAAAAAAAGTGAAGTGATAGGGATTTGAGGTATGGAGAGCGAGCGCCGCGATAAATAGATTTTTGATCCGATCTGACATGCTTTGGAGCGTCGTCAGAATTTCGCTACACATCTGCGCGCGCGGCGGCGCGGATTCAGAACAAAAGTAGAGTAATCCTCGAAAATTTTTAATTCGATTCTTATCACAACGGCAGTGGGGGAATCAGTCGGCGAACGAATTCTAAGATTTTTTTTCGTTCGCCGACTCATTCCCCCCACTGCCGTTGTGATTAGAATCGATTTACAAATTTTCGAGGATTACTGTACTTTTGTTCTGAATCCGCGCCGCCGCGCGCGCAGATGTGTAGCGAAATTCTGACGACGATCGTATGTTTCCCTCACCGAGTAAAATCTATTTACAAAATTCTAAGGGATTCGAAATTTTGGCATGTGCCAAGTCGCTGAAGAAATATGTTGGTTTTCTCAGATGTGTTATCATGCCTGATAACACATCTGAGAAAGCATGTCAGATCGGAACCACTCATTTTAAAGATCTCGACCTCTACTGTCCACTTCTTGAATTTCGTTTGCGTCTTTACCTATGATTTTTATACAAGTTGCTTTAAATATAGCATTGTTCAAAGTCATTTTCGTGAGTTCTAGTTTGCATATGTAGAAATTGTTGCTCAAAGTGAAGGGCAACGGATAATATCAAAGTTAAAGGTGGGAACCAGAACCCAGAACCAACGACCCGGTTCCAGGGCCTTCAGAATGATCGTATGCAGTTTCTGAGGATCTCTCTGATAGAGATAAACCTACTCATTAGTGAAAAAACATCATGCAAGGTTTTTCGGCATATTCCGAGAAATGCTCAATTAAGTTCGATTCTTAGGTGAGAGGCGTGATATCAGTGCGTTCGCCTAAGAATCGCAAAATATTCGATAAATCCGGCACATCAAAAAGAGGCACTTTGATTTTTTTTGAATTTCTGATAGCCACAGGCACCCTCTTTCGATTTCTGTACTTGTCATGTTTCAGAAGGACTAATTTGCATAATTAATTCCGCTTGAAGTTATACACTTTTTAACTTCTTTGATTCGCAACTAGGCTTAAAAATTTCCTAAAATTCTGAGAGCGACATTATCAAATAATCCTGAAACGCATTCGAATTCGGCGAAGGCTACGGTTGGGATGAAAGTTTTCAGCCACATGAAAAACTATCAATACAACCATTAAATTGCTTCCAAAATTTTTATTAGGTAGATCTCATCAAGGAGGAAAACATATATAAAATCCAGCTATGTGTTCGGCTTTGTTTTCGAGAAAAAAATCTTCGAAAAAATGATGAAAATTTAAACTTCCGATTTTGTATGAATAAACAACATAGGCGAATAGAGCGCATAAAAAAGGCCTAGTACCAAGGTTTCAGAATTTTAGACAAATTATGCGCCAAGTGGTGAATTTTTAGGAATTTTGGGTACATAACTTTGAGCATGAGTAATTATGCAAATTATTGATTTGAACCCTTGACAAGTATATAAATCGAAACAGGGAATCAACATGTATCAGAAACTGTTAAAATCCCAAACTGCATATTTTGATGTGCCTGTGGGTATGCGATTCTTACGCGAACGCACTGATATGCGTTTAAGAAACGGACAGAATTTTCCCTTTTTGTTAGCCAGGGGATCTCATCGGAATTGCTGATTGTAGAATTTTTTGCGAATTTATAAAAATTGTGAACTCTTAAACATTTGATTAGGAAAGGAGTTTAACCGGCATGCATTATTTGATTTTGCCCGAATTCGAGCAAATGAATGAGAGTAGGCGATGATATAGGAACATCTATTTTTCAGGAAACCTTTTTTTTATATTAATTACCGCACCCTGTCTCATATCGCCGTTCTTATCGCGGATTAATGGACCGCTGAGATACCAGTGTCGTGCTAATTCAAGCTTACTGTATGTATTCTTACCGGCTGGACAATCCCCGCACTGGTAATACCTCGAGATATAAATTTGGTCTCGGAAATCGACCACTCGGAAGGGTTCGAATGGGAAGAAATGATTTCGAAATAACAATTCGGGAATAATGAGAATGCAAATATTTTCTGAGAAATGATGGTTTCGGAAATTTTTTTCTGGAAATTAGGGATTGAACGCAAATTTGATAAACCTTAAAAATGCACTTATTCAAATAAATGTTATCTGCCCTTATGCGACACCTAACTAGTAGAATACGCATTCCAATTGTCAAGTTGTAATTGTAAGAAGCAATATTAGGAACGGAAATTGCATTAGAGCAGGTCCTTAAGGTTTCAAATGGTTCACGAAATGTTACTTCCATTGTCAAACTTCCAGAAAAAAATTTCCGAAAGGATCATTCTCGGAAAATATTTGCATTCTCACTCTTTCCCAATTATTGTCTTCCGAGTCATTCCTTCCCATTCGAATCCTTCTGAGCTGTTCACCTCCAAAGTGAGATTTCCGAAACCAAATTTATATCTCGAGGTAATACCCCCACACTATTGCGCGAATTGCATTTCACAAATCACTGAATAATCTGCAACAAAAGAAAATGAATTCCAAATTAAAGAAGGAGTAACACGAAAAATTAGTTCAATTAGCGACTATGTATGTGTAATAGAAGCCGACAGCCCGATCATGAATCACTGTAACCGAAGTATCACAGACAGCTGTGAGGCTATTTAGATACAAGTAAAGTTCATTGACAGTGAAGGGTTGTGGCTAGTTCGTTTATGTTTCACTCGCTGTACATAATTTTTCCCCTCGTTCTCGATGTAAATTCGTTACAGTTTCCCATTGCGAGCGCAATATCTTCGTGGCGGGACTCTAGCATTCATTCGTGTTACCCCTTCTTTAAGAGACAAAGAGAGCGCGTGTGCATTTACCACGGATTGTACAAAGGTAAGAGTGGCGAGAACTGCAAGATTGCACAGGAACGGCCATGGAGAGAGAACCGCGTAGGCTGAATACATGTAACGATTACAGTAGTTCGCCTTTTCAATTGTCTGATATTTTTTTAATTTTTTGTATCGCATAAACCTACGAAGAAATCAATTGTGGCGGTAGATCTCGTCATATGGTCCATAGGTGAAACAGAAATCCAGCACAAGAGATTTACGCCAAAAAATCCCTCATGAAGATGTGATAGGAGTGTCGTTGACTTCTGCAACGTGCGAGGCACACAACAATTTGAGAGGATAGATGAATGAAGAATACATTGATTAGGACTGAATCAATTGCGTGAATTAGTGCTGACCTTTTCCTCTCTTCACATCAATGGCTGAACATCAGACACTATCTTTCTGATCAGACAGAGTGAGGGACCACGTGAATTGAAGAGGGTCGACGACGAAATTGTAATCTATAATTACACTTATTTATCATTAGTGCTCAGGTGAGAATGGGGCCATATTCAAAACTTCAACTCGGCTTGTTCTGAGATTTTTCATGTTTGGCCTCAAAAACACCGGCAAATGCCTGTATTGCAGCAGTTGCATTCCGCCCCGCAAGTCCGTTGATACGCGAGTGTGAGAGTCAGGAAGCAGGAACACTGAAGATTACAAACGTTTATTCATTGTTTGCTATTTTTTATTATAGGAACGGCTAAGACATCGAAAGTGTTCCTGAATGGTTTTCCCAACTTCAATCCAAATTTCAAATCTCTAGCTGTACAATTTCAAGTCTCTAGCCAACACAAATGTCAGGAAGGAGGAAGATATTTTCTGAATTTTCCTCCTTCGAGTTTTTCCACGGCATTACTCCTGAAACGAAAGCGTCCTTGTCAAAAAAGTTCAGAATTGTCAGTATCTACTTATTGCACCCTCTTCCTCTTGTGTATTTCATTCACCCCTCATCGATCAAGCCTAAGGAAGGAGCTGTAAGAAGGAGATACTGACAAATTGGAATGTTTCGATAAGGCTCGTTTGTGTTTCAGAGGTGCCATAATTGATTTTCTGGTTACAAATGTTCAATTGTTTCTTCGGCTCAATACTTTAAAACGGAACAACATTAATGAGTTCTCTCTGGAAATACGGGTTCTTAGCTGGCACCCGAATTGTAATTATCGTCGGAGAACAACCAATCTACGGGTGGCCGCCCATTGAGTGCTTTACCTACAAATTGTGAAGGATCTATATGAAAACTCGGGATGCCATCTTCAATCACCTTTCACCGAACTGCATTCTCACCGACGAGTTCACACGAATAGATGCAATGGAGCAGATGATATCAGGAGCGTAGTGAAGGGGAGACCCATGAATTAGACTGATCATTCATAGCCAATCCTAGTAAATATGTGGCATGAAAGGGGCAGCGAAATGTAGTGTGGTCACTTTCAACTAATCAAATTCAACTATGTAATTGTAAGAGATGCGTACAAAATATCAAAAGCGTTGCGGTGTCAATGATTTATTTAGGCATGATGAAACGCAAAAGCAAAGGTTGCACCACAACGACAATTTTTTATCAAAATATTTTCCAAAGCGCATTGAAGATTCACATAAACTAAAAAGTCAACTAAACCGAAATGTACTCGAGTCTCGCCAAGCCTACAACTTCTCTATTCTTCTCCGTCGATCGTCACTCGAAAACGAGCCTCGCCCGCTGCAGAATATGCAGTATACGAAAGTGAATAATCATAATTATTTTATATTTTTAAGGTTATGTAATGACACTATGCGCTAAGAGATTTATGCAAAGAAAAGAAATACAAATTATGCTATATTCACCATCCGATCGCTAGGACACTTAAGTTTCAGAATATAAATTTCAGTTCTCAATATTTCAATTGTTTTTCAAAAAGAGGAAAACAAATTAAATTTTTCCGACCAACATTGTCTCGAAAACTACAGCTACGAACTTCCCAATGCAAAATTGTTATTGAGCTAAGCACATCCATGTTTTAAAATTTTCATAAATTGATTGCGATCTTTAAATTATCAATCACAAGTCGACGGAAACGGGAAAACACTCATTGTAAATTATGAGAAACTGCGATATGAAACATTGTGAGAATTCCTGCCTCGTTCGCTTCTCCTTTTCACTCTCTTCGTCTTCGCCCACCTCTCAAAAAGTCGAGCCGGTCATCGCTCAGGATTTCAATGAGCACATGTGCTCACCTTTGAATGAATTTCCCCTCCATCTTACCGTCTTATAATTGTCTGAAGATCGTGAGAAAGATCGACCGGTGAAAGTTGTGTACTGTACATCCCGCCTCAGAATATAAAATCGATTTGCGAACAATTTAGTCATTTTTTCTAAAGCTTTAATTATGAATAGCGCGACACCATAAACAGTTTTCACCTTTCATATTACCGACCCTGCAGCTCCAACACCTGCACCCATCTTCTGCAGCCATCTTTCGGCGAAAGGAACTGGAAGAGCAAATGAAAGCATTAACCACTTATTTTGTATCTAACACGCGTCTTCTGAGAGATTGCATGACCAGGAGGAACCAGGTGCAAAAGTTTGAGCAATCTGGCAAAGAAAATTATGACAGAGTCTAGTGGCAGTGAGAAAACTTTTGTACGTGATTTTGATGTGATTTTCCCTGGAACCGGCGTTTTCCGTTTTCCGGATGTGGTTCCGGCTCTGACGCACATTTGTTCATTTTTGAGCTACAATGACCGTATGGTGCTCAAAATGTGCGGAAAATTATTCACGGAAGCTCAAGTACCACGAGATCATGGTGAAAATATCGCAAAACTGAGTCGAGATTCATATAATAATTCATATCTCGCTCGGGACCCCACCTTGAACTGTGTTTTCTTTGCAGATTCTGAATCTACGTACTCACATTAGTCTAGGAAAAATCAGTTGGAGAGTCGGCAGGTGTTAGAACAGGTCTCACTAAGCCAAAATTTTAGACCAATTCGCAAAGTCGAAAATTAATAATTCTCAATTTTACGTCGAAATTGCTCAGATCTATCCATTCTTTCATATTTCTGCGCTTACTAGTCTAGATGTACCAATTTCCATAGTAAAATTCGAAGATTTCCATACTTTCAAAATGTCATGTTTTTCACATAATAATTTCTGAAATTTGACGGTATCTAGTTCATCATTTCGGGATTGTACCAAGTGCTCACTATTTACGTTTTAAAGTATGCTTAAGATAGTGTAAAAATTTGCAGTTCGTGGTTCTTCCATGAATTCAGAGATCCAATTTTAGACCCTTCAATATGGTCTATAATATAAAATATTCTCCATTCTCCATTCTCCATTCGAGAGCGGGCGAGGAGTGGTCGGTTCCCACTTCTCTCTCAGCCCGCGATCGAGTGGGAGTCCCTGTCGAGTCGCCTGGACAACCTCGCGGGTCGCCTGTCCACTGGATGCAAGTATCAACCATCCGAATCGGGAGCCTCAATGTGCGCACGCTCAAGTCGGACGCTCGAGTTGCTGAACTGGAAGATGCAGTGAGTGGCCTGCCCTTTGATCTGATAGCCTTACAAGAACTGAGGAGGTCTGGCCATACCTCTCTTACCCTAGCAGTAAGCGGCCTTCTGCTAGTGGGATATGGTGTCCGTGCTGCTCATGGAACCGGATTCTTGATAAGCAATCATTGGGCGCCCCATTGTGTTTTTCATTCGTTGAACGACCGATTGTCTTTCGTGGACATTCCCCTAATTGGACTGCGCGTAATCAACATCTACGCGCCCACTTCAAGCCACTCAGATCAGGAGTACGATCGGATAATGAATGACCTATCGACCCTCATTACCTCCTCCGCTGGTCGTGTTCGTCTACCGGGTGGCGGACGAGGTCATGTAGTGGTCTGTGGAGATTTCAATGCGAAAATTGGATCAAGGCAGACACCGGATGAAACCTTCATCGGAAATCATGGACTTGGAACAAGAAACGAACGAGGGCAACGACTAGCTGATTTTTGTGCGGAAATGCGCCTTTACGTGCACAATACACGATTCACGAAGCGAGACACGAGGAATTGGACTTGGGAAGCGCCCAACATGGCTACCCGAAACCAAATCGACTATATAATGTCTCGAAGTCCGTCGAATGTACTAGATGTATCTGTAGTTGGAAGTCTACATTTCACTACGGATCACAGGCTAATAATGGCAAAAATAAGAATTACAACGAAATCAAGACAGCTCTACCACCAACCTCGACGCCAAGTACAATTCGATAAGAGAATCTTCACGAGCAACGTACAATCGAGGAACACTAACGAGTTATGATGCCATAAAGAAGCAGCTGCACACGATTAGAAGGGAGTCTATGGTGCCATCAGTAAAACAAGAAAGGTTTTCTCAATCAACGAAAGCTCTATTTGCGAAGAGAAAAGAACTGAAGGATAATGCAACCACGGCACAGAAGCGAATTGAATTCTCTCTCACTAGTAAAGCTTTACGTTTTTCAATACATGAAGATCTCAGAAAAAGGCACCTAGAAGTTGTAAGAGAGGCAGTGAGATATGGATATAGTACGCGCAGAGCACTGCAGTCATCGCAGATTGGACGAACACACTTGAACCAACTTCAAAAGGCAGATGGGTCAATAGCCAATTCGAAGAATGAAATGTGTTCCGTGGTGCAGAACTTTTACAATGACCTTTTCAAAAGAACCGTGCGCCCCTCAAGAATAATCGCGAAATCAAGTGAACCCTTTCTGGAACTCTTACCGAGTGAAGTAAATCATGCAATACAGAAGATGAAAGTTGGAAAATCACCAGGTCCAGATAAAATCACATCAGAGATGCTGAAAAGTGGTGCAGACATTCTGGTCAAGCCCCTATGCTCTCTTTTCAATAAATGGATCAACGATGGAGAAATACCAGACTCACTTCCGGATTCTACAATCTCGCTAATATACAAAAAAGGAAATCATTTGGACATAGCGAATTATCGTCCCATTGCTCTCTTGAATATCATTTACAAAGTCTTTACATCCACAATTGACACACGAATTCAAAGAACGCTCAATGCAAGACAACCCCATGAACAAGCGGGATTCAGAAGAGACTACTCTACAATCGATCATTCTTTTGTAATAACGGAACTGATCAATCGCGCAAGCGAATACGACTTTCCTCTGTATTTCGTCTTCGTTGACTACATGAAGGCTTTCGATTCGATCGAATTTGATGCTGTTTGGAGATCATTGTTAATTCAAGAAGTTCACCCCAAGATAGTGAATATACTGAAGGAAATCTATAGCAGAGGACGAGTATATGTGAGGATGGGAACTGAAAAGGTCAAGATCGATGTAGAAAGAGGAGTCAGGCAGGGTGATCCTTTGTCCCCACACATATTCAATGCTGTCTTGGAAGAATGCATGAATAAGTTGGATTGGGAGAGATATGGAGTCAACATTGATGGGAAGAAATTGCATCATTTACGATATGCGGATGATGTAGTTCTGATCTCACATGACCCAATCGAATTGAAAAACATGATCGACTTATGCCGAGAAAGTAAAAAAGTTGGTCTCATTGTGAATAAGAAAAAGACAGTCGGGATGACAAACAGAAGTCAAAGTGCGCTGCTGATTGATGGTGAACCTCTGATTTATGTGAACTACTTCATCTACCTCGGCATCCGAGTTTCCTTTGATCAAAATCTCATGTTAGAAGTGAACCGACGAATTGGAAGTGCCTGGAAAGGATTTAATCGATTCTTTGCCTTCTTGACAAATCGAAGAATTGAGATGGGATTCAAAGCGAGAGTATACAAGATGTGCGTTGAACCCGCTTTCCTATATGGGAGCGAGTTATGGAATTCAACAAAGAAGATAAGAACCCGTCTAATTGTTGCTCAGAGATCAATGATGAGGAAAATGGCCGGAGTTACTAGATTTGACAGGAGAACGAACGAATGGCTATCACAGAAAGTGCCTATTCCGAATGTCAGAGTACAGTCAACGTACAGGAAATGGAATCTAGCTAGACGTATTTCGTTACTAAATGATGATAGATGGACGAAGAGAGTTATGGAGTGGACGCCCCTTGATCGTGTAAGACCTACAGGGAGACCTAAGACAAGATGGCGCGATGACATGACTCGTCAATGTGGAGCTGGCTAGAGCAGCATGTGCAGAAGAGACCCCGACCTATGGAACACGAGCATCATTCAACAGGCCCAGACCCTGATGTTTGAATAAATATGTATATGTATATATATGGTTCTAGCGAAGGTTCGGAAATAATCAAAATGTGTTTTTGAAGTTGATTTTGCGAATTCCTATTGTCTATGACTTTGAATAATGTTTTTGTAAATTCCGAAGTTTGATACGCATGAACAAGAGGCCGTTTTTACGATTTTTCAGAAATGTGAATCCGCAAATCTCAAAAAAATTGCAAATTTAGAAACGTGAAATTTTAAGTTTTCATTCATTTTAGTTTCAATTGGATATGAAAACATTTGTAAAACATATGGCCAACCGTAGTTCGCAAAATTAACAAAAAACAAATTTTGATTATTTCCGAACCTTCGCTAGAGCCATATTGAAGGGTCTAAAATTGGATCTCTGAATTCATGGAAGAACCACGAACTTCAAATTTTTACACTATCTTAGGCATACTTTAAAACGTTAATAGTGAGCACTTGGTACAATCCCGAAATGTTGAACTAGACACCTTCAAATTTCTGAAATTATGATGTGAAAAACATGACATTTTGAAAGTATGGAAATCTTCGGATTTTACTATGGAAATTGGTACATCTAGACTAGTAAGCGCAGAAATATAAAAGAATGGATAGATCTGAGCAATTTCGACGTAAAATTGAGAATTATTAATTTTCGACTTTGCGAATTGGTCTAAAATTTTGGCTTAGTGAGACCTGTTCTAACACCTGCCGACTCTCCAACTGATTTTTCCTAGACTAATGTGAGTACGTAGATTCAGAATCTGCAAAGAAAACACAGTGCAAGGTGGGGTCCCGAGCGAGATATGAATAACAGAAAAACAAATTTTTCTTTTGTGAATACACCACTGTAAGATCTTCCATCGTAACTCTCCCTTGTCCGCAGTACCGTGCTTGTTGATGGACACTTGTATCTGCATTCCCGTCCAGAACGAGCTGAAGGACTAAGGGTAAGAGGTGATCGATGGAGCGAAATGGGGAACACCACCAGCATGAATTTGGTTTCACATGCCTAGACACCACAAACTCCGCCCACTCGGCGAGGACAGTTTCGCTCGAGAAAGTGAGATCGGCGGAGCACAGTCTTTATTCTCAATCAAATCACTCGCTCAAAAATGATTTCAGAAGCTCTTTTCATCCTCTTTCGATTGAGCGTCCGTGGTCTTGCGAATCTCTTCTCTGAGCAGGTCAAAATACTAGTTTCATAGTGCGCATTGCCGTCTTTCACTATAAAACTTGTATGCTGACCTACTCAGAGAATGATTTTCCAAGGTCACGGATGCTTAATCGAAAGAGGATGGAAAGAGCTTCTAAATTCAACTTTGAGCGAGTGATTTTATTGAGAATGAAGACGATGTAATCTTTATCTGCAAAAGCGGTCTCTCGACAATAAGCTCGGATCTTGCATCGTTGATCTTGCAAACTCGGTTAAAACACAGAATGTAGCGAAATAATTGTCGGAATATATTATATGAATCTCGACTCAGTTTTGCGATATTTTCACCATGATCTCGTGGTACTAGAGCTTCCGTGAAAACGTAAAAGTTTCTTAAAATAATTTTCCGCACATTTTTTCTTGTGAGAGCTCTGACATCTGCTAAACAAAAGCACTGTTTTAAAGGCTAATGAGTGGGCTTATTAAATTTCCTAATGCCAAAGGATTGGCCTCAAACGCATACTTGATAATGGCTCTCAATCCCATATTTAAGCCCAATTCCATCTCTCTAGTTCATCTGGGAGCTGAGATACAACATTATTTTTTTCAAAAAAATGTAATTTGTCGATGTTCAGAGCCAAATTGCAAAAAAACACCCATATTCAAAAACTCGATTATATATTTTTTAATATGTTGAGGGGCACTTATACTTGCATATTCTGTAATAAAATTCTGGAAAATGGTAACAAAAGCGGCACGATTTATTTTTTCACTCCAGAAATGTTTTTTTGAACATAACTTTTTGATCTTTGATCTTTAAACTTTGGTCAAAACCGGAAAATTCCTAAAAGCCGGCTCTAGGACCAATGACTTAGAAATTCCAATATGTCTTCTCTAGGATAATCTCCCATCATACTGAGATCCTGGATCAAAGAAAATTTTTGCAAATTGTTCCCGAGGTGGTGAATTTTCCACCACTGACTCGTGATACACGTGTTAAATTAAAAACACAATGGGAAATGGACTATGAATAGCGATTTTATTTAAAAGTAATTGATAATTCTTCATTTCTGCGAGCACATTGATTATCCTGAACTACATAAGATAATTCGAGGCTAATTGTTTTCACCATCGGTGATTTCTGTCATCGAACTATTGTGTTTCAACGGTATATCAGATACCAGTTCATACACGGTAATCGATAAACTGTTCCTTTTGTTGCTAAAACATTAATTTCACGCGACTTCGGTAGACGATGTTTGTAGACGATTGGATGGGCGAGTAAAAATAGTTTTGCTCAAAAATGTATGCACTATATTGCTTGAGATTTTGCACTCTGAGAGATTGAAGATCTAATGGATCTGGATCTCAATCGAAATACACCATCCTGCTATTTCCCTATACATCTCAACGACTAGGTCAAATGAGAACCAATAACGGTTGTGAATAGCTGCGCGATGCGGAATGTCACATTAGTAGTTGAGTTCGAGTTTCAGTCATCATTCTAAAAGACATGAGGAACAGAGATGCTTATTCAATGTTGAAAAAATAATCACCGTTCAAGGATTTTTCGGTGGAAAACATCAGAATTAATATTTGGACTTATTCCTTTTCAACAAGGGACATTATTTTTTTTCGGGAGAAAGCTTGTTTTGGAAACGATATCAAAAGGAGAAAAAAATCATGAAAAATCAGGTATTTCCGCGAACCATCTTTTGAGTTTCAACTCTAGCTTAGGTGCGAGCTACGATCCACACTTGGTTGGTCTGTCCATTTGCAGCTCGATAAACACAAATTACATTATTGCAGATTCTGGTAACCTCACAGTGTGAGTAGATCAATGAGGGCGCGATGATAGAAACGAGTAGAGAACATACGGTGCGCACTGTCAGTACGTAAACTCTAACTCCCCAATTTTTTGATTTCAGCTCCTTTCTTATCAAACTGATCAATATATATCTAGATCAATGCGGAAGTGTTCCGAAGAGTTCCGAAAAGGGGACAATGGGCGATGGCGAGTGGTGACATCTCCTCGATCGCTAATTTATCCTTTATTTCATATGGATGATCCGCAGAAGAAAGGAAACCGGCTGTGATGATGAGGTGGTTAAGACTCAATCAAAATTTGCTCAACATTTCTACTAGCTGTTTGGGCCACGCATTTCATTCGATAGCAGAAACGCATAAAGGTATCAATCGTTAGAACAAACAAAAATTCCTCAATTCTTATTCAAGTTGCTCGTTTTTTTCAGTGGTCAAGAATTGTTGTGAATAATATAAATTTAAGTTTAATGAGCCAGATAAGGTGGGTCCGGTGCGCGAAACTCACTAGCCTCGCATGATTATATTTTCACAATCGTCATCCATACTTTCCTAAATCACTAATAATTTTATAAAGGTATTCCCCACGGCATGTTCCCAGTAATTTCAATCTTGGTTTTCCTCTTAGTTTGACCTCTGAGTCTTGCATCGCTTTGAGATGAAGAGAAATTGAGTGAAATTGAGAGAGTGCATGTCACCTCAATGTAGATGTAGGTGATGGCGTCGCAGATGTTAGTGCAGAGAAAGAAAAATATACGAACAAGTCGCGGAGAAAGAAAATAAACGAACAAGTCGACCCTGAAATACATCTGAATTATTATTTATAAAAAAAAACAAGATAGACAATCTGAGTAGATGAAGTTATGCTTGGCAAAGTAGGAAAAATGGAATTTGCCCTAAATGTGCATACGTGTATTACTTGGGGAGCAAAGCTCAGGCATAGATTATTTAGTGTTCTAAATGACACGCTGGGCGCGACACTTTTGTCCAAAAATGAAAAATTTCGAATTTTGCCATTTCGGAATGCGTGATATCTCAAAACACGCGCACTATTATGGTGAGTGTGTGTGTCAAGTTACAAAAGAAACCGACTTAAGAGACCCGCTCTTGTTTATATTTTTCTAACACATATGGACAAATATTCTTTCATTTTATGAAAAGAAAATCCACTGTAAGTTTCCTGCGTGATGGAGAAAACATTTTTTGAAAGATTCGAAATCAACATTTTTAGTCATATATTTTTAACTTGTGATTATTTCACAACGTTGTCAACATAAAAGTTGTTCAGAATAATTTTCCGCTCATTTTGAGCCCAGTGCGAGCTCTGTAGCTCCTTTGGAAGCTTATTTACTGTGTTGCCAGGTGCAAAACCGGAAATTTTCTAAAAGCCGGCTCTGGGAACCTATGACCTATATTTTTATATATTTTTCGAAATCTTCACTCCAGGGTATTATCTCAACATAATATGGAGCAAATACGAAATATAAATTTTCAAATTGTTCCCGCACTCCTCCACTGACTCGAGATACACGTGTTAAAAGAGGAGTAAATGCAAACGCGCACCAGGTTGGAATATGTTTCACCTAGGGACGCACTCTCTTCAAGTCGCGTGCTATCTCGCACCCTTCCCTGAGCTTTCCCTGATCTGGCTCCCAGCCAACTAGCTATAACTCTGTTCGGAATGGCGATATCAATGTGGAAAAAATTCGGAGCTTCTTATCGCGGTGGAGCTCTAGGCAGTGCATATTGTAGCTTGAAAAATTGAATTTTGAGTTTACTCCTCCTTTAATTAAAATGTCTTAAAAATTCAAAACAATTCATGTTGCAAAATTCGTAACGAGTAGGATTCTGATGGTTGAGTGGTTCAGGGGAAGTTCACGACGTTTTCATGGACGGAATCAAATAGGAGAAGTTGACGCAACCATTCAATCAAATGTTCAAATTGATTTTTCTTCTTCATTCTCCAACGTTCAGTTTTCCTTCAATTCCTCTGGCCTCATCATCCCCCACGTCCTTCTAGGCAGACATGAACTAGTCTCATCGAGGTGGTCAGAGAAGGATGCGGACAAAATGAAGATCCATCAAAATTGATGAAGAAAAACCAATTTGAATAGTTGATTGAATGCTTCCGATAGCTTCTCCTATTTGATTCCGTCCATGAACGTGGGTAGTGGACAAAACGGCAATGGACAAAACGGCAACAATTCGCCGTTCGCTTGCGATTCAAGGTAGCGACTTGTTAGTTGCTTCATTGTTACCAGTGTGTGCTCCCCTACATTTACATATGCAAATCCCGTTATCAGGCGATCTTGAGTTTCACTCCATATCTATGTATAGAGGTTCATGGTCCAAAATTGAGAATTTGAGTGGAATTTCATGGTTAAATAATTGCCAAATGATGTAACCAATCGATAAGCCAGTACTCCAGAAACTACTCTAAACCAGTAGCATGTAGATCAATTGGTTACGGCATTTTATGAATATCTAACCTGGATTTTCCACTCAAATTTCCAATTTTGGACCACGAACCTTAGATATGGAACCATAGATACATAGATATGGAGTGAAACGCAAGATCACCTGGTAGCAAGACTTACATATGCAAATGTAGGGGTGCACACACTGGTAACAATGAAGCAACAAACAAGTCGCCACCTTGAATCGCAAGCCAACGGCGAATTGTTGCCGTTTTGTCCATTGCCGTTTTGTCCACTACCCATGAACGTCGGCATTTTGATTGATCTTCTCCCAACAACCAGAGATATCTTCGGAACGAATTTTGCAACATGGCGATTTTTTGAGACATTTTAATTAAAGCAATATATACTGGATTATCATTCAATTGAAACACGAACATACGTATCCAGCAAGAACATCGAGAGACCAAAGATCAAAAATGAAAATAACAAAAAAGAGGGCATGGGTGCGGACTCGAACTATTGACCTCTGGGTTATTGGATCATCTCACTACCACTCGACCACCGAGCCTGTTGATTTTGACGCGTCAGAAATGAGTCGATAAGTGAAACCGAAATCAGAAAATGTTAATTATCTTAATTACTAGGTCCATTGAGCAACTTTTCAAATCGGTTTTGAGACTCTCTTTGGGGTCCCTATGCACCACCAAAATTAGAAGGCGATCGGGATATGTGTCTTCCGGTCAGTCCCATGTTAGTATCCGTGTTCCCCAATTTCCTCGCACATTTTCTTTTAATCGATAGATTCTTATAGTTACCCGTGAGGATTTCCACTCAGGCTCTTCGCCGTCCCGTGACAAATCCAGAATATGGTTACCACGAGGTACGATAGGGTGGAGATAGGTGGATGAGGTAACCACGACTCAAGTGATGTTTCTGAATAGATCCATTTATTTTGTTCGACCTCAAAAGAGAGGAGCATTGAAAAGAGGGGAAGGACTTGAATAAGTGATGACTTTGAAACTCTATTCGGGCTAGTTGTAAAATACGCGTATTCCTCCATTCCTCACAATCGATTTCCCGGTATTTACTCATTCTTCCGCTTAGGGTCGTCATCGTTACGAGCGGAATGCAGAGGGCTTACGGTTATCACCAGGTATGATAGGGAGGTGTGGAAGGTATCGATTTTATTAAGATGAATCTACCGTAATCTTCCCGTTGCTTCCGTTCAGGATGTGCGCGCGACGTGTGGCGAAGACGACGAGTGGATTCGCGTGCATAGTCGTCCACTTCATTTGGACGCGAGCAGATGGCGCCAAGCTGCTGCTGTGGAAGATGAGATGTTAACAAGTCACGATATTTAGAATGGGAACAGGTGCTTCCAAGTACTGTGCTGTTGTGCAGGAACAACGACATCATCATTTATTCACCGGCAACAATAAAATTCTTGTTGAAAGGGTGAATCCCGGAATTTGCTGGATTTTTTTCAGTAGAACCAACTGAATGAACTTCCTTCTTAATATTTATCGCCTCACCGGTCAGCATGAATTACCTCTTCAGACAAGGTGAAAAGGCTCTGTTCATTCTGTCAGCGGTCTGGCCGAAGAGAGCAATGGTTTGGCTCTTATCATTTTGTGCACTCTCGCAGGTTATAGAAAGCGAGAGATCATACAACGAGAGAGAATTACATGATTACTCGATGAAGAGCTTCCTGCCTCCCGATTACTCTCACATTGACAATTTATTACCGCTTACCGTGACTCGGCAATCCTTCCTCTCAGAGATACGGTTATCAAGAGATACAGAATAGTGATGTTTCTGAACAGATTTCGCAGTTTATTTTTAAAATAACTGCAATACGTCCTACACTTCACTGACGAGCGGATGAAGTGTTGCATAAGTGACGCGGGTGAATGTGAAAATGTGAAATATTCGTGTTCCACAATTGCTCTCATGTTGTCAATTGACTTCCGTTTTCAATGTCTCGTTAATTCTTTTTTCTCTGAGATTTCATCGTCCCGAGAGAAAAGGAGAGGATATACGGTCACCACGGAGCAAGGTAGGTTGTGGATGGAAGGGTATGGTTGTTGTATCATGTGCGTAGGTATGATTATGAACAGATTTTGTGGATATCATCACGTTTGCCTAAGAATCACATTTTTCTCGACAATTCCGGTACATCAAAATAGCACCTCTGAGTTTTTCACAGTTTATGATAGCCCTAGATAGCCTCTATACTTGTTATGTTTCATAACAACAAATTTGCATAATTGCATGCACTCAAAGTTGGGCACATTTTTTACAAATTATTGCATAACTAACCGTAGAAAATTCCTAATTTTATGAAAATTGGATTTTAGGCACATGTTGATGTCCTCTATCCAACTGTTTCATTGGAATATACAAATTATAATTTTTAAATTTTTGCCTTTTTTTCACATTTTTTTATCGAAAAGTAAGCAGAACACCTCGCTGGATTGTTTATATGTTGTTACCCTCGATCAGAGCAACATAGGAAAAAATAGAGCTGATTTAATTTGCTTTGAAGTGGTTTTTCACCTAAAAAACTGAAAAATCTTTTTCGAGGGAAATCTCACATTCCGACCTGCTCACCCCACCCGTGTGGTGAGGAATGAAACATGTTTGTTATGAAACATAACAAGTATAGAAATCGATAGAGGATATCTAGCGATCATGAACTGTGAAAAACTCAGAGGTGCTATTTTGCTGTACCGAGGGGTATGCGATTCTAGGACGAACGCACTGATATCTATTTTAAAAGACCAGAGCTCGAATGTCTCATTGATGAGCTGGGTGCCCTGTTGAGATGTAACTTTTTTTATCGGAACCATTCATGTCGGAGCATAAATTCTATAACTTTCGTTTTGGAACTTTTGACTCGGAACGAATTGGCCTGGAACCGCCAATCGGGAACTTTCAACTCGGAATGAGAGGGTGGGAACTCGTCGAGTGGGAACTTCTTTTTCAGAAACGTTCATCTCAGAACTTTTTCCTGGAACTTATCAAGTGCCATTGATTTTTACTGGGCTTATTTGTTATTAATAATAAGATATGGCTTGGGTGAGGCTTCATTTGATGATGTTGTAGACATTAGCGACCACTCATCAAGGAAAGCAATGACAGGAATGATTGGTCGAAAAAGTTCTGAGATGAACGGTTCCAAATCGAAAGTTCTGAGAAAAAAGTTCTGAAATGAACGTTCCGAAGTGAATTGTTCCGTGTGGAAAGTTTCTGATGTAAAATGTTCCAAAATAAATGTTCCGAAAAAAAATTTCCGGAACTCAAGTTCCGATAAAAAAGCTCTATCTCAACAGGGCACCATGAGCGGAGAAGGATTTGGATACGTTATGTTGGCGAAACTCCATTCCTACTAGTTGTGCAATAACCCATTCACCGCAATTAATCACCGCGTGGTAATCCTTCCGCAGAAGTCCTCATCTTCCCAAGGGAAATACAGAGAGCATGCGTGCATCACGATGTACGGTATCTTGGGGACGGAAGGATACGGCAGCCATGTCTTACGATAACCTTAGCTCTGAACAGATTTTGAGGATTTTATTTTTTTAACAACAGGCCGGATCTGAGGAGAGTTACCTTTTGGGCCCCCCCTCCCGGACATTCCGCCAAGAATTCCGATTCAGGCCTTGGTACTAATAGGACCTAGAGTACTTAGGGTGGTAAACTGAAATTTCACAGGGATACCGCCTGGATCGGCTAAGCGGCCAGCCAGGTGCGGGTATAGTGAAAAATGATGAAAATTCATATTTTCTCAGCCGATTAAGCTAGCCTCAAAATTACGTATGTGTTAAAAATACGCTTTACTATCGTCACAAATTCACATGATGTGCAGAAACAGTTTTCTGTAGGGTAAAAATTCATTATTGATCTGATAGGTATACCCTGCGAGTATCCCTTGCATTCATATCATATTCCCACCTTTTCCATCTCCAGTGAAGAGTGACGGCGGATTCCTGCTTGATCGCGAACTTCTCGAGGAATGGCAATTGAATTTTCAACGAAAAGGACTTTCAGCATAAAGGTACGATTGGATCGGCGAGTCGTCACTACTCTTCAAGGCATATTTTTTTTCCATAAAACACAGTTGAATTCCCTGCAGAAACAGTTAGCTTCATGGTTTCAAAAGCGGCCGCGCACTTGTTAACTTCGTGAATCAGATTTCGAATATCAGAAGAAAGGAAACAGGGGCGGTATTCTTCCCCAATTTTTGGCGCCCCAATTTTTTGGGCATCCCCAATTTTTGGGCACATGGTAGCAAACGAGCTGGTACTCGGTAACACTTGCACTTACGGTAACCCAACTTCATTTTTACAAACGTTTCTGAGCTTGGCAAAGATGTTTGCCGCTGACCGTACTCGAACCAACGACGTTCTGTCTACTAGACAAGCGCTTTAACCACTCAGCCATGATTACAAAGTGATAACAAATAAAAATAAATTTTGCAAATGAAATAAAATCAAATAAATGTTGAACTTAAAGCAACGAAGAACCAATTTTTTCTTTATTTTCGAAATAAAATCAATTTGTGTGTGCGTCAAGGTTACGATATCCAACCAGCTCTATGTGGGTTACGGTATTCCTGCCGAAGGTCGTCCTTAGCTATGCGGCCGAGTACCGGCTCCTTTACTACCATGTGGTGTGCTTACAGTATATGGGATACTGTAGATCGGGTTACGGTAGCGGACAAATTATAGTGGAGTTACTGTAGATGATGTTGGGCGTAGTATCTAGGTCGAACGAACATCAACCACTACCACTATTCTGGACCATGAAACCCTATTCATGACTACTCATTGCCTGACAAAATGCAATGAATAGGGGGGTTCATGGGTATGCAGTGCCTGACAGGCCGCCGCCAGTGGTCTGCAACTATTACAATAAATCACGGTAGACCATCGCAGATTACTGTAGATTGCGGTAGACCATCATAGATTACGCTGGAACAATGTTGGACACGATAGATCACGTGAAAACATCGAATGACCAATTTATTTTCCACTCTTCCCAAATTTTGGGCAATCCCCAATATTTTTTTCGAAATTCGTTGAAATTCCATTGTTCTCTCCCCAAAAAATGTGGCACACTCGAGAGTGTGCCCAATTATTTCCACTAAAAGTGGCGCCCACTTCGGTCGATCTGCCCAACAATTGGGAATTGGGAATTGCCGAATCATTTTGGGCAACCGCTCCGTTGACGGAGCGGCTTGCGAAATGAAATTGGGGATGCCCAATTTTTTTGGGGATTGCCCAAAATTGTGGAAGAATACCGCCCCCGGTGAGAATGTGCGCAATTGTGTGGGAAATTAAAACAAATGTTTTTACTCGAAGAAGGATAAGGTTAAGCGATACGTAAACTCATAAAGTGATATTGTAGAGATTTCTGACTTGAAATACCCACCAGTATGCTGTCATGGTAGGTAACGAGGAGCCGCTACTCTTGAAGATCGCAACTTTTGCGAGGATGGCCCATGTAGATGGCTTTCAGGAAATCAAAATTATTTTGCGTTGGCAATTTTAAGATGCGCACTATGCTTATCAGAAGAGCAAAATCGGAAATAGATTAAACGATGTTCTGAGGACATGATGACTGAAAAATCACCCGGTTGCGGTTCACTTACAAAATCTCTCTTTCCGCTTCTTAAATAAATATCCACAAACTGGTCATGAAAAACAATTCATGATCAATTTGTGTTTCACTGTCAGTGTAATAACTCTAGCTTTACATTCGTCACGATTTAAATAAAGGTTTATGTGGTTTTATAAGAATAGCGGCAATATCGACTAATCACCGCTCACGTCGGCGGATAAGCTCACGTCGGCGGATAATCATATAGAAAACTAATTTCACAGGATCGGAGAGAACAAGAATTGGGGGTACAACAAATGAAACAGCTCGCTTAGAAGACGTCAACGTCAAATGGGCGGCCTGCAGCAAAACCCGAATTTTCTTCAGGGCCCTGGAAACTCGGTGATGCACACTCCACTTATCAGACGGAAGGAACATGGATGATGATATGACAGCGGTGTTGTGTTGAAAATTATTTAATAAAGTATAATGGGGGAATAATACTATCTTTACTTCATTTTTAGTTCCCTTTGTTTAGAGACCGCAGGCTACGCCCACTTAGGAGGAGACAGAGGCGCGTCGAAGTCTGGTTCTTGAAATGACGCAGCGAATACTTATCCAAAAAATATGGAAAAAATATTTTTGGGTACGTCTGACTAGTATCTATAAACGACAGTGCCCGTCATGCATTATCTAATCAGAAATAGCTATAAAGACCGATTTAGGGTTCATGATAGGGGAATGAAAAGGTTCCTACGATAATTCTTAACACGGGCATGGTGCAATGGATAGTTCCCATTTTTTGCGAGGATGGCCCATGTAGATGGCTTTCAGGAAATCAAATTTCTTTTGCGACCGTTGGCAATTTTAAGATACGAATTGCAATTTGAAATTATCATCGTTTAACAATGCATTCAGTACGATATTTTGGGTACATCGGTCTCCTCCACTCGTCCACCATTTTTTGTTGTATGAAGATGCGGGCACTGCTACATGATTTACTGTCATCATGTCCTCAGAACATCGTTTAATCTATTTCCGATTTTGCTCTTCTGATAAGCATAGTGCGCATCTTAAAATTGCCAACGCAAAATAATTTTGATTTCCTGAAAGCCATCTACATGGGCCATCCTCGCAAAAAATGCGATCTTCAAGAGTAGCGGCTCATCGTTACCTACCATGACAGCATATGCTGAATTCGGAGAGGGGTGGGTATTTCAGGTCAGAAATCTCTACAATATCACTTTATGAGTGTACGTATCGCTTAACCTTATCCTTCTTCGAGTAAAAATATTTGTTTTAATTTCCCACGCAATTGCGGACATAATTTTCTCACCTGTTTCCTTTGTTCTGATATTCGAAATCTGAATCACGAAGTTAACAAGTGCGCGATCGCTTTTGAAACCATTTCTGCAGGGAATTCAACTGCGTTTTATTAAAAATTATTGAAGAGTAGTGACAACTCGCCGATCCAATCGTACCTTGATGCTGTCGGACAGTGCGATATGTCAAGTGAGCACGATATGGTCATGGTCATGTCCCAAAACGAACCTTTTTGTTTCTAAGTTCGATTTAGCTCTCAATAAAGTATGGAACAAACGGAGATGTCTACAGGGTGCGAGAAAAGTATGGTGACAAATATTATGTGTAATATCTCACGAGCTCACAATAACCGTGCATCCAGGTTGGGCCTCAATATACCTGAGCATAATAGCTCCAAGATATTCATCTTAGTTTCCCACCAAGGATCTCTGGCTCTTAGACCTGCGCGAATTTCAACTTGAAATTTATGGTGCCTTGACCCGCAGCTCATTTTTCGTACAACTGATAACTCCAAAAATTCGGATAAGTATTACCTATCTATTTTAACTTGTTTAAATAGAGAAACCATTCAGGATTAGATAATTCTCGCTTACATAGCGCTATCTTGTTAGACATCGGAGAAATATCAACTTAACGAGCGCATATTTTGATGATGCAACAAAAACTTGAAAAGTGACATTTTCAGTTTTCATATTCTGCATGCATATTTCTGAACATAAATTTGTATCACATATTGTGCGGTCGAATTACGAATTTTGGATGTGCTAAATTGAATGAAAACAGGGCCATAATATCAGAATCAGATATGGCAAAATATCCCTGATATGGCCAGTTGGGAGAATTTCGAACAATCTAAAGATCCAGGTTCCCAGTCCCAAAGGAATATGAATGCATAATTGCGTTCCTGGGTGGTTGAGTATCATAAAAAATATAATGCGATTATAATAACTTTCCAGATTAATGTACGCAACTTCCGAATCCACAAAATATTTTTCGAGGGCCGTTCCTAAGAAAACCATTTAAATTTTGTTCCCGGTGTAGAACCCAATCCAAGAAGTAAATGGATCACATATTTAGACTCATGTATTTTTGCACTTATCAGAAAAAATGGGTTGAATGCTTCATCTGTATCGTTGTTCTAATTGGGCAGCAAAGAACACGTCGCATTTAGTATCGTAAAAATGCTATTTTTTATGCATCATTTCTTTGATAAGTTAATACTCACAAGCACGTAGGAATATCTATATGTAATTTATGCGTTAATTAGCTAAATATCTATGGAACATAGTGTAGCAAATAGAGGTAATTTGAAACAGTGCACATCGAGTAGGGTGAAATTGGTTTTGTCACCATACTTTTCTCGACCCTGTATTTAACCATTATTTATGGAACACATCACATCCAAATTGTCCCCCTCTATTCAATTGTTTAATATGCACAATTCACAGCGCAAAATTGCTAGGGCGTCGACAGTAGTTTCGAATAAAAATGAATATTGGAAACAAACCCCATCTATTCCGTGTTTTGATATACTTGACTAATCTATTTAATCAACAGTGGCTTCCGTAATGTATGTAATGTACAATCCAGAATGTCAGTTTTGTTTATTTTGAACCACGTTTCCTGGTGTCAACGATATGCCCCTGTTCGTATCAATTAGTACCATCGCCATAGCACCAAATAACCAAGTGTGAAATTGATTTTTTAAAAATGAGTAATCTCCATTCAAATGAGATTCAAATGAGATAAATGAGCAATCTCCATTCTCCATTCTCCATTCTCCATTCTCCATTCTCCATTTTAGCGCTCGTGATGGGCGGTCGTCCCTGACCCCGCTCTTTTCCGACCTAGTTTGGGGAATCCTCTCCCGTCAGCTTGGGCAACCCGGAGAGTAGCGCCTACTTGGCACACTTCAAGAGGAGGAGCACGGACGGATTCCCATCGTCTCGAGTGATCTACCGTCAAGAAAGCCCCGCTCAAGTCTGCGTTGTGAGTTCCTAACCGGCGCAAGTGAGGTGTTCGGCGGCAGGATGATCTACTTCGATGCTCAACGGAGATCCGTCACTATCGTCCCTACAGTTGACCAGAGAAGCCAAAGAAGATCCCATCCATTGACCTAACGACGCTCTGAGACCAAAGATCCCCATTTCCTCCACGCCGAAGTCACCCTCCTGCAGGACCATTGTGCCTGACGTCAGGATAAATATGATATGATATGATATGATCATTTAAAGTTCCTCGTGGCCTTGTTTGGTTGATATCGCTGCTGTTCACTGAACGCGTGAGTTTGGTCATATAATGCGTGAGTTAGGACATATCAGGCCCCTCACGAGAGAATCGGGACAAATCGGCATTTTCAGTTGACATTTAAATCTTGAGAAATCTTGTTTATGATGTTTCCGTTTGGTACTTGACTAGACTAGACTAAAACTGAAGTTTCAGATTTTTCATGTGCGCTGCAGCCGCAGCAGGCTGCTGCAAACTTGAAGCATATGGCATCGGTTATTGAAAATTCTGCAAAAAAAATCATAGAATATGTACATGTTGAAGTTTTCAAAATGGAAATATGGCTTAAGACGGTTCATAAATTAATTAGTTATCTCTGGTTTTGTCACTTTCTGAGCAGTTTTTTGGACCTATCATTTTTAAATCGCATTTTCTCGAGTTCTAATATAGAAATTCGTTATCTACGAGTGAAAATACGCCAGAAAAACTATAGAAATAATAATTTTGAGATATCGATTTTTTCGACCCCAAAATCGATCAGTTACGGTAACTTTTTCAAAATCGATATCTGGCCATTCTCATGTACCCTGGCAATCAGCATTTGGGAGTACCACTTCAGGAAAAAAGTTTGAGAATTATTTTAATTTTGACCATCCGAGACCTTTTCCGATTTCTCGTGGAATACTCGTCATAGATCCTCGTCCAGTGCTGCAGTTGGAAAGGTACGTGAAGTGACCTTTTAAATATTACACAGAGTATATATTTGTTGGTTTTGAAAGCAACGGAGCACCCACTGTTAATCCGTGTTTCCTTCTTCTGATAACCACAATGCGCATCTTAAAATTCACAGGTTATCCTCAAATTTGAAACTTGATTTCCAGTAGACCAAATACAATTGTTTTCCCTTTACAATTTCGCGACACGACTTCGCTCGTCTTCACTGCTGCAGTTGGAGAGTTCAGTATATTGCTATGAATGGAAGTGAGGTAGGCGTTTGAGCTAAGAATATAATACAAGATCATTATGAATACCTATTTATCAGTTAGTTTCCTCACAAATATTACACTTGAGTTACATTCCTCTCACTAGGATGCTAGTCGTGTGATGCGTAATTTTATTGATTCGCAAGTTACCAGCCGATGACGAAAACCTGATCCGGAGGTTGTACGCGTTGCCCGCGCGTCACGTGTATGATATAGTGTGGAAAAGTGAGAGAGCGCTGGATCACTTCAACCTGATCCATTCCGGCTATCCCCTGAGATTATTGGCTTTTTCGCAGTTTTTGCACATTCTTTCGCAACTTACTTGGGCATCTTCAATCCGCTGGAAAATTAATAATATGGATTTTATAACACGAATGCTTCGATGCTGTATTGTCTCACTCGTTTTCTCTCTTCTGGTGTACAAACTTTGTATCTCGAAGTTGACAAGTGCAACACCTCATTGGTGTATTGTTTCTGCAGGTAATCCATCTGTCTTCCCTCGAGTAGTTGGTAATCGAGGAGGAGCCACGAATCGCCATCGCCTATTCTCCTTTGCTGCAGTCGAAATTTCAGCGGTACTTAAAGTGGTGAGGATAGGATCACGGTCCACGTTCATTAGTTGTTTTTCTCCACCAAATCGGTATTCAATAAACAATTATGCGGTTTAGTGTTCGTGAATTTTATTTTTTAAATTTTTTTTTGTTGTAAAGAAGCAATAAGATCGGTATTGCCTGAGCCAATTCCTTTGATATAATATGGGAATGAAAAATAAATCGACAAGATGTTTCAACCATTTAAAAACGTTTTACTCCGACATATATGATACTTGCTGTTTCCCAACCTTTGCTTCGGGCATGGAAGGTTTCCACTGCACTACACTTTCAAGTGCCTAAATATGGTATTTTCTCGCAAAACCATCCCTAGCTGGTTCTACTGAAAATCTTTCCAGGAAGATTCTTGCTTTACTCTTGCTACAACTTAGCTATGATTGCCTGAGCATCAATGCTTATTGCGCTTGGTATTCTCAAAATTGCTCACCACTAGTAAGCACATGTACCCTTCTAAATATCCTACCGTACCTTGGGAAAACTTATCGTACCTTATTTCACATCTTACGCTACAGCAGTCTCTCACCCGTTCTCATCCACATTGAAGTAAACGATCGGGAGGGCGATCCTCACTAATCGGCGAATAGTCGTCGACGCAAGACCTGAACGGATAATTGAAGGTCTCCGTTACCGTCGCTAAATAAAATCGAAAATTATCTCTTAATCTACCAGAATGAAGGGATAACAATCGAGATGAAAGGCGGAAATACAGGGGAATTATCCACTAGTGCGAATTGAGTTTCACCAGGATCACTTATGCAACTTATTCTTCGATCATCAGTAATCTTCTGGCACGGATCTAGTCACTGAAACAAGTACGAAATTAGTCAATCATCGGTGATTCAACTGAAAATTATTTTCTATTATTATCGTGCTTCGCTCCTCCTACAAGACCGCTGTGATTGTCTGTGAATCAATAATGAAATCGAGGATTGTCAAAAAACTAACAGCGTGGGAGCATGTGTTGGCTTCCACATACTCTGCCATACGTTGTCAAACCCTACAGTACCTTTGTAAATATCAGTTTCACCCGCATCAGTTATGCAACTCCTCCTCCGCCAGCCAATGAGATGAGAGCTTTTGCGCGAAATAAAATCATACATGTATTCTGAATCATTACTGTACCATATACACTGTACTTTAATTCCTCTACACCCTATAGTATCGTACCTCGTGATGACAAGTAGCCCCTGAATTTCCATCGAGACGACGAAATCTCTGAGAAGAAGGCCTAACGTGTAACTGTGGGCGGTGATCAAAATGTGAGAGGAATTTGGGAACACGAGGACGTCCACAATTGCGTGAGTTCAGTTTCACCATTATTACAAACCCAAATCGTCCTCCGTTCACCAATATGACACTTGTTTCTCGCTTATAAAAAATACAACTATAATTAGACACCGCAAGCTCCGCCCACTCGGCTCTGACACTTTCCCCCTCGAAAGCGAGATCAGGAAGACACAGGCTTCATTCGAAACCAAATCACTAGCTCAAAAATGAATTTTGAAGCTCTTTTCATCCTCTTTCGAATAAGCCTCCGGGACCCTTGAAAATCCTTCTCTAAGTAGGCCAGCATACAAGTTTTATAGAGCTTAGAAAACTATAAAACTCGTATGCTGACCTGCTCAGAAAAGGATTTTCAAGGGTCCCGGAGCCTCATTCGAAAGAGGATGGAAAAATCTTCCAAATTCACTTTTGAACGAATGATTTGGTTGCGAACTCATCATGTGTCTCTTCGATTTCGAAAAGCGCATGACTCGTAACTCTCTCCATGTCCTCTCCTCCCTCTCCCTCCTCTCCCTCCCCCGTCTCTCACCCGGAGTGACTATAGAGCAAAAATCGAGAAATCCCTAAATATGAGAAATCCCCAATTCTTCCTCTCTAGAGGTCGGCGAAGCTCGTTTCGAGAATTGAATCGTTTCGAGAATTGAAAAGACCATGGAGAGATAGGCTCCGCCCCTCTCTCTCTCGTCTCGCTTTTTGGACCTTTCACGTTATCCTCGATTCACCCGCATTTAGACCCATATCTTGACTCAAACATTAGATATCAACATAATTCAAAAAGTATGACCATATTCAGTCCCATAGGGACATAGTAACCCCAAAAATTGGCCGATGTGATGATTTCTGTCAACAACCTTGCGGACCCTAACTATAATTTCTTTGTGGATACACCACTTCGCGCGAAGGATTTCTATCGTATCTCTGCTTTATCTTTCGTTCCCGCATTTTGTGGTGGGTATTTGTCTCCTGCAGTACCATCTAGCACGATCGGAAGGACTATAGGGCTAAGGGAAGTGGTAATCGATGGGGGGGGGGGGGGGGGGAATGGGAGAACTCCACCAGTGTAAATTCGGTTTCACATGCCTCGATTATCCATCTGATTCGTATCTCACCAATGTCAGACTGCTGGATCCGTGGAAAATTAAAACCACAAAATGTGAGCACGGAATTTTCGAAATAATCCCTCATACACTCTTATCAATAAATTGACTCGCAAGTAATGATTTTCTTCAATCTACATTATATCTAGAAAAGACTGGTGAGAAAGAACGCAGAACGAGATCATCTCTTGCGGATCCAAACATTCAATACACAATGGTTTACTGTGAATCTCGCTAAATATTTTTTTCTTTTCTACAGCCTTTCGTACCTCGTGATGCCGCTCGAGTCGATGAAAACTCTGACAAGAAGAACAATGAAACGGGTGAGCTTGTCCGTTCTTAAAACATGAAAATTCAAAAAAAATCTGTATATGAGCATCCCTACGCATAGGACACCTACCTTTTCATCGTGCTGACAATATACCCTTTCCATTTTCATCGAGACGACGAAGACTCTGAGAGGAAGGCTTAACGGGTCACTAAGCGGCGATCGATTGAAAATGTCTCACGAATTGGGGAACATGGAGTTTCAGTTTCACTCGAATCACTAATCCAAATCGTCCATCAATATATTAGGTTGGTGCATAAGTTTTTTCCAATTTTGGAGGTGAAGTTCAAAGCCACCTATGAACCGACCCTCAAATCGCATCAGCACAAATTTGTAGCATAATGTAGGGGTATTGTTCACAATTATTATGATATGTCCGAATTGTGCCGTGCTTTTAAATCATACTAGAAATGAAAGGTTAACAAAAAGTTAATTTCTCATATAAATATTGAAAAACTTGGGCGCGCTCTTGCTTTGCAGGGAAAATTGGCTGGACATCTTCACATACATTATTGAGAAGCCCCTTGAATGCACTTTCAAATAATAGGTTGAAATCGGTGCTAGCTTAATTAATCACAGAATTAGGGAGTGACTAACCATACAAGCTGGAAAGAAAATCCATGTGATATTTCATTTTTCTTGCCTTATGTGCTAAACAGACTGGCTTGTTTATAGGGGCGCTTTAATCTTGCACTATCGGCCCACTTTACCATTGGTGAAATTTGAGATATCGCTTCGTCCCCTTTTCAAAAAGAGATTTTTTTCCAAAATTCGATTACAGATCAAAATTTTGACTTTTGTTGTTTATTTTGAGAGTCCATTTTCTGAATGCACAGGAATTCCGCCACTATGTGAAGCTATTGAGTGATAGGTCAAGGGTAGCTGATGCTAAGGAACACAAAAACTTGGGACCTCTATATATCATCTAATCAGGAAGCTGTGAAATACATCTATTTCGATGTGCAAATTTCGTCATAAAAATGTTGATGACTGCAGCTTTTGGTTGCAGTAATGAATGTCCACAATAACGAAATTTTATACTCCTCATGGGACTAACTTTATGCTGAGATAGGTTTGGTTTCGATAAGTCAATGCGAACGGAAGCAATGCGGACGGTGAAGGGAAGTGAATTGTATCACGATTAACTGAACCCAACAGTGAAATTATCTCCTATTGTGAGCAGGTCATTTGTGCTAAACACGATTCACGTGTGTATTAGTGATGTACGTTCATCACACTTCACCATAGTGTTGATGATTTCACCTGATCACTACACACTGTAAAGCTCTAACCTGTTAAAGTCATACCGAAATTCGTAGTCGAGACTACTTTGACCTCGCACTATGACCTCGCACACAAGGCGATCTCAATAGGTCTGTACTAAAGTGCGCTTAAGAGAGTATCCATGCACTCATAATCAAAATGAAAATCAATTAGAGCCAAAGACCGGAATATGTGAAAAGCTTCACAAGTTGAAATTGGAAAAAAACTTGTGCACCAACCTGATAAAACTTGATCACCCCCTATCATAAGGAAAACTATAGGCAATCCATTTTTGAAGGACCTCCTCCCGCTGCCAAGAAGGTCGAGACGGACACGTACGAGGCAATTGGCCCGCCTCCTAGTGGAGGAGCGCCGCTTCCCGCACCCGCCAATGGAAACGTTACGGCAATTCGGATTACGGTACCAACTAAGTACGTTACCTGCTTACAGTACCCTCTCCACCGCCTCCACCACCGCCTTCGAAGATGCTCTTGCAGCGCAAGCGCACCGTGCCCGTTCGCGATGACGACGGGCTGTCCCTCGACTCGGAGGTATAAGGTCGTCAGTTGTCGATCCGATGTGATCGGATACTGTAGGATGGATACAGTATGTAATTGAAAAATCTCAGAAGGGCAAAAAGAAGAAGAAGAAGGGCAAAAAGGATAAGTCGAAGGAGTCAGACAACGAGGAGGAGTCGAGTGGGATCAAGGTTCGGCCTATTTTCGAAAATCAATAATTTTTGCCTCAGGGCGGCGCGGACGAGAAGGGCGAGAAGAAGGAAAAGAATAAGGAAAAGAAGGAGAAGAAGGTGGGTATTACAAAGGACAAAATGAATCACTGATATCGCCATTTCGAATGTCTTCTCCGTCGGTAAACACGAGGAAAATAAAATTATTAGCTTCTTCATTCACCGTTTCGAGCGATGCGGAACGAGGCCAATATTTGACGTTGCCATGATCTTTTGTTAGGTCTTTTTATATTCCCACGGGTTATCGTTTGGCACAGCGTGCCAAAGCGGTGGATTCCTTTGTTTGTCGCGGCGCCCGGTCGATCTTGAAACATAACATTTTGTCTAAAATGAACGATGGAAATTTGAACCAAAATAGGTGAAATATGTATTATAGCTTAGATGCAAAAAGTTAATATATATTTCTAAGGCAATATAGCTCTCAAGATTGTAACAAAGGTGCTTATCATTTTAGATAATTTTCATAAAATTTAAAATTTGTTACATGCATTTTTCAAATTTGTAATTATAACTTTTTTTAATTATAAAAAAAGTTGAGAATGTACATCAATAGGGAACTCCACATATGCATAACTTTTTCATATCTACGTGACGAGCTCTACAAGTTGTAGCAATTAGATTTTTTCGAAAATGGTGAAATATTTTGAGAAATTCTGAAAATAAGGCTTAAAGCGCAAGTTTCTCAAAATATATCAACATTTTTGAAAAATTCTAATTGCTACAACTTTTAGAGCTCGTCACGTAGATATGTATGCATATGTGGAGTTCCCTATTGATGTGCATTCTAAACTTTTTCGATTTATGCTTAAAAATTTGAAAAATTCATGTAACAAATTTTATATTTTATGAAAATTATCAAAAATGATAGGCAGACACCTTGGTTACAATACTCACAGCTCTATTGCATTAGAAATGTATATTTACATTTTTGAAAATAAGTTTTTTTTTTTGATTCAAATTTCCATCGTTGATTTCAGCCAAAAATGATATGTTTCAAAATCGACCGGGCGCCGCGACAAAGACATTTTGACACGCTGTGTTTGGTGATTAGAATAGCGCATAATCTATTATTCATGAAACTCAACACCACCAAGGAAGGAAACCCAGCCGCCTCCCCTATTCCGATCTCTGATCTTTCCCTGTTCAGCGCTGCAGTCTCACGTGCAAGATAGTGATCGTCATCATCGTCATCATCATCCTTCTGGGTAATTAATTAACTAATTAACTAATTAATTCAGCCATTGGCGGAGGCACCTACGTCGCCGTCGCCAAGCCATTGTAACCATTACTATTTTCGAAAATGTTTTTGAAAATAATATTAACTATTACAGCAGCAAGAATGAGCCCGCGAGCCAGCCCGATAAGCTGCACGGAGACGCCCAACACGGCGACAAGCCTGCGACCACTGCAGCACCGCCCGTCGTCGTCGCTCCGACCACCAAGGCTCCGCCCCCTCCTGCACCGACTCCGACTCCGCACCCTCCGCCCCCACCATCAACTAAGCTCACAACCCCTGAACCGACCCCGTCTCCGTCCACCGAAGCACCCACCAGTACCACGCCAGCCACGCCCCCTCAGACCCCGCCCACCTTCCCCACCGACGTCGCTGCCTCTTCCTCCGCGCCTTCAACGGCACCAGCAAAGGAGGATGACAAGGATGAGGGCACAACCGAGGAGCTTGAAGATGCTATCGAGAACAAAAAGACCGATGCGCCTACCATAAATATACTATAAAGAGAAGGCCGACGGGCGAACGGGCACCATTATTCCCCTTTGGATTCGGCCCGTTTGTCTCATAAAGCACGTTTAATGAAGCCAAATAAATTCCGTTGTGTCATGAAATCGGGCAGTAGCCCATGGAGAGACTAACAGTAACTGGCAAGAGTAGTGTGGGATGAAGATTTCGCAAAATCGTAATTTGTACTACGTATTTAACGTGATCGCCGGAATATTGTCTAGATCATGCCATTAAGAAGCAATAGTAATAGTGAAACATAAACATGAGAGTTTGTGAGAAAAGGGGGATGGAGAGATTGCTTACTATTATGCACAAGTCGGATGTGCACAGTCGGATGATAACCAACAATTGAACCCATCTGCAATATTTGCAATGCATACGTTTCCACATTGATTGAATCTACAGTGAACGTACTGGAGAAGGAGTACATTTTTTTGGTTCTTATTCGACCGGTGCCCATTATCAATTGATCACAGCAGCACCTACAGCAACTCGGTCGTTCATGTTCAGCACGAGTATCACTTGGAATATGTTTCACCTAGGGACGCACTCTCTTCAAGTCGCGTGCTATCTCGCCCCCCTTCCCATATTCCAAGTGATACTCGTGCTGAACATGAACGACCGAGTTGCTGTAGGTGCTGCTGTGATCAATTGATAATGGGCACCGGTCGAATAAGAACCAAAAAAATGTACTCCTTCTCCAGTACGTTCACTGTAGATTCAATCAATGTGGAAACGTATGCATTGCAAATATTGCACATGGGTTCAATTGTTGGTTATCATCCGACTGTGCACATCCAACTTGTGCATAATAGTAAGCAATCTCTCCATCCCCCTATTCTCACAAACTCTCATGTTTATGTTTCACTATTACTATTGCTTCTTAATGGCATGATCTAGACAATATTCCGGCGATCACGTTAAATACGTAGTACAAATTACGATTTTGCGAAATCTTCATCCCACACTACTCTTGCCAGTTACTGTTAGTCTCTCCATGGGCTACTGCCCGATTTCATGACACAACGGAATTTATTTGGCTTCATTCAACGTGCTTTATGAGACAAACGGGCCGAATCCAAAGGGGAATAATGGTGCCCGTTCGCCCGTCGGCCTTCTCTTTATAGTATATTTATGGTAGGCGCATCGGTCTTTTTGTTCTCGATAGCATCTTCAAGCTCCTCGGTTGTGCCCTCATCCTTGTCATCCTCCTTTGCTGGTGCCGTTGAAGGCGCGGAGGAAGAGGCAGCGACGTCGGTGGGGAAGGTGGGCGGGGTCTGAGGGGGCGTGGCTGGCGTGGTACTGGTGGGTGCTTCGGTGGACGGAAACGGGGTCGGTTCAGGGGTTGTGAGCTTAGTTGATGGCGGGGGCGGAGGGTGCGGAGTCGGAGTCGGTGCAGGAGGGGGCGGAGCCTTGGTGGTCGGAGCGACGACGACGGGCGGTGCTGGCTTGTCGCCGTGTTGGGCGTCTCCGTGCAGCTTATCGGGCTGGCTCGCGGGCTCATTCTTGCTGCTGTAATAGTTAATATTATTTTCAAAAACATTTTCGAAAATAGTAATGGTTACAATGGCTTGGCGACGGCGACGTAGGTGCCTCCGCCAATGGCTGAATTAATTAGTTAATTAGTTAATTAATTACCCAGAAGGATGATGATGACGATGATGACGATCACTATCTTGCACGTGAGACTGCAGCGCTGAACAGGGAAAGATCAGAGATCGGAATAGGGGAGGCGGCTGGGTTTCCTTCCTTGGTGGTGTTGAGTTTCATAGGACCTGCGCGCGACTTGTGACGAGATGTGCAAGACGAGGAAAACATATGATCGTTGGATGATTTTCTAGGTCATGGTTATGACAGGTGTCAAAAATTTAACTTTGCTGACACTCCTTCTTTAATAACTTGTGTTTCAGACTGACTATGAAATGCAAATATTTTCAATTGTGATCAAATTTGAGAATTGCAATAGGTTTCAGAACCGGTTCAAATATCGAAGCTTATTTTCCCTGCTTTTCCCGTCGAGAGAAAATATGGCATCTTGCCAGGCCAAATTTAATTACATTTCGATTTCTCACTTTTCCCCGACGAAAGGAATATTGTGGGAGGAGAATGAAGAGCTGTCCCGGTCGCTCGCCAATCCCCATTCCCGAGGGAAATTACTATCATAACGAAGTACGGTAGGTCGAGAGCTAGAGGTATACGGTAGTCATTGTTTTACGAGAAGTAATATTCAGATTTTGTGGTTTTATTTTTCCAACCGGGCCCAAAAGAGTATTGGTGAGAGACGAACGATTTGAATAAGTGAGGTTTGTGAAACCTAATTCACGCTGGTGGTGTTCCCTCATTCTGCTCCATCGATCACCGCTCCCATTATGCATTAGTCCTACAGCTCGCTCTGGACGAGAATGTAGATACATGTATCCATCACAAAGTAAAGTAGCTACGGAGAAGGGAATTTACGATAGAAATAGCTTACGCGAAGTGGTGTATTCACAAACGATTGTTTTGTAATCGGCACAAGGATATTATTGGTGAAATGGGACGATTTGGATTAGTGATGTGGGTGAAACTGAACTCACGCTATTGGGGACGTCCTCGTGTTCCCCAATTCCTCACATATTTTCAATCCCGTTAAGCCTTCCTCTCAGAGTCGTCATCATCTCGAGGAAAATGGAAGGGGCATATGGCCAGCACGAGATCCTGTAGGTGTCCTATGCGTAAGGATGCTTAAAAGAACAGATTTTTTTTGGTTTTTCATTTTTTAAAGACAAGAACCTCGTCGTCTTTTGCATTGTTGTGCGGAGAAGGACTTGGATAAGTGATGTGGGTGAAACACGATTAACAATAGTGGTATTCTGTGGTTCTGCCTTTCCTACTCATCTATTACGTCGACTGTTCCTTCCTTCTGTTCAGGGTGGATCAAAGGAGAGGGCAATTACGAATATTATAAATCGAAATCTACCGTAATCTTCATTTTCTGTTCAGGGCTTGCACGTGACCTGTGGCGAGATGCACAATGCTGCTAGTGAACTTGTCCTCGAGATCTTCCTCTTAATTTGGATGCGAGCAGTTGACGTCAAGCTGCTGTCGCAGAGTATTATGCGACAGCATCGTGATGTTGACAAGGTAGGTAAGTTTTTACTAAAAACTGTGGATATTTAGAATAGGATCAGGTACGTCCAAGTAGTGAGCTGATTGAAGAATTATCGACATCATAATTGATCCACATGCAATTAAACCAATCTTGTTACAAGGGTGAAGCACGAAACTTTCTGGGGATGATTTTCCGTGCATCCAGTTAGAGATAGGTTCGGAAGAGAAGAACCATTCATACTATTCACACTGTGTGTTCCCTCACCGGTCGGAATGAAGAAGGTCTTCACTCTTCAGATATGGAGAAAAGATCATGTTCATTCCGCTGTTCTTAATTGATTAGCAAATTGATTTTGATAGTGTCTTAAATGAAGGCATACGACAATCTCAAGGTACGATATCGAGAGAGAAGAACTCGGTAATCACATCTGATGATGTAAAAAATTGGCGATTTTATTGTTTTGCTACCCGCTGCGATCAGCGGATTGGTGAACGGCGAGCGTATTGCTTAACTGACGCAGGTGAAACCTAACTCATGCAAGTGCTAAAAAACGAGTGTCCCAATTCCAAGTAATAAAGCATCTTCGCGTGACTCGGTAATCCATCCTCTCAAGGTCTTTATCGTCATGAGGGAAAAGCAGTGGGCACGGCGTTTTACAGGGGTGGGCAAATAGGTGAGAGAGCGCAGATAAATATAACAAAACAGATAAATATAACAGAATTAACATGCTCTCTCGCGATTGGTATCAAAGCAAATGTTTTTTGGTAATTTGCCATGGAATGCCGTGGTGGGCATACGGTCATCACGGGATACAGCATGGTGGAGTGGAAGGATACCGTAACCATAGCTAAAGAGTAGTGATGTTTCTGAACAGATTTAGTAGTTTATTTAGTGCTGCAATAATGATGAACGGAGAAGGGTTTGGATAAGTGACGCGGGTGAAACTCAATTCGCACTAGTGGAGAAGTCCCCTGTGATTCTCCGTTTGCTCTCGATCGATCACGTCGATTATTCCCCCCTTCACTCGGGGTAGATCATGGATTTTATAAATCGAAATCTACCGTAATATTCCTTTTCTTCCATTCAGGGCCTGTTCGCGTCATGTGACGAGATGTGGAAGACGACGAAAATGTTCATGTTCCGAGTGAAGCAAAGGTTGGGAAACAGCAAGTAAATATTGGATATTTCTAAAAGTTTCCCGAGTTTACAGTAAACCCTTGCATGTTTTATTTTTGACAGACAAGATGAGGGATCGAATCGCAATGAATGGTCTCATCCTGACATCTTTCTCATCGGTCTGATCGGCGAGATATAACGCAGAATATTGCGAAGATATTAGTGGATGGAGTTGTCACAATCCTCGTCCCTAGGGAAATGCTAAGGGCTTACGGTCATCACGGCATACGGCAAGATAGAGGACGAGATGGATACGGAAGCCATTTCTTAAGAGAAGTATGCACAGATTTTGTGGATTTATTTTTTTTTCAATATTCATCCGGGCCCAAAAGAGCATTGATGAGAGACGAACGAGTTGAATAAGTGTGGCATGTGAAACCTAATTCACTCTGGTGGTGTTCCCTCATTCTGCTCCATCGATCACCGCCTCCCTTATTTCTTAGTCCTTCAGCTCGCGCTGGACGAGAATGCAGAGACATGTAAGCAGACTCTCACAATGATCACCAAAAAGCACCAGTGGAAGAGTTACAAATATTGATATTTTTGACAATATGAAGCGAGATTAACTAAGGAGGCACAACAATTCACTGTTTCATGGTATCCGTGAAACCGAAAACGAAAGAGAATCAACCACACAAAATGAAATTTCGAGAGGTCAGTATATTGTGGTGTGATATTTTCAAGCCGTTGAAAGGGGAATGTAGCTAGTGTAAAGTTTTAATCTGCATTAATCATAGCTAATTATTGCCTGCTACCCGTAGCTGCTGAAAGTCGTCATTATCATCATCCTCATTTACCGGTTCCTTGTTATGCACCACCAGATCAATTGAACCCGCATACTTCTGAAATTAAAACGTATTGCATCCTCGTTAGATATTTTTGGTGTATTATTGTTGATTGTTTTCACAGGACAAATTAAAGGGGAGTAAATTCAAACGCGCGCCCGGTTGGAATATGTTTCACCTAAGGACGCACTCTCTTCCAGTCGCGTGCTATCTCGCCCCTTTCCTGATCTTTCCCTGGTCTGGATCCCAGCCAACTATCTATAACTCTGTTCGGAATGGAGATATCACTGTGGCAATTTCGGAGCTTATTATCGTTGTGGAGCTCTAGGCAGTGCATATGATAGCTTCAAAAATTAAATTTTGAGTTTACTCCTCCCTTGAACATTTAATTTCTTCTAGCTCACATAGTACCAGAGCAACTACAATTACCCTGGGACCTCCGAAGTCTCATTGTTCAGACTTCATTTTGGAGCTCCCTAGGTAGGGTCGGATTCCGGCACCTCCCTCTTTGAGAGCAGCTTTCTTGGTTACGGTGAAATATAGAGTAAAAATGACCTCTGAGTGACCCCAACTCATTTTTTGAGCTCTATCGATCTAAGTCGATCTTTTTGTCTGAAAGTTCATTTTAACGTCAGTACATTGTAGGTCGATTTTCTCAAAAATGTAGGTAAAGCAGCAGCTCAAATTTGAACAGTAGATTCAGCTCAGCGAGAGCTTTCGAATGAGAGGTTTGCGAAATGCGGGCACGGTGGTGAGAGTTTCATCCTTTTAACTGCGCCTGGATAGTTTGAAGTTTATTTTCAACAGGGTTATCGATTGAAGATCGATCATTTTTGGCCGCTCGCTCAGAAAAGTGCGGTGTGGAATGAAATTGTCTGTGGAAAATAAACTTCAAACGTTCCAGACGCAGTTAAGAGACGGGATAGGTAAGATTGGATCACCCCCGGACCTGTTTCCTTAGCAATGAGATTCAGGCGCCCACGCTCTGTGTATGTGTACCCCTTGGCCCCATGTACCACAAATGATCACCGAATTCCTGAATCATCCTCTGCACAGGACAAAAATTGGCCAGAAATGTAGAAAATCGAAATTTCATAAATTCTCAACCCGAAAGGGTGGAGTCAAAATCTCTTCGGTATTGTACTAGACATTACCAATAACTAAAATTTAACCATCCAAATCGAATCGCACTCGATTGTTATGGTGGTTTCACATTCAAAATTTTCACTTTTTCAGACATAAAGTTGATATATTAAGAAACCAGCAGCTCTTACCATGCTTAAAATGTAGCCCATTGAATTCTACTTCGAATATTTCCCAAGGTATTTCGATTTCATTTTGCCGTCATGATCTCCCCGAGGTTCGATTCTTTTGTGGACACATCTGGCAGGTCCAGATTTTTCGAATTTGCCATATTTATCAAACTATTTGAGCTGCAGTGGATGTTTAAATACGTTTTTAGAATAATTACGTCAAATAGAGCCAATAAGAACACGTGTATGGCTTTTTCTAAAAAGTCGGGTATTATGACCCCCCAATGTGCCTTTTTGCCTCTGAAACCCAACATAACAAAGTCCTCCGCAGTGATCAACTAGCACATTTTGTAGCATGGACGTACATGAGTAAAAAAACTTACGTAAGAGATGGATACGACTAACTAACACGGATCTCCTGTAAAAAATGTAGGAAAAAAGAGACCATTTTACGACAGAATAAAAATTGTTGCCTAAGATTCAGCTGGAACTGTTAGTATAGGGTATATTGAGGCCGAAGAGGACGATTATTCCCTTCGTTTTGCGAAATTTGCATGTTTATGGGTAGCAATGACCTGCCACTAAAAATGGCTGTATTTCGGTCAGTTTTAGACGTACAGCGAGCAGATTTTTTCCAATCGATGCGTAATCGAATGATCTACAAATGATGGGTCTAATGGGTCGACTAATGGGTCGAAAGCGTCAAAGTTGACCGGTTTTGAGAAAACGGGCAAAAACTAATCTATTCGAGCGTAGTGAAAAATCGGCATGAGAAATGGTCTAAACCCACTATGATTCTATGTTCGACGTTTTTACCCGTTTTCTCAAAATCGGTCAACTTTGACGCTTTCGACCCTTTAGTCATTATTGGAGACCTTTTCAAGAACTATTTCGAAGTGGTCTCATTTTGTAAATTTACATATGTTGCAAAAGAGATACGCCCCAAAGAGTGTTTTTATCGAAAAATTGGCAATGTTCGGGTTCTCCGTACTGGGGATCGGTATTGGGGGGACAGAGTTGTGGCCAATGATTACATGAGTACTCTAATTCGACCATGGAGAATCACATTCTGCAATAAAAATCGTACCCTTTAGAGGAAAGTTTTGAGACAATTCGAATTAAAAGTGATTTTCGACAATTACACATGGAAGATGATGTTCTAGACCTTATCCTTAATTGAGTTATTTGTAGATCATTCGATTACGCATCGATTGGAAAAAATCTGCTCGCTGTACGTCTAAAACTGACCGAAATACAGCCATTTTTAGTGGTAGGTCATTGCTACCCATAAACATGCAAATTTCGCAAAACGAAGGGAATATTCGTTGTCTTCGGCCTCAATATACCCTATCCTAACAGTTCCAGCTGAATCTTTGGCAACAATTTTTTTTCTGTCGCTCGGGTTCCTGCATTTTTACAGGAGATCCGTGCTAAAGTCACAATTTATTTGCCTCAAATCACAAAATGCACACTGTCGACAAAAAAAATGATGACGAGATAACGTATGAAATTGCCATTATTTTGTAATCTTACATCAATTTGAGCTTATTGAGATAAACAATTTCAGAGAAAAACTCAGACTAAAAATTCTTAAAATTCACCATCCGATTTCTCGATTGGACCCATGTTTATGGTTAGAAATCTAACCAAATATTTATCCAATCCTGTGAAGCTTGTTATAAACTTATAATATGCTAGAATATGAGTTGAGATAGTTCTAATTAGCCTTTTCCAACACTTGATTTATATACATTTTATCTGCACTATTTTGGAGAAATGAGTGGGCATGAAAAAAAAACTTTCTTTGAATTCACTAGTAATTATGCTCAATTTGATTACGTATTAATTTAAAATAATATTGTAATAAAAGCCGAGTGTAATAATTCAGCTAAAATACAGCTATAGACAAGTTTTGATTTTCGATTCCTTTTGAGAAATTGATATTTCTTAGATCATTTCAACCGGAGCCATTGCTAGTATTATGCGGTATAATTAGTAAAACACTGATGAATTATGCACAAATATTATTGATTTTCCACGAAACCCGCGGTAAAATCATTTTTATTCATTTTATTCGTTTTTTCGAATCTCAGTTTTCCTTAAATTTATCAAATATTTTTTTGCAATTTTATAATGTCGTGTATTTATATTTAGCAATTTTTCAACTTATATTTTAGCATAATATAAGTTTATAACAAGCTTCACAGGATTCGATAAACATTTGCTTAGATTTCTAACCATAAACATGGGTCCAATCGAGAAATCGGATGGTGAATTTTAAGAATTTTTAAAATCTGAGTTTTTCTCTGAAATTTTTTATCTCAATAAGCTCAAATTGATCTAAGATTACAAAATAATGACAATTTCATACGTTCTCTCGTCATCATTTTTTGTCGACAGCGTGCATTTTGTGATTTGAGGCAAATAAATTGTGACTTTAGTTAGTCGTATCCATCTCTTACGCAAGTTTTTTTACTCGTGTCGGTCCATACTACAAAACGTGCTAGTTGATCACTGCGGAGGACTTTGTTAAGTTGGGTTTCACAGACATAAAAAAAGGCACATTGGGGGTCATAATACCCGACTTTTTAGAAAAAGCCATACACGTGTTCTTATTGGCTCTATTTGACATATTTATTCTAAAAACGTATTTAAACATCCACTGCAGCTCAAATAGTTTGATAAATATGGCAAATTCGAAAAATCTGGACCTCCCAGATGTGACCACAAAAGATTCGGACCTCGGGGAGATCATGACGGCAAAATGAAATCGAAATACCTTGGGCAATATTCGAAGTAGAATTCAAAGGGCTACATTTTAAGCATGGTAAGAGCTGCTGGTTTCTTAATATATCAACTTTATGTCTGAAAAAGTGAAAATTTTGAATGTGAAACCACCATAACAATCGAGTGCGATTCGATTTGGATGGTTAAATTTTAGGTATTGGTAATGTCTAGTACAATACCGAAGAGATTTTGACTCCACCCTTCCGAGTTGAGAATTTATGAAATTTCGATTTTCAACATTTCTGACCAATTTTTGTCCTGTGCAGAATCATGAATTCGGTGATCATTTGTGGTACATGGGGCCAAGGGGTACACATACACAGAGCGTGGGCGCCTGAATCTCATTGCTAAGGAAACAGGTCCGGGAGATGGCCATTATGGTCGATTCTTACCGATCCGGTCTCTTAAAAGGATGAAACTATCACCACCGTGCCCGCATTTTTTTTCGCAAACCCCTCATTCGAAAGTTCTCGCTGAGCTGCATCTACTGTTCAAATTTGAGCTGCTGCTTTACCTACATTTTTGAGAAAATTGACCAAAAGTGTACAACTCTTTAAAATGAGTTTAAGAGAAAATTATTTGTATAGATCGATAGAGCTCAAAAAATGAGTTGGGGTCACCCAGAGGTCAATTTTGCTCTATCTTACACCGTATCCAAGAAAACTGCTCGCACAGTGGGTTATGCCGATATCCTACCCTACCTAGGGAGCTCCAAAATGAAGTTTGTACAAAAAGATTTCGGGGGACACTCAGACATGCCTCAGGGTGCCCAAAACCGGTTAGAACTCATTTCACGATTCCCTCTCCATTCCCAAGAATGGTGAATCTAGCTCGATTTTCTCGTGAATGGCGTGATATGCATTAGTCGCAATTATCATGCTTGGTCATGGACTGAGAGTGAGAGTTGTTCTGGAAATAAATACGCTTGTATGTTTCATGCATCAATATGAATCCAAAGCCAATGCCTAGGCTATCCTTACAATAGTGTCGTGTGAGATGGTAAAAAAAACAAGAACTAATACATGGCATTCTATGGAAATTTTTTTTCCAGAAAATAGAGACCAATCGCGAGAGAGTGTGTAAATTCGCCAGAAATTGCTCCCTTTCTCAGTGTTCTCTCAAATCTCACCCACCGCCTCTAAAACGCCGTGTAATAATACCAACAGCAGCACACCGATGGTTGTCCTCGTCCTCCCTTCACAGGAGAAAATGAAATTTGTACGATGGAACTCACTCTCATCCAGTGGTTCATCCTTGGGAATGAAATGACTACTAGAGGAAGCGCCCTTCTGCATTTAATTTTGTAGTGAGTTTATAAGAGAATACGGCTGCAGAGAAGAAACATACAGTAGTATATATAATGACCTCAGAGAAAATTACCAACATCGATATTTATCAGGTTGTAACATAAGTTTTGTCGCGTCCAATCTCTTATGCATTTTAACCTCAGAAATTCTTCGAATTAATTTAATCTCAATTTCGTTATTCATCATCAGTGAGGGCCTCCGTACTCTTTCTTACGCGCTTTACTTCAGTCCTGTCAAGGCAGTTGAGGAGGCACATTAGTCAGACAAAGTTGTACTGAGATAAGGATTAGAAATCATTTTCACGCATCAGCTCTTCTTGAAAAGGATAAATTATGCCGATTTTGTGTGATTTGCGAGTACTACATATGTGCATAATTTTGAACCACTCACGGATAATGACAAACGAAAATCGTTCTAGAAATGTAGACGAGTTTGTATAATGTGGATGGTTGGTGACGGTCGCGAAAACTTTCGAAAGCTGAATTTTCTTCTCAGTAGATATCCAGATCCAAATAGTGGTGGAATATAGTTCACCCAAAGTGGTCAGTGTGCAGACAAAGTTTGGGGTAGATTGGGTTCTGTTGAGATAAGTGGCTCCATTCAGAACGATGGTATGTAAATTAAAATACTGAAATCGGCACTTTGTTCATATTCCTACCTCGCACACATGTTCAATATCTGATTTGTTGTGTCCATCCGAACCATAAACCCTTCCCTTACTAGTATCTACTTGGGATAAGTTTGGAAATAAATAGCTTTTGAATGACAATCTTTAATTCGAAACACCTAAACTTGCAAATTTTGGTAAAATTGTGCGCGAATTGAATTAATAAAAATTCAAATTTCCCACAAGTGGAGTGTTCTTTCTCTCACTTGTTTAATGATAAATTATACTTCCATGAGTGGTAATTGAACGCACTTATGTTAGTCACTGTTGTTGCAATTCTGGATTCAGAAGAGTTGGTCAAGTTGGCTACGAATCAGCGGCTAACCTTACACTCAGTGAAGTATATCTTTGGTTCCGCTCAACATAGCACCATATCTGGCGTATATTTTGAAAGAGCATTGACGGGGTATATCACCATGCTGTAGAAGTTTGGTTAATTATTCATCTCTGCGAACTAGCACCCGATCAAACGAATTAATAAAATCTGCACCAAATTTAAATCAGTTCATATTAATATTTTTCGCATAGCCAGCGTGCGCAGTTCAGCTCTACCCTATAGTTTGAATGTGCATGAACACCCCAAACATATACTAGGAGGTCAGGCATTGATAATGTTTGAGAAGTATCCTTCATGGAAATATTGTGAACCTCCGAAATGCGACAAAACTTATGTTACAACCTAATATAATGGTTTTGAGGATCGCAATACCGCGAGACTATCACATTTATTAATCACTAAAACTGATATGCTAATAATTAAGCGAGATAGCGCGGGGAAACCCTTTTGATAGTTACACATCGAGTTATTTCATGTGTTTAAACGCTAAACTTACCCAATGCGCGGTGTGTTGATGAATGTTGTCACTATATGCATACAGTCGAATTGTGCTGTGCGTGAACATGCCAGTTATTATGTTGATATTCTCTGGTTTCTCCAAACCAGCGGTTAACCAGTGCCCTGACCAGTGAGTGGGAAGTTGCCCACCTACTGATCAAGGGACTGGTTGACCACTGGTTGGCTACTGGTCAACCAGTGGTTGAGAGGCCTCCTACAGTACGCTTCAGATGGTCAGATAAATAATGCATTCTTATGGAAGAGGAGCGCCCCTTACGGTAGCCAACTCTCACACGGAACTTCCGTGTTTCGGGAGTAGCTACATTCAAAATACGATCCTATGGATCGATGGATCAGCCATGGCTTACTGTTCGCTGTTTCGGGGGTCTCTCGTAGGCAGAGTGCTCTCTACTCGCGCCTTGGTAGAGCAGGTCGCTCTCAAACAGTGGTCAACCAGTGCAGGGCAGTGGTTGACCACTGGTCAGCACACTACTGGTTAACCACTGGTCAGGAAACTGGTCAACCACTGGTTGGGCGAAACTCCGCCTCTTCTAACTGTTCAACCACTGGTTGGCAGAAACCAGAGTTGGATTCTTTTTTTAAAGAAGTAACTTCAAGATTCGGTGTGAATCCTTTCTGAAGAGTGCTTATGGGCCGATTGAAGCATGCGCATTCATGTTCATTTCACCAATCAAAATACCGATTTACTTCAATTTATGTGCTTCAATCTAAACAAAATTAGAGAATCTGTGATCACTAATTCAAATGGATTTGTTTTGAAAGACAAGTTAGACTAAAATCAGTGAATTTCATTTTCTGGCAAGTGTTTATCCTTGAATCGTAAGCATTTATTTACATTTGGCCAGCAAAAACACACCTTGTGAGCGAGCTGCAATGATGAAAATTCAGAGTGAATTAATAGGTCAACTCGTTTTTCAACAATGATATATCAAAATAACAACGCGTCAAAGAATCGCTCGTGACCGCTTTCGTAGTCAAAAAAAACTAAATAAGACTGGCCTTAAAAGATTTGTGCGCATGTGGAATTCTACGTACAAACAATAATTAGTTGATTAGAATAAACCCTTTCCATCGACTTAATTGCCGAGGAGAGAGATCGAACCAAAACCGATCCGCGTAGATGAATCGTCGCCCAGGCAATTTCAAATTTCACCGTCACACTATACGTCGCGACTTGAGCAATTCTATGATGATATCCTAATTCGGTGTCGCTACAAATATCCAATTTGATCACAGTTAAAGAAGGAGTAACACGAAAAATCGGTTCAATTAGCCATTATACGGGTGTAATGGAAGCCAACAGCCCGGTCATGATTCACTTTATCCGAAGTTTCACAGACAGGTCTGAGGCTATTTACAAACGCGCAAAGTTCATTGATAGCGCAGGGTAGTGGCTAGTTCGTTTATGTTTCACTCGTTCCACATATGTTTTGCCTCTTTCTAGTGGTAAATTCACTACCGTTTCCCATTGCGAGCGCAATATCTTCGTGGTGGGACTCCCTGGCATTCATTCATGTTACCCCTTCTTTAAGAGACGTTCCACGATAAAACGCATAATTATGAAGGGCTCTGGGTACTTTTCGAAAAAAAGGACTGACCAGGCTCCAAAAAAAATTCGCAACATATACAAAAATACGATAAAATAAAGTTGTCCAATCACCTTGAGCTGAACAGCAAAGTTTCTGGAAAGAAATTTCCGCAAATTTTGAGCCCAATGCCACCTCTGTAGCTCTTCAGGGAGCTGAAATACAGTATAGCGATTTGCACAACCTGAAATTTCCTAAAAGCCGGCTCGGGGACTAATGATCTATATTTTGCGAAATTTTGTCTCTGAGACATTCTTATTTATCCCCACCCATGAAATTATTTTAGTTTGCGCGCGGGAATGACTTTCTCGTTTTTGCAGAAATTAAAAAAAAACATGGTGTTGGGTAACTTTAATTGCGTCAGTTCTACTCTACTTTATAAACGAATGTATACTCACTCCCACCCCTATTTTTGTCATCCGATCAACAATAGGAGCAGGACGACTAACATGAAAAATAAAATAAAACCAAACAAAACGATTGGAAGGCATGTTCAGATTTCACAGTCAGTTCAATATCATCAGGTTCACAAAATTCCAATGGGTTGTTGGGTTTTGAGGAAAATAAAAAAAAACTTTTTGTCTGCAATTTAAACGTGCAATCGTGGTCCTCAAGTCGTCCCTCATTCATCACAAAATTTTCAGTTGGAGGAGTTGCAGCCTCGACTGACGAGGAATCTCCTGGATGATCCTCAACTTCTCGAACGAAGGAAATTCGGTAATGTCGAAATATTTACTGTTGAAAAAATTTCAAGAAAATTCTGCGTATCACATGTGATTCAAGGTACCACCTGCTCACAACCTTTAGTATGACCCCGAGGATGCAGATTGATCATCAAAACAATTATCCGCCCAGCTGGGCTACTGCAGTAGTCATTCTCGCACTTCACATTCCTTATCTTTGTGCGTCTCCGTCTCACCGGTTGCTGGTGCTTCTACTTGTTTCAGTACTTTAAAATAAATATCACGCGTGTCGCCTGAGAATTGAATAGATTCGTGAAGAGCCTGGTACATTTTTTTGGCCCCTGCTTCTGTGAGCATTTTTAGATAGTTCGTAATGTCCCTCAACAGAAACCAACACGTTTTGTTCCATATCTCCATCCTCGACGATGTGAGACGTCGTCAAAGTCGACGGATTCCGAAATTTGCCATTTTTGGAGGCATGATGCTCGGCCTACAGGGGGTCTAGTAGCACGAGAAGAAAATTGCACGCACCAAATTTCATGGAGATTAAGTATGTACTAATGGTTCATCGATATGATTATTATTATTTTCATAAATCCAATAAAATAATTGATTTTTGCACTTTTTTAGTACCAGTGAATATTTTGGCTCAATTGATAGAGCTCGATGAGACGAATCGAATGGTATGCTGAATGCCATACCTAAAATAGTGAGAAAGATGCGAAAATCGCTTTATTAGATTCTCGAAAATCCGGTTGACCCTCTGGCGGAGAGAGTCGACCTTTGATCTACCCTCTACTGTCGCCCGTGCGATCGATTTTATCTTTATTTTTTGATTGAATATGATTGTAAATCATGCTATTGATGAGATTTATTAGCTGCTAACATTCATAATGCTAAACGATATTCCATAATCATTAAGAATTGAAATTATAAATAAATCAAATAACGACCATATTAATGGGAATGCTCCATCGATTTCATGGTCTTTCTTCATCTCTCGACTTCGTCCAAATCTTGGAGGGATGTAATGTCCAACTGTGACAATGTACATTCTTGCAATTCCACTTGTGGATCCGAAAATCAGATTTTGTGCTCCAAATCTCTCCATTCAGAAAAACCTCTCATTCTCAGACCATTGTTTTACCGTATCCACTAAAGGCAAAACTGCCTGCCACACTATCCTCAGAGCCTTACGAACCAAAAATATAGAAGTACTTCTCAAAACGTACTCAATGTATATTAGACCGATTTTAGAAAGCGCTTCCTCCGTATTCAACCCGTACCAAAGTAAGGATAAAAAAGAACTTGAAAAAGTACAGAACTACTTCACAAGACGTTTATTTATGCGCTGTTTTAATCACACTTGGGAAAACATGCCCTCCGCTTTCGATCGTAATAAGAAACTAGGTATTGAGTCCCTAGAGAAGCGTAGAATAGCGATTGATATGAGAGTAGCAACAAATCTCATCCGAGGCAAATATAGTATTTCCAACCGAAAACCACATTATTTCAAAATTTACTATACTCGAAACGAACTTCAACTTCAATAATCCTGGATCGAACCACAACTACAGACACAATAGCTTCTTTCCAAGAGCGGCAAGGCTTTTAGTAAATTCCGAGAATCAAGCCAGTTCCCCTGAGTAGATCCCCCTGACCCCATTGTCCACTCCTCACTGTAACTGTCATTACTTGCCTATTTTATTTCAATTTTGTTAACGTTATTTCGAACGAAATAGCATAAATATATATATAGATAAAATCGATCGCACGGGCGACAGTAGAGGGTAGATCAAAGGTCGACTCTCTCCGCCAGAGGGTCAACCGGATTTTCGAGAATCTAATAAAGCGATTTTCGCATCTTTCTCACTCTTTTAGGTATGGCATGCATCATACCATTCGATTCGTCTCATCGAGCTCTATGAATTGAGCCAAAAAATTCAATGGTACTAAAAAAGTGCAAAAATCAATTATTTTATTCGATTTATGAAAATAATAATCATCATATCGATGAACCATTAGCACAGGCTTAATCTCCATGAAATTTGGTGCGGACAATTTTCTTCTCGTGCTACTAGACCCCTGTAGGCCGAGCATCATTCCTCCAAAAATGGAAAATTTCGGAAACCGTCGACTTTGACGACGTCTCACATCGTCGAGGATGGATATATGGAACAAAACTTGTTGGTTTCTGTTGAGGGACCATACGGACTATTCAAAACTGCTCAGAGCCCAATTTCAACTTTTCCAATGTACCAGGGTTTATTGGAACCTTACGCGACACGCGTGTTATGATCATTTAAGTGGGCGCGATTTGATCATCGAAAAGTGATAGTACCAACTTTGGCCTTCTGAATCTCGACGATGACGAAAGATAGCAAAATTCGGACGACGCAGTTTAAAAGGGCATCATTTGAAATACTTGTCACTCAATTTGTAGCCAGGTAGGACTTACCTTTTTCCTACCGCCGCCCAGCCCCCCCCCCCCAAAATGGTCGATTCTCTCGCGATTCGCATCATATATTAGGGATCGGCGATCACTATTCCTCGCAGATCTCCATTGGACGAATTGACGAGACCTGCTCCAGCTAGTTCGTGCGAGATTTTTTCATATTTTTTATTCCGACTAAAATCGATTTCAGGTGCTCCACAGGCCGATTGCAGTGAACTGATTATAAGAGTGTTGAAGAGTTCAGGAAGAGGCATGTTTCAGAGTTGTTTTATATGTGACTGAAGGCATCAGGTTCGATGAGTCAGTGGTTATAGTGTGAAAATAATACAATAAAAAGGGTGAGAAAAATAAGTATCGATTATTAGTTCCGTCGAGTGCATGAGGGAGCTCACAAAAGTACCGCAGTCTAGACTAGTTCAGGCCGGACCACGATGTTCAATCGGTACGTTTTGTCACCAAAAATTTGAGAAAAAATCGTTGTCCGTAATGATAAATTGAAATCGATTAATGTGGGATTTTTTTCAGTTAACCAAACTATGCTTGATTTCTTACAACTCATTTAGTCATCTACAGTAGCGCTCAAAAGTATTGAAACGATTTGAATTTTTCATGTAACTTTTTCTACGGTTGACTTAGCAAGTTCGATGTTGGGGCGCTATATACCAAACCAATAGAAGAATACGATGCGAGTATTGCGTCATCACGTGCCTCATAACTAATTGCGTAGTGATGACGCAATCGAATTTCACTTTTTCAAACAGGCTTTATTCTTACATAGATTTTTCCAACTCGCCACACTTTCTGTGGTTAGAGTCATGCCCGAGGCCTACCCAGAAAAAATTATGAGGTTGCTGCGCGACCGCAAGTTTGCTGCAGCCTTGCTGCAAAAAGGGGTCTGAAATTAAGAGCTCGGCTTCTAGACTAGCTAGAGACTCGTTCAAAGCACCAAAATGACCCTCATCGCGATCCCAGGTGATCCTGTGAATATGAAAAGGATATTCCAAAATTTGCCCTCAGGGCATGGAAAATCACTTTTTCACATGACCACTTTTTTGGAGATTCATAACTACGTAGGAACTGTATATAAAAATGTGGTTTTTGCTTAGTCATATTCATTATGTTGTATATATATGGTTCCCTACTTTTTAGATTGTTTGAATATCTTTCCTGCCTTCGGCGATCGTTTATCGGAGGTGCACCGTGGTTCTGATTGCATGACCCTTCGTTAACAAGTTTGTTGGAGAGTTAAGGAAAACTTTTGTTATTGTGTGTACAAGTCCAACTTGTTCTGGGGAACTGATCCCCAACTTTTTTAAATGTTTGAACAACTCTGGGCACAGTTGGAGATAGAGCGCAGACGAAAATAGCGGGACGGGGACTCGAAAGTGCCTCCGAAAAACGATCGCCGAGGGCAGGAAAGATATTCAAACAATCTAAAAAGTAGGGAACCATATATATACAACATAATGAATATGACTAAGCAAAAACCATTTTTTTATATACAGTTCCTACGTAGTTATGAATCTCCAAAAAGTGGTCATGTGAAAAAAGTGATTTTCCATGCCCTGAGGGCAAATTTTGGAATATCCTTTCCATATTCACAGGATCACCTGGGATCGCGTTGCTAAGTCAACGGTAGAAAAAGTTATATGAAAAATTCAAATCGTTTCAATACTTTTGAGCGCTACTGTATATACACAGCGTTCTTGACCGACAGAGAAGGGATCTGAATCGAACTGCAATCAGGAAACTTGAAAATCTACTGAAACGTAAAATATCCGGCCTCGAATCTCGCCCTCAATGCACGGAAGTGACCAGACTGATTTGTGCTTCACGCTTAATATGAGATGCAACTGTGCTCATAGTTGCCAAAATGGGGTACTTGTTTTATGTTTCACATTGTTTTCAAATACGGAAGCGCTTTCAAACAGCCTATTCCCGCGTTTTGTAGTTCGGGGGTTTCGCGGGAAAATTCAAAATCTTAATCCCTTTGTCTACCCTTATCTGGAGAGAACAATGGGGGTCAGAACGCTGTGTATACATATCCGTATTTTACTCACAGCTTTAACGATTGTTAAAGTAGGTGTTCGCATTTTAACAGATATTTGTTGAGAATTAGCAATTTAGCTATTTACTTGACTTGGCTTCACACTGGGGTCAGCGGGTGCAGCGAAGGTGCTCAGCAAACCTTTACGGATTAAATGCCATAAAACCTGAACATTTCTATGTTTTTGTTTGATTGTAATTCATCAGCTTGCTAGAGTGAGAGAATCTGTTAAAAGAAGAGTCAGGTCATTACTACCAATTCTCAGTTTGCCGTTCGTTCGAGATCTTCTTGCGCTAGGGCACCGACTGAGAGATGGTAGATTTGCATGAGTTTGTCCACTGAATTCGATTTTCAGGATTGGCATTCATTACATGAGAAGCCGCGGAGATGAGAGTGATATTTTTGAGCAGTGGCTCGGGGAAATCTCGCCTAAATTTAAAAAAAAACTGCATTTCCTGAGGAATCAATCAGGCTGTGTGACTGTGAAATCTTAGTACCACTTTCATTTTTTAAAAACTTTTCTGCAATTTTTATAATTGCGAAATCTCTCCCAGTGCTCGTGCATGGTTGAACGGATTTAACTGCTGCAGCTGTAACTGAACAGTTACAAGTGTGAGTCGCCTTTCTTATGTTGTGGAAATTGAATGTATCGTACGCGTTGAATATACAATTTTTCGAAAGAACAATCATGATACTGCGGGTGCTATTTATTTTCTTTACGCTTGGGGTGTAAAATCATTGAATAGACGGGCAACAGAAAGTGAAGATGTAATGGTGAAACATACATGTGAACAATTTTTGAGAAGATGAATTTCGGTGCTAACCATCCAAAATGCACAACATAATTCTAAAGGACTCGCGGCGAGAATCACAGAGTTGTATTTCTAAAATGCAAGCCTCGTAAACAGAGCTGCATGTCTATAGTTCTTCATCCATTGAAAACTCCTCAATTTTACATGCTTAGAACTTTTTCGGTTGTTTGGAAATTAATTTCAGGGTTGTCTTATCAATTTTACCAACCAGAAACACAAATAATTTTCCGGAAGAAGCCTTCTTCTATTCACTATAACTTAGTATATCTAAGCGGAAAATCATTGATGCGTCAGATGCTGCTGGACAGTGTAATTGGAACTCTATGTGGAGAAGGTTTGCAATTGAGCGATAATACCGCTTTTAATCTTTCTACATGCTTCTCTTTCTATGATGGGGAATAAGAAGAACACGCCATCAAGATCAAGCACATGTTAACATTATCTTTTAAAACGCTTTCTCCCTAAGATCGGAGCATAGGGTGGCACAATGACTCAAACTTATCGCTAGGAGTTCAAACTTTGGTGGTAGAGTCATTAGGGTAAAAAAAAAACTTTTCCAGAAATTTTGACCTACAATTTGCATATTTTACAAAAACGGCCATTTTTGATATTGACCCGTTATATACCATTCGAAAGAGCATCAAAAGTTATGTCAGAATCCAAATTTGCGAAGAAATTAATCTACATCTGTTCGGGAAACATACAATTATGTGAGGAAAAACAGCTGTTTGAAATTTCGATAGTTTAGAAGAACATGTTCCTGGTTTCTGAAACAGTTACCCTAGATGTAAAATGTTATGAGGAATTCAGGAAAAAATATGCCGAAGACGAGCGAGGTACCCCAAATAGAGTTTTGCTCGAAAAACTGAGGGAGTTCTGAAACGTGAGTTCGATTCCGCTCGAGTGCAAACATTTTTGCATGCATTTTCCATGCGATATCTAGCTACCACTATTTTTCGATATCTATAATAAGTGATTTAAAGCTGTTTCCGTTGCAAAATTTGTTCAATTAATTCCTGCAAAAATGTTTGCACTCGAGTGCTTTCGAACCCACGTTTCAGAACACCCTCAGTTTTTTGAGAAAAACTCTATTTGGGGTACATCGCTCGTCTTCGGCATATTTTTTTCTGAATTCCTCATAACATCTTACATCTAGTGGAACGGTTTCAGAAACCAGAAATGATTGGAACATGTTCTTCTAAACTTTCGAAATTTCAAACAGCTGTTTTTCATCACATAATTGCGTTTCCCGAACATGTTTCCCGAACAGATGTTGATTAATTTCTTCGCAAATTTGGATTCTGACACAACTTTTAATGCTCTTTCGAATGGTATATAACACGGGGTCAATATCAAAAATGGCGGTTTTCATAAAATATGCAAATGGTAGGTCAAAATTTCTGGAAAAGTTTTCTTTGACCCTAAGGACTCTACCACCAAAGTTTGAACTCCTAGCGATAAGTTTGAGTCATTGTGCCACTTTGCCTCCAAAATCTGACGTTCTAACGGAGTCAGCGTTTTAAGCCAGGGATGTTGGAAAACATTGAGTAGTGAATGAGCAGGGAGTGAAGAAGCAATAGTGAAACGCAAAATAGGATGTGTATGCAAACAATCAAAATTAATAAATATGCTTGAAAATTTTCATTGTAATATTTTTTTTCTAGAGAACATACAACGTACTCATTGGCTAACGAAAATTTAATTTTATATTAATCGAAGTGGTGTGAATTCAACTGGTAGTTCATAAGTTAAACTTTACATAAATCGGTATCGCGAGACCTCGGTTGCAATTAGTCCGAAACTTTTATGCTATTTTCATTACTAAAATTGTCTTGGTAGTGGTATTTACTTGTTTAATGAGGCATTTTCGATGGAGGAGTGGAAATATTGACTGCTCTAACACGATTATTCCTTTACTTCATCAGTTGCGGGTGATAACCTGGAGATAAGAGAAATTGAAAGCCCAGCAAAGTGGTGAAACACAAAGTTCCTTCCTCCAGAGCCGTGCTGTCAATCGGTTTCCCGATTGAGTGTAGTAAATCCCGGTCTTCCCTTGTGTACAAACTCGCAAATTTATAGGATGAGCCGTTATTTATTACGATCTAAACGAGGTAAATTAGACATAGATAAGCGGACTAAATAGCTAGCACGCAAACAAACATAAATACGACAAGAAACTAGAGGAAAATAGGAGAAAATAGCTGGAAACTAGATTTGTAAGCATGGCTGACAAATTACAGCATTGGGTGATAAATATAGGGAAAATTCGAATGCCTAATTTACGGATAACGGTTACAAATCACGAACTATATTTAAATTACGATAATTTTACAGATGAATTATGATACGATTAATTATTTCTTCCTTTGATATCTTCCTTCTCTCGTTCATAGGCCGATTCCCTTACATCTCCCTCGCCTTTCGAATTAGAGGCGTCCTCGTCTCTATGCTCTCCTCCTCTTCTTCTTCCATCTTTCTCTCTTCTACTCCTTCCAGGTCCATCGTTGATCGAGCCGTAGTCCTTCTCAGGACAATCCATGACCATATGCTCCTTAGATCTGCACACGAAACACTTCCTCTTTCTCTTCCTCCTCTTCCTTTTCCTTGGCTTTCCCTCATTCTCACAAGAGCCGTAGTTCATTCCCAACTTCAGCTCATCTGCTCCCTTCGAATCGTCCTTCCATTCCTTCAGATCCTCGATCTGATTAGCCTTTTCATTCCTCTTATTGATGGTTGCATTTCCACCTTCAGACAATGCACAACTCCTCCATCTTCCAACTGACTGATGTCTCTCTAACACCAGCTCCGTATCGGTATTCACCACCACAATCGGAACAACCGATTCATCCACTGAGATCCCCTCGACGACTCCGTCTATCGATGAATCCAGTCTCACAGTGCTTCCGGGCACTCCATTGATCCACACCGTTTCCGTTTTTCCTTTGGGGATCACACAGTATCTCAGCACTTTAGCCTCCACTGGATCCTCCACAGTTTCTTGTTTCTTCTCGACCGTCTTCTCTTCTGGTGCAGTCGGCGTGCTCTCCTTTTCCACTAGCAGAGCCGTCGCACTCACCTTATCTTCTGATCGAACCGTCGTGCTATCTCGAAGCTCCACTCCGATGGCATCCAACCCGGCTCCTCCAATTATGACACCGACTCGAATTCGTGTCACATAAAATCCGATCTTGGCCTTCCTTCCAATCTGCAGTTTTACTTCAAGCTCTGCCTTCCCACTCACATAGATAGGCCTCTGATTGGCATCGCGAAGCACTGTCTGATCATTTCTCGTAATCTCGACTCCTCTCATCCCTCTGAGCAGCCTCTCTTCAATGAGCGATACTTCAGCTCCCGTATCCAACATCACATTTCTCTCCTGTCCATTGATCATTCCCTTCACTGTTCGAGACTTCTTGACAGCGAAGATACTCTCTCTGTTTTCCTTTGACTGTCCTTCGACCTTGTTCACTCCTCCACTCGAATCTCTTTCCAGAATCTTCTCAAAGTTCTGAGCCGTAAATTCAGCAGCGTATGGATCCAGATGTTTCTTATATCGATCCGGAAATCCTACGAGGAAGTAGCAATTAGCCGTGGTATGGCCAGGCTTTCTGCACCGCTCACACCATCTTGCTACCGTATCCCTCGACTCGTAAGATTGCTGCTCCATGCATCTACTTCCATCGTCCCTCCTGATTCCCTCGAGGTACTCTATCTGTATCAGCTTTTCTTTCATCTTCTCGTATGATTTGCCTTCTGCATACATCGAGATTAGTTTCTCATGCTGCTCCATTCCTTCATAGATGAGGATGAGATGGTTCCTTCTCATCGATTCCTTCTTGTCCTTATCCGACTCTAACTTCCTTGTGATTCTCTCCAGCTCATTGCACACATTAGCAACTTTCTGTCCTTGAGCCTGAATCCTTCCCAACTTCCTCGTGTCCTCTATCGACTCGAAAATTGTTTCTTCAGAGAGCCGTACTTTCATCCATTCCATGACTTTGTCTAGTCCAGCTTTCTTGACCGTCTTGGGAATGTCCCAGAATGTCTCGGCAGCTTTGCCTGTGACAACCTCTCCCATCATGCATATAGCCATATCATCGTCATAGCAATCGTAGCGCAGCATGAAACTATTGTAGAAACGGTCCCAATCCTCCTTTCTTCCTCCATACTTGTCCATCTCTGGAAGGCTACTAGCCATGAGCCGTCTCCCTTCCATGTAGCTCTCCTCATCCTTACTCCTCCTCTGTCCATTTCCACGATTACTAGAATCTGCGGGTGCACTCTGGCACCCATTCTTGCAATTCTGCTACTTGGCGCATGATCTCCTTGCTATCGAATTTTTTTCCTTGTGCTCCCTTGTTGCTTGGTTCCCTTTCCATCACGAGAGTCTCCATTTTCCGACTTCATTCTGTTGAGGGTTTCCTCCCTCTCAGCGAGCCGTGCAGTCAACTCGGAGATCTTCTGGTCCCTCTCAGCGAGCCGTGCTTCCAACTGCAATTTCAGCGTTTCTGCCTCATCCATCTCACTTTTCCATTCCATCCTTTCAGACGCTACTCTCTTCCTTTCCTCCACTAGCTTCAATAAAAGATCTGGCAGTGACTCCACTCCCTCTCTCTCTTCAACCGTCCTAATCAATATTCGCATTCCCGAGTTCTGCTTCTCCAACTCCTCATTAGCAGCTTCCAGCCTCTCCATCCTTTGAGCCGGAGTCTCCTCCATCTCCTCCACTTATCGATCCGTTCGAGTCTTCCGCCAAAACGTGTCGAAACGTGTCAACCGCGACGCGCGTACGCAACGCGTGGGCAGTCAACAGCCGTCTGTTTTCGACTCAGTTGAGAAAACTAGCAGCACTTTGCCACCTATTTTCCAACTAAATCGCAAACAGCGGTGTGAATCGCAAGTGACAACGAGCCTCTGCCCGATTTCAGTCACAAGCGATGCGAATCACAGCGACAACGAGCCTCTGCCCGATTTCAGTCACTGTGAGACAAGAAACGCAACTGTAGGTTTATCGAGCTCTCGCCCAACACCCCTGAGTCACAACGAAAACGGCTGACGAAATAGCAAGAAAAACCAGGATTTCTCCTAGCACTGTCTCTCAGCCCCCATGAAAGCCCAGCAAAGTGGTGAAACACAAAGTTCCTTCCTCCAGAGCCGTGCTGTCAATCGGTTTCCCGATTGAGTGTATTTAATCCCGGTCTTCCCTTGTGTACAAACTCGCAAGTTTATAGGATGAGCCGTTATTTATTACGATCTAAACGAGGTAAATTAGACATAGATAAGCGGACTAAATAGCTAGCACGCAAACAAACATAAATACGACAAGAAACTAGAGGAAAATAGGAGAAAATAGCGGGAAACTAGATTTGTAAGCATGGCTGACAAATTACAGCATTGGGTGATAAATATAGGGAAAATTCAAATGCCTAATTTACGGATAACGGTTACAAATCACGAACTATATTTAAATTACGATAATTTTACAGATGAATTATGATACGATTAATTATTTCTTCCTTTCATATCTTCCTTCTCTCGTTCATAGGCCGATTCCCTTACAAAATTACTGAAGCAGGAAGGTGAGAGTTTAGTTCAGTGGGAACATTGTGATTCAAAGAGTCGTTCCCTTTTAAAGTGAGATATGCAAACCATTATTCAAGGTCGTCGACGTTTTATTAACACATCGCTCTTTAACTGTTCATATTGTATTTTTTCAGCACATTTTGTCTGTGTCCCAGTGAGGAGCGAGAGGAAAAGTGGACATTCGAAGATCTGGGGGAAGGAAGTGAGCTCTTATCCTTCTCCACTCTCTCTCTCCCCCAATGTCCTTCAGTGTGCGATGATGACTACACTGCATGCACATACTGCAAACGAGAATATTGATTAGCGAACACCTACCTTTTCGCTGTGATGGAAAATCTGCAAGTGAAATATATTCCGTATGCTATTGGTTTTTTATACTAAATATATTTAATGGGAGCCTCTACCGCCACACATTGCATAGATCGTGAAATTGAGAAGTGATTGAAGTAGTGAAGCAGCAACATCGGAGTGATATTTTCATAGTGAAAAGAGTCAGAAAAAATTGTCTGGTGATCAGTAGAACTGTAGAGGGATGCTTTAACGTTTCCTTCAGCTTTACAGAGTACGAAAAATGTGAAGTAATCATCTAGCTAGTATTTGCGAACTTTATTCTGCACTCACCCTCACAGTTTCCGCTAGTGAGGGACGATGACTGCACTGCACGATATTTCAAAGTATTTAATGTGTGACAAATGTAACACTCATATTATTTAGATCTTCAAGTTACGTAGTAATAATAATGGTGAAACATAAACATCGGGTTGTCATTTTTTAATTGTGAAAACTGTGCATCAATCACCCTACTCACAAAATAATATTCCTAAAGGAATTGGTGAAGCAGAAACTCGCCAAATTGTAATCGGCACATTTTTTCATTGTTTCATTCTTAAGTAAATTACATTTACAGAGGTGCTTGTGAGACTGGTGCTGTGTACGAGTGAGTTGCTACAGGAGCTACTCTGATCACCTGAACTGAAGAAGGAATCGATGAGAAAGAGGGCAGTAGCCAATAAGATGGTGTGCACTAGGTAGGATTATCACCGTCGGATGAGAACCATTGAAAATACTGCAGAATGGTTCAATTTTTGGTTATAGTGCGACTGTGAACATCCGACTAGTGCATAATAGTGAGTACTATCTCCATCAGCTATTGTTACAAACTCTCATTTTACGTTTCACCAGTAGTATTACCTCTCAAATTCATGATCTGGACAATATTCCGGCTAAAAGCATTCGCATTAAAAATTTAATATAACTTTTCATACCATGCAATCTTCATCCCCCACTACTCTTGTATGTTAGTGTTAGTCTCTCCATGGGCTACAGCCCGATTTCTCACTACAACGAAATTTATTTGGCTCAAACTGTAATTTTACTTTTTATTAGCAAGAAACAAGTCTACTATTGGTTAACGGTGTACGTTTTGGATTAGTCACACGTGTGAAACTGGACTCACGCTATTGGTGAAATCCCCATGACTCCAAATTCCTTTCATATTTTCTAAAGATTATCGCTTGCCGTCGAGCCTTCTTCTCAGTTTTCATCGTATCGAGGGAAATGTAGGTGAGCATCACGAGGTACGATTGGCTGTAAAAGGATACAAAAACTGCATTTATGGAATAGAAATGATTCTGAAGATATTTTGTGATTTTTTTCGAAATTAAATTCTCCTCGCATTGGCTGGCGAATAAGGAGTTGGATAAGTGACGCGGGTGAAGCTCAATTCGCACTAGTGACGAAGTGCCCTGTGATTCTCCCTTTCCTCTCGATCAATCACGTCGACTGTACGTCCCTTCGCTGTGGGTAGATCATGAGAGAAGGCAATACTTGATTTTATAAATCGAAATCTACAGTACTCTTCCTTTTCCGTTCCTGCGCGCGACCTGTGGCGAGATGTACAAGACGACGAAAACATCCATGTTCCGAGTGAAATAAAGGCTGGGAAACAGCAAGTTGTTATTGGAAATTACAAAAGGTTTTGAAATCATTCTCAAGAAGTAATTTCATTCTGCGTTATTCTGCGTTAAAAGTTGTTCCAAGATTCCTATTGGTGGACGATTTGGATTAGCTGTTGATGAAATCTCCGTGTTCCCAAATTCCCCTCAAATTTCCTTTCAATCATCATTGCTTACATTTACCCGTTAGGTCTTCCTCTCAGGTTCTTCGAAGAACCGTGAGAAAAACAGCATGTGGTCATCACGATGTACGATAGAGTGGAGTTCGGTAGATACGGTAACCACGACTCAAGTGTAGTGATTTTTCTGAATAGATCTTATTATTTTATTTTGCCAACGTCAAATGAGAAGTGCATTTAAAAGCGGGAAAGGATTTGAATAAGTGATTTATTTGAAACACAATTCGCGTTAGTTGTAAAATACGCGTATCCTTCTATTCCTCACAATCGATCACCGCTGCCCATGATCTGCTCATCCTTCCGCTTAGGATCGTCATCATTACGAGCGGAATGCATAGGCAATACGATCATCACAAGATACTGTAGCGAAGGAAAAGGGATACGTTAACCTGATCTTACGTATTGTGTTTTTTATTATCATGTATTTTTTCAACTTCAGCCGAAAATTCTCCTGGCATTGGTGAACGAAAAAAGGAATTGCATAAGAGATGCGGATGAAACTCAATTCGCATTGGTCGAAAAATCTCCCGCGTTGCTCCTTCTCCTCTCGATCAATCACTGTTTCTTCCTTCATTCTTAGTAGATCAGGGGAGAAGGGCTCACTTGTTTTGCTCCACGACTCCTTGCGCCTCTCTTCCTCCCTTAATCTCGTAGACTTTCGGGAAGAATACCGTAGCACTCGAGTTATTTTCATTCTTTCTAAATTCTAATCTATCATTCCTAAGCACATTCCGCACATTGGCCGAGGTCGCGCTGCTATATTAGCACGTCATTGTTGCTTGATCGGTAGCTTCTAGGGCACCTGAATGACACGTTAGAATGTGCTTTTATGTGTTCACAACCGGTTAATTAACCGGTTTCCCAACCGGTTGTTTAGGCCTCCTTTTGTTTTGTTAAACAACCGGCCCTTTTGGACACTATGATAATATGCTAGATGTGAATAGGAAATTCACAATCTGAGAACCGTCCTCAAATTTATCGATGTGATGTGTGTTGAGATTGAAAACACTAAACAACAAACAAACCAAAGTAACAGATAGTTCTATTCGTCCACATTCTTTCGCTCGATTCATTGAATGACATCAAATACCTTGAAACACGTTGTTCTAGTTTAGTCAAAGAGGCGGCAAAGTGCCTGGTAGTTGAATTTGCCTGCAGTATCGTTTGTATTTCCATCTTCATGAGAGTACAATTAGGGTCCGCAAGGTGGTTGACAGAAATAATCACACAGGCCTATTTCTGGGGTTAATGTGTCCCTATGGGACTGAATAGGATCATACTTTTTGAATTAGGTCGATATCTAATGTTTGAGTCAAAATATGGGCCAAAATGGGGGTTAATCGAGCATAACGTGAAAGGTCCAAAAAGCGAGACGAGAGAAAGAGGGGCGGAGCCTGTTTCTCCATTGTCTTTTCAATTCTCGAAACGATCGGGTAGAGCTTCGACGAACCCTACAGGGAAAGAAAGCGAGTTTTCACGTAGGCAGGGCGCTCTCTAGTCACGCCGGGTGAGAGACGGGTGGAGGGAGGGGAGGGAGAGGGAGGAGAGGAAGCGGAGAGAGTCACGAGCCATGCGCGTTTCGAAATCGAAGAGACACATGATGAGTTCGCAACCAAATCATTCGTTCAAAAGTGAATTTGGAAGCTTTTTTCATCCTCTTTCGAATGAGCCTCCGTGACTCTGGAAAATCCTTTTCTCAGTAGGTCAGCATACGAGTTTTATTGTTTTCTAGGCTAAGTCGCTCTATAAAACTTGTATGCTGACCTACTTAGATATGGATTTTCCAGGGTCACCTAGGCTCATTCGGTTGAGGATGAAAAGAGCTTCCAAATTCATTTTTGAGCTAGTGATTTCGTTTCGAATGAAGCCTGTGTACCCCTGATCTCGCTTTCGAGGGGGAAATTGTCAGAGCCGAGTGGGCGGAGCTTGCAGTGTCTAAGTACAATCTGATGCTGCATCAGTAGTAGCACTATCCATCAGTAGTGAGAGTCATCTTTACGATACGTTCACCATTGGGATGTAAATCATACTTTAAAAAATATTGAAATGCCTTTTTAAACTTTTTTAAATTCGAATAGTTGATGAACGAAATTCCGCTCTAGACCTGAGTTTACAGAAGGGGTGTGACTGAATGAGAGGATATCACTTGAGACTTGAGAGGACTTGAGAGGATATTATGATTCGATTTGTTTCAATTTTCGGAATTTTTAACTAGTGGATTGAGGTTGCAAATATTTCTTATTAGATTAAATATTAACTCGAACTGATGAATACTCGGCATTCGCAAGTCCAAAATTCAGCTGGTGCATCAGCGCTTCCTGAAATAACCATAGATGTGAATGATTAACCAAGACAATACAAAATCGACAACTTTGCATAAACTCTACAATATTTTTTGATTTGCACACATAGGACATACAATTACTTGTGGTTCTTCCGTAAATGATATTTTGATTCTCCACCTCTTCTCTCTCTTCTCTACCCCTCACCTGCTTTCCTTTCTTTTCCTCATTTATATCAGTAGATGGCTTCGAAACGATAAAGATGATCTCAAACTCTGTAGAAAAACAAATACAATATTTTTTGTGAGTGATGTAATAATTACGGACCAAAGTACGGATCATCGCAAACTCGAAATTTCGGCAAATATCAGCAAGCATTGAAGCGCCACGTCGGCTAGTGATTTAAATTTTTCACACACATTTCAATTTTGGTTGGATATTCTTCACACGATTCATATCATACATGACGCTCCCTTCGGAGGCACTAAGAGATTCAAATTTGGAAAAAAATACTTCTGAATTTTGGTTGAAACTCAAAACATTTCAGATTGAATGTGTAACAGTGACTCTATCGTGATCACATGTCGTGCCGAAGACTGTGCTGCTGCAAGGGAAAATGGTCGAAGGCGACTCCTCGAGACTCCTCCTCAATCGCCAATATTACCTACAGAAAAGCACATTTCAATTTGCCGGCGCACTTGGCAACTTTGAGTTGCAGCTTATCCATATCAGAAGAGAGGAAGTCGGTGAGACAATGCAGTTCTAGTTTCTCTCGTAAATAAATAATACATGAATAGGTGAATCTATCCGTCATTTCACTAACATCCTTGTGAGAGAAATAGAAAACAAAAGTTGCATATTCTATGGAGCAATAACTGTAAGCGACACATCGGTAGTCATAATGATTTTCGATAAGTGATTTTCGATCAAGGACTCCATCCATTGCAACAGGTTCAACTGCATGCATCGCCTCCTCTCCGGGAGTTGCTAAACTTCTCGTTCGTGAATCGAGGAATACCAGTTGAATTTGGACAACAGATAATCAAATTTCCAATTTATCAACGGATTGGTAGTTTTAAGGTGCACACTGTTTTTGTAAGAGGAAGGAAATCTGCGACCAACAATCCAGGGGTAATGTTTTCGTCAAAAAGAAAAATATATCACGTGTATCACGAGTCAGTGGAGGAAAAATAGACTCCTCGGGAACAATTTCCAAAAGTTTGCCCATTATACTCCATATAATTATGGGAGAACATCATAGGCACGATAAACTGAAATTTCATGGCCTTTGGTCTCAGAGCCGTCATTTAGGAAAATTCCGGTTTTGAATCCGGCAATTATGTATTTCAGCTCTAACATGAGCTACAGCGGTGGAATTGGTCTCATTTTGTGCGGGAAAATATTTCCAGAAACTTTTATGTTTCATGCTAAGCGATTAGATAACTGTTTGAAAAGTTGTGTTTGAAAAACCAATGTTTAGACGATAATAAAAACTATAATTATTTTCGGAGATACCGTTTCCTGGAACTTTATTGCAGAATATGAAAGATAGACTACATATCTATAAAATAAAAATAAAAATTGGGAAATTTAAGAATGTGAATTTTTGAAATTTTGTCCCTAATGTCGGAAGGTGTGATAACAATAATATAAAGTGGACAAGTACTGAGCGGCAAAATACGAAATCGGTATATCTAAAACATAATAAGTTGTATGAGGGATATATACGCAATATGGCGCTGTGAAACTGAAAGTTTCACTGATTCTGAAAAAAAACGATTTTTCCAACTCGATTTTTGCCAAGTTTGGACGATATAAACTAAACACGTTTGAAACTAAGCCGGCTAGCTCAGAGTAAAAGTTAAACTAGACACCCGTGTAGGTTTGAAAATTTCTAAATGAAAGTTGTCAGATAGCGAAAGCTCAAGTTGTATTGACTCGAAAACGCATGATCGATGGTGTCAAAATATATTTAAATTCGTTTTTGATGAAATTATTGTGAATATTGGTTATTATTGAGCTTCGAAAATCATGATTTTTATATTTCTGCCACAATACACCTAAATGTTTGCAAATTGAATGGTTACTGAAAATTTTGAAATTTTCAAATATCATTTTTTAAAATAATGTGTTATATTTCGTTTTAACAATAGTTTCTGATCATTCTTTACGAGTTGCGATTTTCGAAGCTCAATGCTAAGAAATATTCACAATAATTGCATCACAACTGAAATTAAATTAATTTTGACACCGTGGATCATGCGTTTTCGAGTCAATACAACTTAAGCTTTTGCAATCTGGCAACCTTCATTTAAAAATTTTCTCACCTACACGGGTGTCAAGTTTAATTTTTACTTTGAGTTAGCCGGCGTAGATTCAAACCTGTTTGTTTATATCATCCAAACTTGGCAAAAATAGAGTTGGAAAAAATCGATTTTTTCAGAATAAGTGAAACTTTCAGTTTCACAGCGCCATATTGCGTATCTATCCTTCATACAACTTATTATGTATTAGATATACCGATTTCATATTTTGCCACTCTGTACTTGTCCAATTTATATTATTGCTATCACACCTTCCGATATTCGGGACAAAATTTCAAAAATACACATTCTTAAATTTCCCAATTTTTATTTTTATTTTATAGATATGTACTCTAACTGTCATATTCTGCAATAAAATTCCGGGAAACGGTATCTCCGAAAATAATTATAGATTGTATTATCGTCTCAACACTGTTTTTTCGAACACAACTTTTCAAACAGTTATCTAATCGCTTAGCATGAAACATAAAAGTTTCTGGAAATATTTTTCCTCACAAAATGAGACCAATGCCACCTCTGTAGCTCATGTTAGAGCTGAAATACATGATTGCCGGACTCAAAACCGGAATTTTCCTAAATGACGGCTCTGAGAGCAAAGGCCATGAAATTTTATTTTATCGTGCCTATGATGTTCTCCCATAATTATATGGAGCACGCTGGGCAAACTTTTGGAAATTGTTCCCGCACACCTCCACTGACTCGTGATGCACGTGATATATGTTCTAGATAATGAATTAATATTTCATCTAGGGTTCCGGAATTGGGCGTGATTGGGTTTCTTTTGAATCATTTTCAGATATGTTTCATTTGCGCTATATGTGTATACTATATATTGTGCATGAAACATATCCAAAACTGATTCAAAATATGCCCAATTACGCCCAATTCCGGAACCATAATTTCTTCTCTGCACAGCGTGTCAAATCGATGGATTCCTTTGTTTGTCGCGGCGCCCGGTGGATCTTGAAACATAACATTTTTGACTGAAACGAACGGTGAAATTTTAAACGAAAATAGGCGAAAACTATATCATATCGTATTTTCAAAAAGTAAATATACATTTCTAATGCAATAGAGCCCTCAGGATTGAAACCAAGGTGCGTCCCTATCATTTTTGATAATTTTCATAAACTTTAAAATTTAATGCATGAATGTTTCAAATTTTGACCCATAAATCGAAAAAGTTGAGAATGCACAGCAATAGGGAACCCCACGTATGCAGAACTTTTTCATATCTACGTGAAGAGCTCTACAAGTTGTATAACTTAGAATTTTTCGAAAATGTTGAAATATTTTGAGAAACTTCCAATTTAAGTCTTATGTTCAAAATTTCTCAAAATATTTCAAAATTTTCGAAAAATTCTAAGACAACTTATAGAGCTTTTCACGTAGATATTAAAAAGTTCTGCATACGTGGGGTTCCATGGTATTACCCCGAAATGTAAATTTCATTTCGTAAATGCAAATTTTGGAAAAAAATATTTAGAAAAAACATTAGAGAAATTCATTTTTTGGAAAGGCAAGAAATGGAAAATAAATTTCAGAATTTCCATTTTGGAAATGCACGTTTTGGAAATTTTTCCATGGCCGGTTGTACTGTAGCCGAGGGGAAAACTACCGTAACCTATGGAGCATTTTCGTCATTTATCAGCAAATAAGAAACATAGTATTATTTTCCTTTATTATATTATTATTGTAATTAACAATACTAATAATTAAAGAAATAACATATTCAAAATAATGCAAAATCAATGTTTAAATTTAATCGTTCTATTTCGCGGTTCTCTCTATGCAGCGAAAAGTACCGTAACCAGTGGAAAAATTTCCAAAATGGGTCTTTCCAAAATTTTTTTTCCAATTTATTTTTTTCCACAATCGTTTTTCCAAAAAGTAAATTTCCAGATATTTTTTTCTAAATTTTGTTTTTACGAAAAATTCGTTTACAAAATGAAATTTCCAAAATGAATTTCACAAATCGGGGTAGTACCGGTTCCATATTGCTGTACATTCTCAACTTTTTCGATTTATGGCTCCCAATTTGAAAAATGCATGCAACAAATTTTAAACTTTATGACAATTGTCAAAAATGATAGGGAGGCACCGTGGTTACAATACTGAGAGCTAAATTGCATTAGCAATATATATTTACTTTTTGAAAATAAGATATGATATATTTTTCACATATTTTAGTTCAAATTTTCTTCGTTAATTTCAGCCAAAAATGTTATGTTTCAAGATCGACCGGGCGCCGCGCCAAACAAGCTTTGACACGCTGTGCTCTGCATTGGGGAGATCAAGCAATGACCAGATAATGCATGGAAGAATAATGCGATTGATCAATAGATTGCGCGGAAAGATTACGCGATTAGTACTTCCTTATTCATGGTTATAAAATTGCAATGACTCGACTATCTTTTGGCCTTCGTTTAGAATATTTTCAACCCGGCTGATAATAAAAGTGAGTTTATGGAATATCTGTGTTTCATTGTCAATACAATAACTCGCGCTTCAAAAAGTCTTTATTGTGAGAATAGAATGCGTAGGAACGTGGTGTACATGATAAACTTCTTAAAGTACTACAATATTCGCGGAACGCGAAAATATTCAAGGCTAAATATTTTCCCGTTCCGCGAATATTGTAGTCCTTTAAGAAGTTTATCATGTACACCGCGTTGCTACGCGTTCTATTCTCACAGTAAAGAAGGCGTAACACGAATAAGAGATGAGAAGGTAATGCATTCTGATGAGCGTGATAAGTAGCTATAACGTTTCCCCTCAGCCCCAACCAACCGTGATCATATCGCAGTGGGTAACTCCTGCGCCCCAAGCGCAATCTACATGGGTTCAAATCCAGCTAGGATCGATTCGTTGTTGCTGTTTTTCTCATTCTTTTCAAAAAAGGCGCGCTTTCGCCTGCGCTGAGGCCCGATCTTCTCATTCTCATATCTCGAGATAGAGTCATCTGTGTCACTTCGGGTAAATTGATTTGTTTTGTCTGTCCTCTACGACAAACACTGTTCCATATGCACAATTTATTTTTCGTATTACTCCTTCTTTAATTTATTCTGTTCATTCAAAGAACAAATCTAAAAAAACAAATTACTGAGTGAATGTGAAACCATGATGCACAGCGTGTAATGTTTGTTCTGCGCGGCGCTTCTGCGCGGCGAAACATAGCAGTTTTGGCTGAAATGAACGATTAAATGTTGAACAAAAATCAGTGAAAGATACATCATAGCTACAAAAGCTAAATAATAAATCTGAAACAATGCAGCTAATAGGATGTTAACGAAGATGCCTCCCGATCATTATTGACTATTTTTGTTCAATGTAAATTTTGTTACACGCATTATTCCGATTTTCCTATATAAATCGAAAGTTTTGAGAATCCAAAGAAATGGCAACCCTCACATTTTTATAATGTTTTCATATCATCACGACGAGCTCTACAATTCGTATTTTGAAAATTGTAGCTTGGTTAGGGCTTTAAAATAATTCAAACAGACACCTCACCTATCGACTCGACTTCTCCTAGTACTAGTGTAAGTAGATTCAACGATGGTCGGAGGCAGTAGGAAAGATAGGAAAGAAAGAGTGATAAATAGCGATGAACAACGCCATAGCGATTAGTGTATTGCCGATTCACCTTATGCATCGAGATCTCTCCTACTGTGGTATCTGCAAAGAAGAAGTGTCGGCTGTGGTTTTAGGCGCTTTCTTGATCGTCAACTTCACAGTCGGCCCGAGAATAATGGCCTGGAAAATATTTAATCGTAAGTATCAGGTTGATGCAAAAGTTTCTTTCTTTTTTTTATTTTTCAAATTTGTGCTGGCGTGCGTAGGCGTTCACGATTTTCTAAAAACTATATGTTATGGCCGTGATAGTAGATTGCTTTCGCGTGTTTGCTTTCAATCTACGTATCGCATAAAGATGTTGGTAAATTTTCGAAACAAAACATAGGAAAACTGCAATTTTTAACGTTTTTGTTTGGGTCCTGATTTTTTTATAATAGTAATGTACTTGATCTGCGAATTAAAACAGCGCTAGGACAAGAGTTGATTCTTCAGATGAACACAATAAATCCGCATTCGAATGTGCGTCGAAAACAACGGACATCAAAAAGTGTTCCAGCGTCTCAAAATCATAGTTTCAAAAAATTCAGCTCATGAACCGCTGGGCGAATCCTTTCCTAATTATGCATGCATGCTAACACAGTAAGATACTTCAGAATAAATCGCAATTTATCCCTCTTCATCTTCGCGCAAGAATACAGTGATCATTAATTGAAATTCCAAAATTTTGAAACAGTCTATTTCTATATTTGGGCCAATGTTTCAAAAATGATATTCATTCCAGAATACTCTTGTCGTGTCATACTACATACCGAAACATAGTACTCCACAATAACGTGTCAAATTTAGCCCCAGCATTTTCCTCCTCGGAGCTTCGGGCGATTGAAAAGTCGGTATTATAGACCTGGTTCGATTACTTCCCAATTAAGCTGTCCTATTCTCGTTGATCAAATCGGATCAACATAGTGCTCGTTATAGAGTGGACTAATGCCGGTATCAACAGTGAAAAGTCATTAGTTGATTGGGCAAATGGAAAGAACTGGGGAAGCTAAAATGTTCATTTTAGAAAAAAAGAAAGAAACTTTTGCATCAACCTAATATTAGCCATTACCATTACAATATTAAACGTGAGATTGTACGGACTGTGAAACCTGATCATGCCATTCAATCTCTTTTTTTTCGTTTTATTTTATTTTTTGATGACGCTGGTCGCTCTACACCTATTGTTGATCGTTATTATCAACAAGTTTATTAGAAATGTGGTAACGTGAGTATACCGGGCGATATTTTCTTTTATAAAATAGAGTAGAACTGAAGCAATTAAAGTTGCCAACTACCGTGATTTTATATGAATTCGCGCGCGGGTGAGAGGTTATGCTAAATCAGGATAGCGGGCATAATCAGACACGCGCGCCAATTCAAATGTTTCTATGGGTGTTGCTTAACTTTAATAAGTAACTTTAACAGAGGTCTTCTGAGAGATTGTATGAAAGCGGTACCCTCCATTTACAAACTGTTCAAAGTGCTCCAATCTCATCCCCACTTTGGTGGTAGATGTAACTAAGGTCAAGAAACTTCCATTTCACTTCGTGGAGCCGGAAATTGAAAAGTGCCTAAAAGCCGGCTCTGGAAATTTCAAAAGTTTGAAAAGTCATAGCATGCTTCAATGTTGAGTAGGAACTTCGCCAAAAATAGAAAATGATCGCCACGACGAGATGAACAACTTTTGTTTTGAGGTCGAAAGCCAAAAAGAAATGATAAGTATTAATATTGTAGAAAGTGTGTTTTGTCGAAATCCAAAAGTTGAAAAAAATCGATGTAGTGAAAAAATATTCCATTTGCAAGTGAGATCTCTTCGGATTCTGAATCTACGTCATTTTTTATACCGGGAAAGAGGGTGAGCAGTAGAGAGCCGAAATCGGTCGATATTAGAAAAAAATCACCTAACTTGAAACCGCTGATTCTAGAAGTTTTTGGATAGATTCTGAGTGCCTATATCGCTCTATTATTTCTTCATTTTTTTGCTCAAGATATCGAGTTAATTTTGCTTCGTTACAATTACATTTAAAGGAGGAGTAAATGCAAACGCGCGCGCGGTTGGAATAGGTTTCACCTAGTGACGCACTCTCTTCAAGTCGCGTGCTATTCCGCCCCCTTCCCTGAGCTTTCCCTGATCTGGCTCCCAGCCCACTAGCTATAACTCTGTTAGGAATGGAGATCAATGTGAAAATTTCGGAGCTTCTTATCGTTGTGGAGCTCTAGGCAGTGCATATGACAGCTTCAAAAATTGAAATTTGAGTTTACTCCTCCTTTTAATGTTACTATTTTATTGAATTTATGAATAATAACCATAGAATAATATCGGTCACTGTGTTATTGTGTTTCAATTTTGCCTTATCAATTGCAACAACACAGAGGCGGCAATTATTTGTAGGAGCGTTCTTTAATAAAATTTAATGTATCCTGTCGTCAGCAGGCAATGATCGTTATATACAATGATCGTAGATTTATGTTATTTTCGCTGTGTGAAGAACGAAGATCAGTGATCACTTTCAATCGATCACTCCTTGGAGAGGTGAACAATATATTAGTTGCCTCTCTCTGCCTCTTTATCCCTGACTCAGAAGTTCGAAAAACGATGAAAATTGAAAAAAATCCTAAAAGCCGGTACTGGGACAAATGGTCTATAAATTTCAATTTGTAGTCAACCCCGTATTTACGCACCATAATGATGGCTAGATATAGCACACTTTTTCAAAATTATTCCCGAAAAGGTCGTTCTTCCTCCAGTGTGATACTCGAGATGAATAGCGATTTTGAACACGGCTGATTTTATGTTTCCTATTTGTCATATTATTCGGAGAAGCAGTAGGAAGCCAATATTGATGCTGCCTGATCATATGATACAATTGAAACTTTATTTTTACAATTATTGTCACTTTAGAAGTATTGAGTGAATATTTATTTACTAATTCTGTTTCGATCGCAGTGGAAAGCGTGAGATAAAGGAAATAACTCGTGGCAGTCGAGCAGTTCGAAGTGAAGGTGAATGGAAGAGTGTGGATATCGATCTTTGATTTATATTCATCTCAGGATCATAACGCGCAAAATGTATGTAATATAGATAGGGTCCACAACGTGGATAGCCGATGTTTCGGAATCTGGACAAAAGTGGGTTAAAACAGTCCCATAGGGTCTCAATAACATCCTCATTTTGGAATTAGATCGATATCTCATCTCTAAAGCGAGATACAGCTCGAGAAGCACGAGCGACGAGCACAACGGGAGAGGGGGGAAAGGCGAGACGAGAGGAAAAGTGGGCGGAGTCAATCTCTCCTCTCTTCTCCTCTCCTCTTTGTCGCACCCCCCTCCATTATTCCGCCGATTTCGCTATACAAATGAGTGAAATACCGTTCTAATCTTCGCTTAAGATATCCCCCGATGCTTTTGTGTGTATTGTAGGAGCATTCAAGTAAAAAAACATCACATTTATCGATTAGGGGTGCTCCTTAGCCACAATTCACGCGCAAAACAACAGAAATTAGCACAATAAAATAAGAAAGCGAGTGAATGGTGCCATCAGACCATTTAATTCTCAGAAAGACATGGAAACTAGGGAACAGGGTTTGGATACGGTAGGGGGGGGCAATGGATACTGTAAGTGGTCAGAGAAGGCCGAGATAGATAAAAAGATAGAAGAGGGTAGGGGAGGAGAAAATACAGACTACGGAAAACAACCAGACGAAATACGAAGGCAAGCACCTACGAGGGAAACATTCGTGCTGAGCACAAGAACAAAGATCAACGATCGACAGAAGATAAAATTTCTGAGAACAAGAAACAAATTTACAATAATTAGTCATAAATAACTTTATTGAAAACTTTGGAATTAAAATATCTGATATACTCTGAATAATATGATATAAAAGATCGATCTACAATAAGAAATGCAATGACTATGCAGGCTGACAAAGAAAGTTTAAATTGGTGGGGAAGTGGATCAGAGAAAATTTTCGAGCAAGTCGAACAATAATCATTTAGGGAGGACTCTAACTGGGAAAGGGGGGGGGGTGGTCGAAGGAAATTAGGGGAAATGGAGGTGACCAAACTGGTCTCACCTCTCCTGACGATCGAAGAGACGACTCCATCCTCTCTCACGTCTTCTTCCAATCGATGCTCTGGCTCTGAAAAAGTAGATTTTACAATTTAGAAACAATGCGCACATGGAAACCACTATCTCCATATAAATGCCTACCAATTTTATCGTACAAATAAGAAATACGACTAGGAAAATAACTAAAAAACGGAGGAAAATCTGACGAATTGGACGAACCAAAGCATCACGGATGTATACAACGCGTTAGAGTGCATGAACAGAGGTAATTGATAGCAAAACATAAAGGTTATAAAGGTTAGCTAAGAAGAGTAATCAATAATCACAGCAATACTTACTTACGCGTTAGAGATGGAGCGAAAAACGGACCAGGCCGGCTAATCCTATCAATTATGAGTGTTGAACGCATCGAAACCGCACCAAAACGGGAACAGTGATAGACCAGTTCATGTAGACTAGGAACAAGCAAGAAAATGCATAAAATAATCGATGAAAACGCGATAAAAATCGATAAATCGATAAAACAGCCAGCCGAATATATCGTTCCGAGAGTATCCTTTCAATGCCTCATCGACGGTAAATAGCGGAACTTGCTTAAAATTTCTCCCGGAGCTTCAAAAAAATCAAATGAGGAGCACAATTAAACGAAAGTATAAATCTTCGTTTGCTTTCGCGTTTTGGACTGATATGAGACCATTAAATATGAATATTGCCCGACGAACTTATAATTTTTCGTATAAACGGCTTTTTAACCTCATTTTTTTCAATTTTGACCTACTTAGAGGAGTCAGACCTAGTTCGTCGAGCAACCACTCGATTTGTCTCGGGGAAAGCTATCGCATTCTTTTTTGGTCGACCGTTTTGGTCGCGAATTACGCATGTGCTCCTCAAATCTCGCTTTAGATGGGAAAACTGTCCGAGCCCAGTGGGCGGAGCTTGTGGTGCCTAAATATAGATTTGGAACAAATAAGTTGACACTGGCGAATAGAGGGGGGAGAATAACAGAAATAGTAACGGTGAAACATAAACAGAAGATGGAACTTTTTTAATGAAATCGCTTTTTCTTCTGAATCACTTACCACGACAACTCTAGTTCAAGAAAAAAAAATGCAATAGATACGCGCCTGGTAATTCTTTTGGAAATTTTGGAGCGCAATATGGCAGGTGCTGCAGCATCGAATTTTCAATTTTCAAAAAAAAAATGAAATTTGTTTCAAAATTTTCAGAATTTTTAAAAAAAAATGATGATGATGATGATGAGAGTCGCATACTCTACACGTTCAAGCCAATGTATGTTGATGCTGCAGACTAGTCCTGTTAGCTCGAGTTTCACTCGTCGAGCACTCGCACTCGACGAGTAATTTGCATTCACACTCGCTTTGACCGGTGATTCGCGAGTGAAAAGTGGAAAATTACTCGCGAATGAAGGGGATTAGAGAGTGAAACTCACGAGTGCCTTTGTTCGGAGGGGACACTCGCGAGTGCCTTTGTTCGGAGGGGACACTCGCGAGTGCCTTTGTTCGGAGGGGACACTCGGGAGTGCCTTTGTTCGGAGGGGACACTCGCGAGTGCCTTTGTTCGTTCGGAGAGGACACTCGCGAATGCCTTTGTTCGGAGGGGACACTCGCGAGTGCCTTTGTTCGGAGGGGGCACTCGCGAGTGCCTTTGTTCGGAGGGGGCACTCGCGAGTGCCTTTGTTCGGAGGGGACACTCGCGAGTGCCTTTGTTTGAGAGTGAGATTGGCTCGGGGACAATAAACTGATCACCTCTCAGGGCGAGTGAACATATGAGAAATGACACTCGCGAATGACACTCGCGAGTGCCTCGTGCTCTCGAGTATTTTGAACAAAGTATTCGAGTATTTCCCGAGTAATTTAATCAATTTCACTCGCGAGTGACGAGTTACTCGATATCAGTGCGTTCGCCTAAGAATCGCACACCAGAGGGTACATCAAAAAGATGCACTTTGGGTTTTTCACATAATCTAATAGCCATTGGTGTCCTACTTCGATTTGTACAAACTAGATGACCTGAAAAAATGAATTAGCATAATTACATGCATCATAAATGTGTTCATACGAATACATATTTTCGCAGTACTCGGTGAAAACACACCCAAATCTTATGAAAACTTGGTTTTAGACTAAACTTGGTGATCTGAATCGATCCTTGTTTTTAGTTTATGCAAATTATAAGTTTTAATTTTTATGCAAAATTTCAAGGATTTTTTTATTCGAAAACTAAAAATTTAACTCATCTAATTTTTTGATATGTTGTTGTAATCTATAAGATCTACCCAAGAAAAAAAATTGGACTCTAAATTTTTTCCTTAACTTTGGTCTAGAACACAAAAACGGATCGTTTCCTCGTTCCAAGTTAGCTGTCATTTTCAAGTATTTTTCAAGCGTGCGCTAAATATTAATCATCTGATCATCTATGTAGCTAACCTAAAACCTACTCGATACAAATGATACAATCAATGAACACCAAAAAAATCGAGTCATTTCTCGCCGCGCGGCCGGATAGATCAGGTCGGAATGAGTTTTCTTTTAAAAAGAACGATCCGTTTTTGTGTTCTAGACATATGTTAAGGAAAAAATTTCGAGTCCAATTTTTTTTCTTGGGTAGATCTTATAAATTCCAACAACATATCAAAAAATTAGATGTGTTAAATTTTTAGTTTTCGAATAAAAAATCCATGAAAATTTGCATTAAAAATATAAGTTATAATTTGCATATACTAAAATCAAGGATAGATTCAGAGCACCAAGTTTAGTCTAAAACCAAGTTTTCATAAGATTTGGATGTATTTTCACCGAGTAGTGCGCACATATGAATTCGTATGAACAAATTTATGATGCATGTAATTATGCTAATTAATTTGTTCAGGTCATCTAGTTTGCAAAAATCGAAGTAGGACACCAATGGCTATCAGATTATGTGAAAAACCCAATGTGCATCTTTTTGCTGTACCCTTTTATTGGAAAAATCTGCGGTTCTTAGGCGAATGCACTGATATAGGTCAACTGCAGACGCCGTAACATATTTGGTGAGTCTGAATGAACTACCTCTCATACAACTTTATTTTTGTTATATCGGACGCCGAAAATGTATCACTTTTTATATGATATCACGGATCTCCTGTAAAAATGTAGGAAAATGAGACCCCTTTACGACAAAAAAATTGAGGATCACCGATTCCGCTGTAAACGTGAGAACTGACCAAAGTGAGGGCGGGGAGAACGCCTATCCACTTCATTCCTCGAAATTTGCATGTTGAACGGAGTTATGACCTACCGCATTGAAAGGCCGTATATCGGTCAGTTATTGACCTACATCGAGCGGATCCTTTCAATCGACGCGTAATAGAGAAATCTACAAATAAGTTCTCTAACGCTCCATGTGGAAATGACGTATCCACATAGTTTCATGCGAAAAAACCGTGTTTATCGTCTCAATATGCTAATTTTCTTCCCTTTCAGATGAAAACATCACGATTTTTATTCTTGATTCGGATTCCCCATCCCCGAAATGGGGTACGTGCATAGATCATTGGTCGTCGTAGGTCGACTATCATATCGGCACTCAGTAGGAAGAATTTGAACATAGTGCAATTTTTGAATGAAGCATGTTTTGGTACGTATCTCTCCTCCAACTTGTACAAATAAAAGAACTTATACTACTTTTGGATACCTCTCCAGTAGGTCTCCAACAATGGCTCAGAGGTACGAAACCCTGCAGTTAGCCTTTTTGAGATATGGAGTAAAAACCCTTTTCAATGGATCTCACAGAGAGAATTGCATTTTCTTCAAAAAATATGTCCTAAATCTGTCCTAAATCTCCCTACTGAGTAGCGATGTCTACATCCCCATGTCAAGACAAACGAACTATGTACATAAGTGAATTTCAAGGTAGGGAATCCGAATCAATCATACAAATCGAGATGATACAATATTATAGTGGACTTTTGGGAAAATTTCTGAGGAACAGTTCAATACAACAAGCTTTACTCCTCAAATTTCTGAGGAACAGTTCAATACAACAAGCTTTACTCCGTATCACGAAAACGGCTAACTACAGGGTTTAGTACCTCTGAGCCATTGTTGGAGACCTACTGGAGAGGTATCCAAAAGTGGTATAACACGCATATTCTGACAGAATGTATGAATTAAAAGCACATGGGAACAATAAATTCAAACGGCTCTAATCTTATCGATACAATAACTGTAGATGTATCCATGGTCGTAGACTTTTATAGTGAACTGGTGAAGCCGTAAAATAGAAACTACCTAAAAGACGGCTCATTTCAAAAGTTCAAAAAATCATAAAATACTTCACAGTTGAGATAGAAAGTCGTTCAAAAAACAAAATGACGGCCCCGACGAGTTCTTTAATTCATCTGTTGAGAATGTTTTTGAAAACTCTATTTGAAATATAGATAAATTGGAAAAAGTGAAATGTGGGTTCCAAAAAGTTGTTACCTTGAAAAATTTTTCCACGATTTCCAAATTTTTTATTTCAAAATCAGATTCTCCGTGCAATTCTACACCAGGGATATTGATTTCAGCTCTTTTCAATGTTTTCCCGGGAGGCGTCAGCGTTGGAAACACCAAAAACCCGCTGTTTTTCAAAAATTTCAAAAGTTCAATGATTTCCCGTTTTCACATGTATGCTTTATCAGCGCTCCAATGACCACCAATTTGCTTAGGAATGACTATTGTCACACTTTAAGAAGATTCAAGTCATTTCCAGAGAAAATATTTTATTCCGAAAAAATCAGGATTTTTTTAGCATTTTCCGAAAATAACTGAAAAAATGCAGCAATTTTTTTCATCAAAAAGGGCGCTCAATTTGCTCATAGGTGCTTGCCCAGACCCAGTAATGCTACTTTCAGCCTATAAAACCACTCCTGATCCATCAGTATGAAAACGGCAATTCATTGAACTTTTGAAATTTTCAAAAAAACAGCGGGTTTTTGGTGTTTCCAACGCTGACGCCTCCCGGGAAAACATTGAAAAGAGCTGAAATCAATATCCCTGGTGTAGAATTGCACGGAGAATCTGATTTTGAAATAAAAAAATTGGAAATCGTGGACAAATTTTTCAAGGTAACAACTTTTTGAAACCCACATTTCACTTTTTCCAATTTATCTATATTTCAAATAGAGTTTTCAAAAACATTCTCAACAGCTGAATTAAAGAACTCGTCGGGGCGGTCATTTTACTTTTTTGAACCACTTTCTAGCTCAACTGTGAAGTATTTTATGATTTTTTGAACTTTTGAAATGCCGAGGCCGTCTTTTAGGTAGTTTCTATTTTACGGCTTCACCAGTTCACTATAAAAGTCTACGACCATGGATACATCTACAGTTATTGTATCGATAAGATTAGATCCGTTTGAATTTATTGTTCCCATGCACCTGCGTTCTCTCAGAATATCTGTGATAAGTTCTTTCATTTGCACAAGTTGGAGGGGAGATACGTACCAAACCATGTTTCATTCAATAATTGCACTATGTTCAAATTCCCCCTACTGAGTGTCGATATGATAGTCGACCTACGACGACCAATGAACTATGCACGTACCCCATTTCGGGGATGGGGAATCCGAATCAAGAATAAAAATCGTGATGTTTTCATCTGAAAGGGAAGAAAATTAGCATATTGAGACGATAAACACGGTTTTTTCGCATGAAACTATGTGGATACGTCATTTCCACATGGAGCGTTAGAGAACTTATTTGTAGATTTCTCTATTACGCGTCGATTGAAAGGATCCGCTCGATGTAGGTCAATAACTGACCGATATACGGCCTTTCAACGCGGTAGGTCATAACTCCGTTCAACATGCAAATTTCGAAAAACAGAGTGGTCAGACATTGTCCTCGCCCTCACTTTGGTCAGTCCTACCGGTTTCAGCTAAATCCATGACCCGAAATTTTTTTCTGTCGCATCGGTTCCTGCATTTTTACAGGAGATCTGTGATATGGGAGTAATCAGTTCGAACACAAGTAATCAACCTGCTGAATTTCCGTTCCTACTGTTTAACTTGAAACGTTGCATCACTTTCGGAGCTATTTCGGTCGCAGTGTGAAGGTAGAGAGAGGCTGTGTTCCCCTGGCTGTAGTTCACTAAGAAGAGAAAACGGGCAGTAGATGTCTATTCATTCTCTCTCTCTCTACACTCTCAATCTCTATTTCAGGTCATTAGAGAATGATATACACGGAGAACTGAGTATTCACGATTGGCTTCACGAAAAAGTATTGTTATGTCTTTTTTTGGGGCCGCAGGCGCTCATTCAATTAAACAAGGTGGAAACAGAAAGTGAAGAATTAACAGAGAAGCACAAACCTGACGATGGTGTTTTTAAATCACGAATGAAAAAAGGAATTGTCTTGCTTGAAAAATAATTGTAAATGGACCGAAACTGCAGCAGGAACACATTGGTAGTTCTAGCGACGGGTAAGTGGAATTTCTCCTTTCATGCAATTCGAAAACGGGCAGAATTGTAGTAGCTAATGCACCATGCAGCAGTGAAAGCTGTTCTATTTTCAGTGTCGCTTAAAATATTCGAAATCGAACTATTGTGACTGCTTCTGCAGCACCGCCATTGTAAGTCAGTCAGTGATAGTCGTATGTATTTTTACGATTACTTTTTCGTCCATTGAATGTATACAAAAAAATGGAAGAATGAAAAGTGAAAAGTAAAACTAGACGTAGATTTGTATGCGCCCGATGAAAAATAAGAAAGCTGCCGGACTGAAAAAATGTTTGAGAGCATTCAGAGATATGTTTCAGAGATGTTTTAAGTATTATGAAAATCCATCACGCTCAAATGTGACTTTTTTTAAAAGAATGAAACAAAATTCTAACTTGGAAACGTCTACACACGCCTAGTAGTTCTTGTGAAATGTGGGCACAATTTATCTCAGTTGTATCTGTACCAAATATTCAATTTACAGCGATTATCTTTATGCTCATGCACGTACAAGTGGATGCAGGACTGCGGATGTCGTAGCAGTTTCGGTGAGTCCGAATGTGCTTGATTAATCTTTGGGAAAATGTAATTGATACTTTTTCGGTTGTAACCGAAAATGTGACAATGCTTTGAATGATTTATGTTCCATCTTCATGCAAAATTAGAATTGTATATACTTTACTCGTGCACAAGCAAATATATGTTGGTATTGCTGATATATTGGCATTGTCGGTGAGTTTTGAAAGCATCGAATTCCAGACCGTACATGGTGAAATGTTGCGCAAATATAACTCAAGGAGATATCCTGTTGGAGATATTGGTGATCCTCTGTGCGTCGACAGTTTCCCTTGTCAAATTACCTGTGCTTCTTGAATTGAAATGTTCTTGTTCATCGTTCAAATTTAAATTTTTATGGTCTACCGGAGGGGTAAAACGAGGTGATAGGAAATAATAGGAAATGATGAAGAAGTTCTGTGTGGGAGATATTTTTTCGATAAATCGTTTCAAATGAAGAATTGGGGAAAATGAAAATTATTATTCTAGAAGATTCGATGAGGCGAGAATGTTACGGGAGCAATCCCCATAATCGCCCATGGAGCATTGCTGTAGCTGCTGCAGATGAACAGACAGCTGATCAGATGTAGTTTATAGGAATTTCAGCGCGGGAATGCCAGAGCGAGGCAGTGGAATAAGGCAATCGCTCACTACCATGAGAAGGTGAGCAATAGAGCGAGGATCTCTAAGCTTAGAGACCACAAGCCACGCCCACTTTCAGGAATATTGGTCCGACAATTCAAATTCTTAACCAAATCGGACGATCAAAAGTGATTTCGGTAGCTCTTAGGATCCTTCACAAATGACCACTGGAACATCATGAACATACAGCTCTAATTAGGTCAGCATACGCTAATTAAGGCCATGTATAGAGGTAAAATGGGTCATTTTACTAGTGTGCAGCTGCTCCACTCGCAGTTTGTTGTTCCTATTAGTAAGAAACACCGTATAAAATTGGAAAACCGAAGGATGCTTTTCCGAATTGTCGGAACATTTTCCAGATTTAATAAAAAACTTGCAAAAAAAGGGCAAACCTATTTCAATAGATGGGACTTGAACTTGAAGGATTCGGACACTAGAAGTAAACCTCTACCACCACACCAAATGGACAGTTGCTATAGCGAGATCAAAACCGAATGATGAATGCACTTGATGACTTCTTCATTTTTCACAAATTCCCGAGAGTAAGGCTTTCCGATAATAATTCTTTGTTGAGTTAAAATATAGTTCTAAATGACAAAGCATGGCCTTATTCAGACCGAAAGGGTTGCATTGGGCACATAAAGTGCTTGGTACGACAATTTTGGCAGAACGCGTTGTGGTCTCTACCCATACTATTTGTTATTATATATAATATATACTAAATATATACTAAATATATTTAGCCTCTATCGCCGATCGTGCATTTGAGAAATAGCTGTAACAGTGAAACAGCAACACCGGAGAGAGATATTTTCAAAGAGAAAAAAAATATGAAGACATTGAATTGATAGCAGTAGAACTGTAGAGGGATGATATCACTTTTCATTCTGCTCCCACTCCCGAGAAAGAGCTACTGTGCAGCCGATTTTTATTGAGGAAAATCAGAATCGAGAAAACAATTACAGTGTGAGGAATTGTGTTAAAAGTAGGTCTGATAAATCAAAAAAGCCAACCAATCGGTACCGTAAGGAACCTGGTGCTAAATATTCTGCAAACTCACGGGTGTACCAAAAGAGTAATGAACGAAAATGTAAGGAAATCTCAGTCGAGTTGGGAAAATCTCTGCACACCCCTACTCTCACAAACCCTGATGTTTATGTTTCATCATTACTATGACTTAACAATGACACGGTCTGGACGATGATTCAGCGGTAATCTTCACCCCCCCCCCCCCCACTACTCTTGACTGTTAGTGTTAGTCTCTCCATGGGCTTCTGTCCAATTTCACGACACAACGGAATTCATTTGGCTTCGTTCAACGTGCTTTATGAGACAAACGGACCGAATCGAAAGGGGAAGAAAGGTGCCCGTTCGCCCGTCGGCTCTTATGGTATATGTATGGTAGGCGCATCGGTCTCTTTGTTCTCGATTGCATCTTCAAGCTCCACGGTTATGCCCTCATCCTTGTCATCCTCCTTTGCTGGTGCCGATGTAGACTTGGCAGAAGAGGCAGCCGCGTCGGAGGGGATGGTGGGCGGGGTCTGAGGGGGCGTGGCGGGAGTGGTACTGGTTGGTGCTTCGGTGGACGGCGACGGGGTCGGTGGCGGCGTTGTGAGCTTAGTTGATGGTGGGGGCGGAGGGGGCGGAGTCGGGGGCGGAGGGGGCGGAGCGACGATGGTCGGAGCGACGACGCCGGGCGGTGCTGCAGTGGTCGCAGGCTTGTCGCCGTGCTGAGCGTCGCCGTGCAGCTTATCGGGCTGGCTCGCGGGCTCATTCTTGCTGCTGTAATCGTCATTATTATTTTCAAAAATATTTTCGAAAATAGTATTGAAAAAATGATTACAATGGCTTGGCGACGGCGACGTAGGTGCCTCCGCCAATGGCTGAATTTTATTAGTTAATTGGTTTATTAATTAATTAATTAATTACCCAGAAGGATGAAGATGACGATCTTGCAAGTGAGACTGCAGCGCTGGGCAGGGAAAGATAAAAAAGATCAGACAATGAGAAGTGGTTTGTTTTCTTGCAAGGCGATTCGGAGTTTCACAGACAAGAGATTACGCGCTTGACTAATGGCTCATTGATTACGCGTGGGTATACTAGAAGAACAGATTATAGCTCATGGAGTATTATAATTAGTTTTTTTTTAATTTTGCCTTGCGCGAAACGATGAAGGCGAAGCAAATTCCTCTATTTTGCGCATGTGGTAAACATGCACTAAAAAGACGCAAGAAAGGGTATTCTAAATAGTGAGATTGCTGCTTCATCTGCCTCCAGTTACCTTCTTCTCCCTTTTCTCCTTATTTTTCTCCTTCTTATCGCCTTTTCCGCGCCGCCCTGAGGCAATTCAATTATTGATTTTCGAAAATCGCTCAAACCTTGATACCACTCGACTCCTCCTCGTTGTCCGATTCCTTCGACTTGTCCTTCTTGCCTTCTTCTTCTTCTTGCCCTTCTGATATTGGTTTTTACTCCCGGGGTTCCATATTTATCATACAGTACACGATCACTTTTGGTCGACAACTGACTAGCAACCGTATACCTAGGAGTCGAGGGACAGCCCGTCGTCATCGCGAATGGGCACGGTGCGCTTGCGCTCGGAAGGCGAGAGCATCTTCGAAGGCGGTGGTGGAGGCGGTGCAGGGAGCACTGTAAGCAGGTGCCGTACTCAAGTGCTACCGTACTCCACAATGCCATACCGTTTCCATTGGCGGGTGCGGAAGGCGGCGCTCCTCCACCAGGAGGCGGGCCAATTGCCTCGTACGTGTCCGTCTCGACCTTCTTGGCGGCGGGAGGAGGTCCCGGCGCGGCACCTCCAGCACCGCCGACCTGTTCGTAAGTGTTGTTGCTTGGCGCCTGCTTCGAGACTGCAAGGTATTGAACTGGTTGCAGTAACCATTACAGCATCCCGGTTCCGGTAATCTACCTCCTCCTATTGGTGTTGGTGGTGGTGCCGGCGGTGCTCCGCCTCCATTCTCGGCGCTACCAGACTCGCCATCCTTGGAGCCACCTGTTGATTAATTGGTTGGATACGGTAATTCACGTTGATATATAATAAACTGATGCACTCTCACAGAGTTTCAGATACATGTCGGAACTGGACGCCAAAAGATTACTGTACTCTCTTCAAATAGCACAATTTCTCGTTTTTCTCACCAGGTCTATCTCACTTTGTCCGATTGCGAAACGTTGGTAGGTACTGTAAAAGTACTGTAGGTATACCTGTGACTGGTGGCGCGGGTGGCGGCGGTGCGGCGGGCGTGACGCCAAACTGGTCCAGCTGATCGTATTGATCTCCCTGAGTGAGCACTGTAGGATGCGGTAATTGGAGGGATATTGTAGCTCATATCGTACTGTATCTACGGTTAGGATGGAGAGAACGAGGTAGATCAGTACACAAGAAAACGAACCATGGTCAACTAGGGCTGCGAAAACGATTCTCGAGCACTCGACTTTGTTTACTCCTCTTTTCGAGTGCTCGAGGGAAGGCGTGTTTACGTCTCCTCTCTAGTCGAGTGCTCGTTTTGGCGGGAAGAGAGAGCGAGTGAGTCGAGTATTTTTCGAGTCGAAATCGAGTCAAGGCGATTTTCTCAGCTCGCACTAGTCCAAATCATTTAATTTTTGGACAGTTGGATTCTGCTTGACGTGACCAGTCGAAAAAGTGTAAACATGTGGGTAGAAATGAAGATTCATTTTTTTCCGATGTTTCTTCAGGTTTGTGCGGAGAATTTCAATATATTCACCGTTGTTGCATAAATACCCGAAAATGTGTATGTGTTCGATAGCTCTCATCGAGCTGATTCAAACCGCGCAAAGAATAGGCATATTGGACCACTTAGAGCTGAGAAAATCGCCGACTCGATTTCGACTCGAACCGAATCGACTCACTCGTCCTCTAGGGGGCAATAAAAGGGAGAGGGTCGAGTGCTCGAGAGACTCGATCTCGACTCGATCCAACTAGTAAACAAGTCGACTCGATGAGTCGTTTTCCCCGCCCTATGGTCAACCACTAGGAAGCGAAAGGAGAGTAGTGAATGAATGGAGAAGGTCAGAGATGGTGAGAGTGATCTTTGTTTGTTGTTTACGTCTATGTTGCTTTTGTCTGTTTTGTGTTTGTAAACACTTGTTTTGTTGTTTTCGAAAATGTGAATCGCATCTTTTCTTACACCATAGACAATTTGAGGAACAACATTCCACGTGTTACGGTAACTGTCGATTTACAAGATCAAAAGCCTTTCGTTTTCCGTTGAGGACCTACATGTGACGTGCAACGAGATGTACAAGACGACGAGTGAACTCGTCCTCGAGATGGCCCACTTCAAGTGAATGCTGGTGAATGGTGTCAAACGCAGGTGAAGATCCGATATTTACAAGGTACGATATGATATTTGGACTAGTGCTTATTAGTAGTGAGGAATTTTGAAGATACCGAACTTAACCATCATTGAGTCACTGACAATCACAGCGGTCTTGTAGGAGGAGTGAAACACGAGCATTACTGGAAATGTTTTCAGTGGAACCAGCTAAGGATGATTTTCGACCATCTTCATGCTATTGAATGCATCGTGTAGTGTAAAACATCAATCTTCCGAGTTAAGTAAAGGTTGGGAAACAGCAAGTAGATATTAGACATTACTGAATATGTCGCCAAGATTAGGGATTGCATCGCAAGAAATGATCTCATTATGCTCTGATCAGCGAGATGTAGCGCATAATGAATAAAGTAATTAATTGCGACTCACTTTCTGGATAAATAAATATTGGAGGGATTGCTTCGAAACCTCCACTTGCAGTATGCAGTAATGGGAGAGATGGAGGAGCATGATGGAGTTGTCACTCGTCAATCTTTGTCCCGAGGCGAGTGTGGAAGACATAGTGTTGTGTAGCTGGCCTGTCCCAACTCCAAGAGCATAAAGGGAGAAGCTTTATCTAAGCAAGAGTGAAAACGTGAGCACCAATCCAAAACTCCGAAAAGAGATAGACTCAATAGAATCGAAGGGAAGAGGGTGCGAGGCAATCAATAACAGTCGAGGGAGAGAGGACGGAGGGGTCAGTGATCTACCCGCCGTGTGAATAGGGAGAGAAGGGAAGCGAGGCAATCAACTGCACTCGAGGGAGAGAGGGGAGAGGGAGTAAACAACTTGTGGTAATTGGCTAAGCAGTACAAGGCAGGGCCTTTACATAACACCTCCCTCCAAGATTCAAACTGAGGGTGAATCTGATATAATAGTCAATTACAACGAGGCAATAATCAATGGGTCACGGCCGATGAACTTTGGTCAGAGGGACTCACACTCGAACGCGATGCAGATGCAATTGCACTTGAACTCGATGACGTTGCCGTTGCGCTCGAACTCGATGACGTTGTCGTTGTGAGTGTACATGACGTATCACGGTCGTTACACTCATCACGGATTTATTTCCGTTCAATAGTAACATTCGTGATTCCCTCCTTATACGATTCCATTCACAAGCCTTTGTCAGATCTTTACTACGTGCCGCATCCTGGCAGTTCGTTACTTTTGATTCTGACAATGTCACCTTTTCAGGCGGAATCTTGTCGTGGAAGGCCGTTCTATCATCGATAGAATTCTCGAGACACGTCTCCTCAGCCCCAGGATCGCCACTGAATGCCTCCTTTCGGCAATCAGAATTCAACGAACTTCCACAGTTCGCTCTTGATCCGGGCTTACGTAGTCTTCTCAGTGATCCCTCATTTAGGTCAATCACTGATTCATCGAACGACTCCTTACTGTGGTCAGTCGCTGTATTCTCGGGCAGTCCCTCCTGTAAGTCAACAGCAGATTCCTCTAGTGATCCCTCTACTAGGTCAATCACTAGTTCCTCAGGTGACCCCTTCTCTTGGTCAGTCACTCTGTTCTCGGGCAGTCCCATGTTTCGGTCAACTGCTGTTTCCTTTAGTGATCCCTCCTCTTGGTCAATCACTACTCTCTCGGACGACCCCTCCTTCTGGTCAGTCGCCTTGTTCATGAGTGGTCCCGCACTGCGGTCAACCGAACTTACTCTCCTCGGTTCCACTTCACACACTTTCACCGATCTGGGAATCAGCTGAAAGAATTTCCTGAAGTTGTCCTTTCCGAGGATATTCAACTTCGATTTACTGATGAACACTCTGCTTCTTATCGTCACTCCATTCAATCCGATATCCAGCTGGCACATTCCCGTCAACTTTAGACTCGACGCATTAGCACACATCACATTTTCCTTGGTCCGTACACGTAGTGGCCTTCCTGCCTCTATCCAAGATTCCTCCGAAATGATAGTCAAATCGGATCCCGTATCTGCGATCATTGTGACAGCCTTCCCGTTCAGTCTCATTTCGACGTCGAACGATGAATTCCTCTGTGCACTCTCGTTCACAATTACACGGGCCTTGTTTCCATGGCTTGGCTCCTCATTGTCGCCTTTTTTCTCTTGCGGACATCTACATGCATGGTGACCAATCTGATTGCAGTTGAAGCACACAGAACTCGCGTTAGGGCATTCAGATCGCTTGTGAAGCCGATCACACCCGGCACATCGCTGTTTCTGATCTGCTTCAGTCTCACTTGGTCTTTGATCTCTGTATCGACCGGAGTTTCTCACTGCATTCACGTGCGTGTTGTTCTGGTTTGCAACCAATTGCGCATCCCCGTACACTTCCTTGTACGTATCCACTGTTCCGAGAATTGACTGAATCGTCGGCTTCTCTTCAGATCTGATTCCATTCATCACATGGAACATCGTAGCAACGTGTCTGGGAAGATCCATTCCCGTCAGCATCACAATTGCTTTGAACTGCTCCAGAGGCATATCCTTGATATTTGCCTCTTCCACTACTCTGTTTACGATCGATGAAAACGCCTTGATATCATCACACTTCAGCTTAGACATCTTGAGTCCGAACACGTCTAGTCTCTTCTCAAATACAGTCTTTTTGTCTCCAAACAAGTCCTGCATTCTTGTGACGATCTCTTCGAACTTGAGATCCGATGGTCTCTTTGGTCTGATGTGATCAGTGAACTGCTTGTACACTTTGTCATCGACATGTCTGAGCAGTAATCTCCCTTTATCACTATCAACCATCTCTGCCAGATCTTTCTCGAATATCTCTCTGTGACGGTCAATCCACGTATCGAATGTCACCCCGTCTTCCGGGTTATACGACAAGTTCCTGATCTTTTTCTCGAGAGAATCGATGCTTGGTCCTCTGTGTCTGTTTCCATTCGACATCTCCGACGTCCCATCCGATCTCTCTGGTCTCTCATTCAGCAGCACCTGAATGGCCTCACTCTGTTTCTCCATTTGCTCTTTCTGTGTCTCCATCTGTGCTCTCAGTAGTTCATTCTGTTCTCTCTGTGCCGCGAGCATCTGAGCGATCATTTTCATCGCCTCTCCATTTGCATCTCTGTCGGTCCCACTCGCTCCACCACCAGTCATCCTTGTGACACGTGTATTATCTATCGAGTGAGTACAGACTCGGAACGGTTCACTATCACTAGTGAGACCTCACTGCTTCCAAGCTCACTTTCTGTCACGCACTCAGAAGGCAGAAAGAAATCGAGCAGCGCCTCCGGCCGACCTCGGCAAATCACTGCTCACAATCTCACTTTCTGCCACACACTCAGATGGCAGAAAGGTAAGATATTGCAGAGTGTCCACACACAGAGACACTCTGACGGACCACACCCAGAGTCCGATTATTGCAGAGTGTCCACACACAGAGACACTCTGACGGACCACACACCGAGTCCGATTTAACCACGACAAGAACAGCGAAACAGGGAACAGGCACGCCTAATCGTGAGTACTGAACGCCAATGTTGTGTAGCTGGCCTGTCCCAACTCCAAGAGCATAAAGGGAGAAGCTTTATCTAAGCAAGAGTGAAAACGTGAGCACCAATCCAAAACTCCGAAAAGAGATAGACTCAATAGAATCGAAGGGAAGAGGGTGCGAGGCAATCAATAACAGTCGAGGGAGAGAGGACGGAGGGGTCAGTGATCTACCCGCCGTGTGAATAGGGAGAGAAGGGAAGCGAGGCAATCAACTGCACTCGAGGGAGAGAGGGGAGAGGGAGTAAACAACTTGTGGTAATTGGCTAAGCAGTACAAGGCAGGGCCTTTACATAACACATAGGGTTATCACGATGCAGAGTAGGGTAATAATTTCTTACGAGCAGAAATACACATATTTTGCGGTTTTAATTTTTCGACTCCATTCAATAGGTCCTCCCGGAAAGCCTCGCGCGCGATGGAGAGACGACCTATCCCGAGCTATTGGCATCCATTGGTGGAGTGCAACTTATGAGGACTACCGACCTATCATCTTCTGAGCGATTCCGCCTGATAAGATAAATTGATTGAGTGACTGATTGAATTTTTCGACCGGTATATGAATCTGAAATTGATGAGAGATAAACGAGTTGAATAAGTGTGATATGTGAAACCGAGTTTATGCTGGTGGTGTTCCGCTCCATCGATTACCGCTTCCTTTATTCCTTAGCTTTTCAGCTCTCGCTGTACGAGAATGCAGATACATCTGTCTATCAAGAAGAACGGTTTAGCCACGGAGTAGAGATATACGATAACAATATCTTGGGCGAAATTGAGTATCCTCAAAGTAACTGTAGTTTTCCTGTTTTGTTGAAATATGGACGAATTGAAATAGTGTTGCGGGTGAAACTGAACTCTTTTTATTTATTGGGGACATCGTCGGCGTGTTCCCCAATTCATCTCACATTTTCAATCGATCGCCGCTTTCAGTTACCCGTTAAGCCTTCGTATCAGAATCTTCATCGTCTCAAGGAAAATTGAAAGGGTATACGCTCAGAACGAGATACGGTAGGTATACTATGCATAGGGATGCTTATGAACAGATTTTTGGAATTTTCATTTTTTAAAGAACAGAAATTCGCTGAAATTCGTTGGTCGGAGAACGACTTGGATAAGTGATACCGGTGAAACTCGACTCGCACTAGTGGTCCTCTGTGTCTCTGCCTTTCAACTCGATCCATTACGTCGAATGTTCCTTCCTTTACTCAGTTGATCAAGGGAGAGGGCAATTATGAATATTCTAGATCGTGATCTACCGTAATGTTTCATGTTTCTGATTAGGGCTTGTATTCGACCTGTGGCGAGATGAGCAAGACGATGAGTGGCTTATCCTCGAGATCCTCCCCTTCCTTTGGATGCGAAAAGATAACACCAAGCGGCCGCAGCCGCGGAAGATGCGATTTTTCACAATGTACTGTAATTTTTTGAAAATGAACTGTAGATTTTGACAATTTTCGGAAGTGTATTTGTAATGCGAACATGCGCTTCCTAGTAGTAAGCTGTTTTTTTGGACAAAGAGTGCATTACACTAATCTTATAGACTATAGAAACGAACATTGCTGGAAATGAATTTTCGTAGAACCAACTAGGGTTGGGTTCACAAGACAATATCGTCATCAATCTCTCACCTACCAGAAAGGGTCTCTTCTATTCACATAAGGGGAAAGATTATGTGCATTCTACCTGCTCTTAATTGATCAGTACGTTGATTTTGATAGTGTATTAAAGTGAAGGCATACGGTCATCACGAGGTACGGTATCGAGGGAGAAGAGATCGATAATCACATCTGATTTTGTGATTTTATTTTTTCGATACCCGCTGCGTTCACCTTATTGGTGAAAGGTGAACGTATTGCATAAGTGACGCAGGTGAGGCCAAGTTCATGCAAGTGCAAAACAACGAATTTTCCCGATTTAAAGCAATAAAACAGCTTCGAGTGATTCATTTATTCATCCTCTCAAAGCATTTATCGTCCCGATGGCATAGCAGGTGGACATACGGCCATCATAAGGTGGAGATACAGTAAGGTGGACATGGGAGGATATGGAAACCGTGTTTATGGAACATTATTGATTCTAAATACATTTTGTGATTTATTTTTTCGACAAAGGTGCTCATCGCATCGGCTAGAGGAGAATGAGTTGGATAAGTAATGCTTGTGAAACCCCACTCGCTCTAGTGGAGTAGTTCCCTATGATTCTCCCTTTCCTCTCGATCGATCACGTCGATTGTTTCTCCCTTCACTCTGGGTAGATCATGAGAGAAGGCAATTATGGATTTTATAAATCGAAATCTACCGTAATATTCCTTTTTTTTCCATTCAGGGCCTGCTCGCGTTATGTGGCGAGATGTGCAAGACGACGAAAACATCCATATTCCGAGTGAAACAAAGGTTGGGAAGCAGCAAGTAAATAATGGATATTTAAAAAGTTTCGCAAGATACACAGGAAACCCTTGCATGTTTTATTTTTGACAGACAAGATTATGGATGGATTCGAAAGGAATGATCGCATTCTGGGTTCTTGTTCCAATCGTTTAGATATAACGCAGAATGGAGAAATTCAATTCTTGCGAAAACATTTCTGGATAATAGTCTGTTTGAGGTATGACCATGAACAATATAATTGAAAAATCTAATATTATAATTGCAATAGGAGAACGATTGAGTGGTCACGGTCCCTCCTCGTCCCTCGTCCCGAGGCGAATGTAGAGGGCATACGGTCATCACGAGGTGCGGTAGGGTAGAGACGGAGAGGGATACGGTAGCCATTTCTTACGAGAAGTAATGCACATATTTTATGGTATTAATTTTTAGCTTGCAAAGAAGTCCCACATTGGTGAATGAACGAGTTGGATAAGTGAGGCATGTGAAACCGAATTCACGCTGGTGGTGTTCCCTCATAATGGTCCATTGATCACCACTTCCATTATTCCTTAGTATCCGCGTTCCTCAATTTCCTCGCACATTTTCTTTTAATAGATCACTTCTTATAGTTACCCGTGAGGTTTTCCACGGTTATTCGCCGTCCCGTAATAAATCCAGAATATGGTTACCACGAGGTACGATAGGGTGGAGATAGGTGGATGCGGTAACCACGACTCTGATGTTTCTGAATAGATCTTGTTTTATTTTGTTTTGCCGACCTCAAAAGAGAAGTGCATTGAAAAGAGGGGAAGGACTTGAAACTCTATTCGCTCTATTCGCTGAAACTCTATTTGAAACTATATTCGCGCTAGTTGTAAAATACGCGTATTCCTCCATTCCTCACAATCGATTACCCGGTCGGTATCTGCTCATCCTTCCGCTTAGGGTCGTCATCTTTACGAGCGCAGAGGGCTTACGGTCATCACCAGGAATGATAGGGAGGTGTGAAAAAACGATAACCGTTTTTATGGTACAATAATGTTTCTGCACGAATGTTTTGATTTACTTTTGCAAAAAAAGAACTCATAGCATTGGTAAGCTGAGAAGAACTTGGATAATGGATGATGGTGAAACTCAATTCTGACTATCGGAGAAATCCGCTGAAATCCGCCGCCTCGATCGATCACTTTGACTGTTCTTCCCTTCAATGTGGGTCGATCAAGGGTAATTATCGAATTTTTAGATATGCATATACCATGATCTTCCTTTTCCATTCAGGACATGCGCGCGACGTGTGGCGATGCACAAGATGACGATGTACTAGCCCTCGAGATCGTCCCCTTAATTTGGATGCGAGCAGGTGACTGCCAACCTACTGCTGCTGCCGCGGAAGATGCGATATTGACAAGATAGGTAGGTTGTTACAAACGGTTCGGTGGGGTATTTGGAATGTGAGCAGATGCATCCAAGTAGTCAGTTGTTTTTTGCTAAAAACCGAATCATTATTGATTCACCGACAATCACATCTTGAAGCAATTCTGAAGCGCGAACCGTGCTGGAAACGCGTTTCAATAGTTCACTTGCGCTTCAAAGAATAGTGATTTTGAAAGAAAAAAACCACGAAGCAATTATTAATTCACTGACAATCTCAGCGATCTTGTATCCGATAGAAACAAAGGTTGGGAAACATCAAGTAGTTATTAAATGTGTCACCAAATTAGGAAGAAACATTTCATTATGCGTTCTTTATCACCAGTATGATCGGCGGGATATAACGAAAAAAATAAGTTCGTGCTATTCCATATCCGAGTGAAATAATTTTTGAGAGAATACTTCGAAAACTCCACGTGCAGTGAAGGAGGACGAGGATCAGAGCGATGGAGTTGTCACAGTCTCTCGCCCGAGGGAAATGCTAAGGGCTTGCGGTCATCAAGAGGATAGAGGACGAGATGTATACGGTGGCCATTTCTTATGAGAAGTAATGTACAGATTTTGTGTTTTTAATTTGTCATGAACCCAGCAGGCATTGGTGAGCGATGAACGAGATGGATAAGGGAGACATGTAAAACCGAATTCACGCTGGTGGTGTTCCCCAATTTGCTTCATCGATCGCCGCTTCTCTTATTCCTTACTCATTCAATTCGTGTTGGACGGGAGTGCAGAATGTTTTTGTAATCGAATTTTTCGTAAAAATAAAATTTAGAAAAAAAATATCTGGAAATTTGCTTTTTGGAAAAAACAATTGTGGAAAAAAATAATTTGGAAACAAATTTTTAGAAATGTCCGTTTTGGAAATTTTTCCACTGGTTACGGTATTTTTCGCTGCATCGAGAGAACCGCGAAATAGAACGGTTAAATTGAAACATTGATTTTGCATTATTTTGTATATTTTCTTTCTTTAATTATTAGTATTGTTAATTACAATAGTAATATAATAAAGGAAAATAATACTATGGTTCAAATTCGCTTATAAATGACGAAAATGTTCCCTAGGTTACGGTAGTTTTCCGCTAGGCTACAGTACTACCGGTCACGGAAAAATTTCCAAAACATGCATTTCCTAAATGGAAATTCCGAAATTTATTTTCCATTTCTTGCCTTTCCAAAAAGTGAATTTCCATAATTTTTTTTCTAAATATTTTTTCCAAAATTTGCATTTACGAAATGAAATTTACATTTCGGGGTAATACCCGAGATACACGCCACCTATTGGTGAAAGTCGGACGGATTGCATTAGTGAGTGAAACTGAACTCACGTTATTGAGGACATCCTCGTGTTCCCCAATTCCTCTCACATTTTCAATCGATCACCGCTTACAGTTACCCTTTAGGCCTTCCTCTCAGAGTTTTCGTCGTCTCGGCACAGTTGGAAGGATACGGGAACCGTGCATATGGTACAGTAATGTTTCTAAATAAATTTTGTTATTTTTTGCGGTAAAAGATTACGCAGCATTGGTGGGCGGCTAAGAACTTGGATAAGTGATGCGAGTGAAACTCAATTCGCACTGGTGGATAAGTCCCCTGTGATTCTCCCTTTCTTCTCGATAGATCACATCGATTGTTCCTCCCTTCAAACTGGGTAGATCATGTGAGAGGGCAATTGTGGATTTCAATAATCGAAATCAACCGTAAGCTTCCTTTTCCATTCAGGGCCTGCGAGCGACCTGTGTTGAGATGTGAAAGACGACGAGAATATCCATGTTCCGAGTGAAGCCAAGGTTGGAAAACAACAAGTAAATATTGTATATTTCTAAAAGTTTCGCGAGTTCACGGTAAACCCTTGCATGTTTTATTTTTGACAGACAACATTATGGATGGATTCGCAATAAATCATCTCATTCTGGGTTCTTTGTCCAATCGGCTAGATATATCGACGAATGAAGCAATTCATTTCTTGCGAAAACATTTCTGGATAAGAGTGTGTTTGAGGTATGACCAAGAACAATCTAATTGCAATAGTGGACGATGGAGTGGTCACGGTCGCTCCTCGTCCCTCGTCCCGAGGCGAATGTAGAGTGTATACGGTCATAGGGTAGGTACGGTAGGGTAGAGACGGAGAGGGGTACGTTAGCCATTTCTTACGAGATGTAATGCATATATTTTATGGTATTAATTTTTAGAAGAGAAAGAAATCCCACATTGGTGAATGATGAACGAGTTGGATAAGTGAGGCATGCGAAACCGAATTCATGCTGGTGGTGTCCCCCATAACGGTCCAATGATCACCGCTCACTTTATTCCTTAGCCTCCGTGTTCCCCATTTTACTCAGACATGTTCTTTTAATTGATCAATGTTTATAGTTACCCGTGAGGATTTCCACTCAGGTTCTTCGTCCCGTGATAAATCCAGAATAAGGTTACCACGAGGTACGATAGGGTGGAGATAGGTGGATGCGGTAACCACGACTCTGATGTTTCTGAATAGATCTTGTTTTATTTTGTTTTGCCGACCTCAAAAGAGAAGTGCATTGAAAAGAGGGGAAGGACTTGAAACTCTATTCGCTCTATTCGCTGAAACTCTATTTGAAACTATATTCGCGCTAGTTGTAAAATACGCGTATTCCTCCATTCCTCACAATCGATCATCGCTTCCCGATATTTACTCATTCTTCCGCTTAGGGTCGTCATCGTCACGAGCGGAAAGCAGAGGGCTTACGGTCATCACCAGGTATGATAGGGTGGTGTGGAAGGATACGATAACCGTGTTTATGGTACAATAATGTTTCTGAACGAATGTTGTGATTTTGTTTTGCGAGAAAAAGTGCTCAGAGCATTGGTAAGCGGAGAAGAACATGGATAATGGATGATGGTGAAACTCAATTCTGACTATTGGAGAAATCCGCCGCCTCGATTGATCACTTTGATTGTTCCTCCCTTTATTGTGGGTCGATCAAGAGTAATTATAAATTTTTTAAAATATGCATATACCATTATCTTACGATGAACTAGCCCTCGAGATCGTCCCCTTAATTTGGATGCGAGCAGATGACGCTAACCTGCTGCTGCTGCCGCGGAAGATGCGATATTGGCAAGATAGGTAGGTTTTGCAAACGGTTCGGTGGGGTATTTGGAATGTGAACAGATGCATCCAAGTAGTGAGTTGTTTGTATCTAAAAAACCGAACCATTATTGATTCACCGACAATCACATCTTGAAGCAATTCTGAAGCGCGAATCGTACTGGAAATACTTTTCAGTAGAGCCAACCAGGCATGGCTTTGCTCTCATATTCAATTGGACGACCTGAAAAAAAACCATTTTCCAATTTTCTTCAGCTCCCTGGCGAATTCGCGATGCACAGTTCACTTATCAGAAATATGAAACTGGAGATGATGATAGGAAGGCGTTGTTATGTCGACAACTATTTAATAAAGTATGGGGGATTAAAATTATCGTCACTATAGTTCCCCTTGTTCAACCTTTTTCACTCTCGAGCGAGTAAATAAACATAATCGCTTGCCTTTGTCAACCTCTTCTTCAGTCCCTCATCAAAGCAGCGTCTTCTGAATGATGGTAAACCGGATGAGATCACTGTAAGAATAAGTTGACAGGTGAGGCGATTTGATGTAGTTCTCAAAATGCACTATTTAATTAACTATATATATTATATCAAATGGATTTGCGTTCGCTTGAACTGCAAATCGATTGTAAAGAAGACAAATCAACCACGTGTTTCATTTCTGTTACAATATCGCAAAACATAAACGACCTTAGTGAATCCGAGAGGTAACTCAAAAACAATTTTTGAACGGATACCACATTGCTAGCTCTTCCACAGTCCTCACAATCATCACAGAAACCTTCGCTTGCAGCAGCTGCATCAACTATGGACGAGGTTGAAGTGCTGAACAAGATACGCGACATGTTTAATCTGTCAGAAATGTGCGAGAAAAGTTGCGTAAAAAGTTCGCGAACTTCTGAGGTGCGTAAAAACTGTTTCTCTTTAAAATACCGAGCTTTATTTAGATTTATGTTTGTTTTATTTATCGTCCTCCACAAGGGCTCTTCATTAATTGCAGAGTGTCCGATAATTTAGAAAATATAGAAATGATATGGGCAGGGGAGAACGTTTTAATGAAACCACTTCGAAGAAAAGTTCACGAACTTTTCAACGAGCTCGATGAAAAAGGTCGACGAAAATCTGAGAGAAAAGTCAGAGAAAGGCGAGAGAGTGTGCATTTCTGAGAGAGGGAAAAGTAAGTGAACAATCACAGCTTCCTTTTCCCTCTCTCAGAAATGCACACTATCTCGCCTTTCTCTGACTTTTCTCGCAGATTTTCATCGACCTTTTTCATCGAGCTCGTTGAAAAGTTCGTGAACTTTTCTTCGAAGTGGCTTGATTAAAACGTTCTCCCCCACAGCGTTTCTCGACCTGGCATGAGCGAGAGAAGTCAGGGAAAAGCGAGAGTCAGTGGGAAGAGAGAGAGTGACAGAGAAAGCAGAGAGCGTTGCGGTCGCGTCGCGGCTGACCCGACAAGAGTGGTGAGAGAGTGAAGAGAGCGCAGAGAAGCAGAGTCCGCAGACCTGCATGTCTTCCGTTTAAGAGTTGCGATTTCAAATTCTACAGGCAACTTTAGGCAAAATTCCAAAGAGGCTCTGTCCTATCTCGCCATGCTTGGGAAACGCTGTGCCCCAGCCCATATCATTTCTATATTTTCTAAATTCTCGAACACTTTGCAATTGATGAAGAGCCCTTGTGGAGGACGATAAATAAACTTAAAATAAATCGAAATAAAGCTCGGTATTTTAAAGAGAAACAGTTTTTACGCACCTCAGAAGTTCGCGAACTTTTTAAGCAATTTTTCTCGCACATTTCTGACAGACTAAACGGGGCGACGATTCCTTGATTGATCGAGAAATTGCCGAGCGACTACACCTGAATCGCGACTACACCGAGATTACGCCAACCTCTACAGAGTTATAGTTACATTTTAAGAAAAGGGTATTATATTGCAGTAGCAAAGAGAGAATAATTGCAACTACGAAAATTCGGAGAATATTATCAAGCGTAGAGGCGCAAAGGTGTCCAGTGATTGAACTTTCTTCTCACTTTTTCAACCTAACTGTCGTTGCTGTGCAATGTGGCTACTTCTATACGATCGTAAATTCTCAAATAAAAACATAGGTGTACAATTCTTACTTGCAGTCCTTGCAACAACAAAAAATGCGACACATGCTGTACTTATCCGATTTTAAAATGTCGAATGAGGTAAATCATCTAATAAATATTGAATCTTCCAATCATTATTCGTTCTCTTCTGTGCAGATTTGTGCTTCACTTTTAATGCAATATCGCGAAACAATTGTGATACGTAAATTCTCCAAATATTAGAAAAAATGCATTGATTTCGTTTTCAAAAATCAATGTGTGTTTAAAGTGCACTACGGTGGGCTCTGGTCTGCTCACGAATCTCTATATATCACATTCTTTCCAGAAAATATTTTCGCACATCATTTTTTGTTTTAAGATTGATTTGCCATACAAATTTAGAAAAAAATGTTAAATTGTTATAATTGTTTTCTCGATTGTCCGTTCGTCTCTCGAGAAGATCATTTAAATAAAGAGACAGGGTTCTTCTTTCATATCTCTTTACTCGAACAACGCAAATCGGATGATCTGAATGGAAAGATGTACTGGTTTTTCGATGTGCAAGACAAATTACCGATAAACAGAGCGCTCATCAGAAGAAGGAATCTAGATGGCGCAATGGTCTGATGATGTCCCCTATCAAAACGTATTTCGTAATTCTAAAAAAAATCTTCCTCTACGAAAATACAACCGTGGCACTAAAGTCGGCTCCTCATTCATCACCAATATTTCATTACTAAATATATAATGTGGGCCTCTCGGTATGCTCCCACTAATTTTAATCTTTGTTTACCGTGAATTTGAAAGAGTGCTGGACACCTCGATTCATTTGCAGTTGAAGGCATAGCAGCTGTCGCGAAGACCCGTGGCGACAGATTACAAATGCACACGTCAACCCTGAAATACATTTGAAGTTGTTAGATTGCATGAGTTCTTATCTACTGCATGAGTTGTTAGATTGCATGAGTTCTTATCTACTGCATGAGTTCTTATCTAATATCGCCCGGTCAATTAATCAATCAATTTATCTTATCAGGCGGAAACGCTCAGAAGATGATAGGTCGGTAGTCTTCATAAGTTGCACTCCACCAATGGCTGCCAATAGCTCGGGATAGGTCGTCTCTCCATCGCGCGCGAGGCTTTCCGGGGGGACGAGTCCTATTGAATGGAGTCCAGACAGTTGTCGCACGGCTCCACTGTTCCACTCCCATTCTTCTGATCTTGAGGGCCCAGCGCGCTTTTCGTTTCAATCCTTCCTCATTCCAGTCTCTCAGCTTGGTAATCCCTCTCACGCGGTCATTCCTCCATCTGTCCCTCAGCGTGACTCCAAGCATCTTTCTTTCCATCTTCCTCTGGGTGACTCTCAGCCTCTCCTTCTCGCTAGATCTCAGAGCCCATACTTCACACCCATAGAGAACTGTAGCCGTGATGCAGCTCTCGAAGACTCTCCTCCTGATCTTGATGGACAGAATTCGAGAAGATAGGAGGTGCGAGAGCTTACTCCAGGCCAGCCACCCTAATCGAATCCGGTGTTCTATTTCGTCGGAATGATCCAAGGGAAGAGCTATTCTTCCTCCGAGATAGGTGGCGCTATCGACGAATTCGAATCGCAGATTGCCGATGATTATTGGATTGCGGGTAGAGGTGCAGGAGGTGAGGAGGTTGGTCTTGCTTGCATTCACTTCGAGACCAACTCGGCTGCACGCGTCCATCAGCTTCTTCAGCATTCGTTCCAGCTCGGGTCGAGATTTGGCAACGAGAGCCACGTCATCGGCATACTCCAAGTGGCAAAGGTTCCTTCCGTCGATTCTAATTCCATCTGACTCCCAGTCAATGTTGTCCATGGCTGATCGTAGCACTGCGTTGAAGAGACGAGGGGAGAGGGTATCCCCTTGGCGGACTCCTCGACGCACAGTCACAGGAACGAGCTCCTCATTAACTCGAATGAGTGTAGAGGAGGACTCGTAGAGACGGCGCAACATGTGGACGAGGGAGGGATGGGCTCCGAACGAGAAGAGGGCTTGCCAGCAGGCATTCCACTCCACACAGTCGAACGCCTTCTTGAAGTCGACGAACGCCAAGTAGATTGGGATACCGTACTCGGAGGTTCTTTCAGCGACCTGCTTGATGGCATGCAGGTTGTCGAGAGTACTGTAGCCGCGCCGGAAGCCGGTTTGGGTCGAGGACTCTGTTTCTTCAAGCACAGTTTCGAGTCTCTGAAGAATGACTTTGGTCATTGTCTTCAGGGAAACGGTGAGGAGGGAGATGGGACGGAAGTTCCCAATGTTGGTAGGGTCTCCTTTCTTGTGCAGAAGAGTGACAATTGCTTCGGTCAGGTCGCTTGGAACAGCCTCTCCATCTACCAGATAGTTGAGTAGATCAGCGATAACGGGAGCAAGGTGGTTTCGAGAGTGGTATAGCATATCAGGGAGAATGCCATCCGAACCGGGTGAGTGACCACACTTGAGTTGGGACATCGCTTTGCTGACCTCATCGGGTAGGAAGGGAGGAAGGGGATCCAGAGGCTGAGGAGGGACTGGGAGTGGACACGGAACTGCAGGGGTGTAGAGACCGTCAAAGAAGCTCTGGACCACTGTCTTGGTAGCTGCTTGAGAGAGAGCACCAGTTACAGGGTGGGGAACTAGAAGGCGCTTCTTTGAGGTTTGCAGACTCAGCATGCTCTTCACGATGCTCCTTCCCATGGTTGCTGCTTGCCGTGCTTGCGCCTCCTTTCGCTTCCTGATGTCATCGACGAAACTCGTCCGGGCAGCTTTGCAGGCAGCTGAGTAGGCGACAGCTTGTTGGGAGTTGGATTGCAATTCATGGCGCATCGCTAGGAGCTTCCGCGTTCCACTCGAGATCCAAGAAGGGGATTGGCGCTTCCTCCAGCAGTTCGTTGCCGCGGTCTCCGTGAAAGCCTTTACCGTAGTATAGGCGTCGGCGGCAGAACTGGGGCGGGCAAGGGGCAGTGACGCGAGAAGGTTTGCGTTGACAGTAAAAGCGGTTCGATCGAAATCTAGCCGCTCCCTGCATCTTTTCTGCCTCGCCTTGCCAGGGAGGGAGAGGCACATCCGAACAAGGCGATGGTCGGAGTCAAACTCAAACCGACCAACGACTCCACAGTTGACTACTCTCGCTGTGGCGGGCGCTGCAACGTAGTCAATTTGGTGGAATGCGGAGCCGTTTGGGGATCGCCAGGTCCAGATTCGACCGTGCCGTCTCTTGGGGAACGTGTTCAGGATGCGCAGTCTGTTCCTCACGCAGAGCTCAGTGAAGCAGCGTCCGCGTGAGTTCGGTGTGGGAGAGGCAAAGTTACCGACAAATCTTTCATTGCCAGGTTCCCTCGCCACTCGACAGTTGAAGTCACCAACCAGAACTGGCATATGGCCTTTTGGGGCACTCCGCAGGGCGGTCTCAACCTGGTCTAGGAAGTCTTCATACGCGTCGTCATCGTAGGAAGACGTAGGGGCGTAAGCGCAGACCAGGAAGAGCCGTAGGTCGGGAAGGAGCAGAGTGGCCAAACGAGGGGAGAGGCCATTGAACACAGCTCCGCGCGCGAGTTGCGGTCGAAGCAAAAATTCCACGCCATGGGAAGCAGTGGGCCCGCCCGAGTGGTAGACTACAGTGCCTGAGGATGTAAGATTGAACGAGGCACAACCCACAATCCTGGCTTCCTGCACTGCAACCACGTCCCACTTGATCTTGTCGAGGGCGAGTTCCATCTCCGACTGCTTCTCCCTTGGGCCGAGCGTCCTGGCGTTGATGGTGCCGATGTAGAAGTGGCGACCCATCGTGGCGGCGTACAACTCCCGCGTGCCAACGCATCTGGGAGAGGGAATCCGGGCGGGCGGAACCGGAGACGGAGAGACGAAATCGCACTCAACCGCTCGCCACACACTTGAGAACCCAGAATATCGCCCGGTAGTCTCACGTTACCCTACCGCTAATACAGTTTTTTTAGTAATACGATAAACAATAACAGCAAACTGCGCAATCAAAAAATAAAATAAAACGAAATGAGTGTGAATGGAATGTTTACGTTTCTCACTCAGTTCAATATCACCACGTTCACAAAATTTCCAATATGTTGGTGGGATCTCCATTTAAAAAAACCCCCCTTCATCTACCCATGAGTAACCGTGATTCTAAAGCACTCATCTCTTTCATCACCAGTTGTAGGAGTTGCTACCACGACCGACGTGGAATCTCCTGGATGTTCCTCTACTTCTCGAACGACGAAAACGAAGCAAAGTCGAATTAATTCATGTAATTTTTTTTAATAATCCAACCCGCGTTTCATGTGTGATACAAGGTACGACATGCTTATAATCGTTATTATGAGCATCGTGGCAGGCGCACAAGTAAAAAAAACATTTTCCCGCATTTTCATTTCAACTACCATGACCTACTATTCCTGTGGATTTAAATTTGTGACGGGCTGAAAATGAACTCACGCTATTGGTGAAATTCACATGACTCCAAATTAGTCTCCTATTTTCTAAAGATCACCGCTTACAGTTACCCTTTGACCCGTCCACCCAGAGTCTTCATCTTAGACACAGTGTTCATCGGAAGAAGGGAACCTTATGGAGCAATTATGTAATAGTGGCTTTCTATTAAATTCCTATTCGACGATTCTACTATTAGGCTGTTGCATAAGTTCCTTTACTTCTTCTTTTGGATAATTCTGCTGAAGTACATGGACAGACGATATATTCTGATTACCCGGTGATATGGTCTTGATTGTGGATTACACCCATGAAATGGTGTTGAGGCTACTGACGTCCAGGGTGGCTAGCACGTTTCAGAAAATGAGCATTGGACAACGGCGTTTTTAAGCATTTTGAGTTGGGCCCTTGTTGCCGAGAATTCGTGGCATTCTGATTCTGCGCAATCATCCAATACTAGGACAAGATTTGATTGTTAACTTAAGTGCAAAAAATCCGTATTCAAATGCGTGTGGTAAACAGGGGAAACCCAAATCTGTTGATTTCAACGTGGGAATATCGACATATTTTTTTCAAAGAATTCAGCTCGTGAAATGATAGACCAATCTTTTCCTAAATATGAGTGTATATATGCACGGTAAGGTACTTCACAACCCATCACAATTCAGCCCTTCTCATCGATGTCTATGAATTATGTGGCAAATAATTTGAAATCCCTAATTTTCGAAAGAGTGAATATCTCATCCGGCCCATATTTCATGCAGGTTTTTTAAGGCGCAATTCTCGAGATATGTCATATGAGATACCCCATCATATTGCTTTAGAATAATGTGATAAATTCAGCACCATCTCTGCTCTCCTCGGAGCTGTGAGTAATTCAACACTCGGATCAAACATACTAGTACGATGACTTTCGATCTAAATTGGCCCATGCTCACTGATATAATCGAACCGAGATCGTGCTCGATATAGAGTGTACTCATGCCCCAATCAACTGTAGCAAACCATTAGTTGATTGGTCGATTGCAAAGAGCAGTGGAGGTTATAATGTTCATGCACGAAAAAAGAAAGGAACTTATGCAACAGCCTAATAGCATGGTCCGGACCACACATTCAATTCGAGAGCAGAAACGTATCGAGATCAACGATTGATTTCTGATTGAACACATTTAAAATAATTTGACTGACCAGTCTTTGCGTCTTTATCAATAACTCATCTAAGTAATGTCATCGCCATAGATGTTAATACGCAGAATTAACGTTTACCTAGTAATGCTAATTTGCAATTCAACTCTCGAGAAGATGCTGAATGACCTGGCTGAGACAGGAGATAAGAGGTCTCACCATCAACCATAAGAAGATCCAGTTGATGAAGAACGAGTGGTGTCCTGGACCCGCCGTCTACCTCCACCACTATCCACTGAATGAGGCGGACGCCTACGTGCACATAGGAATATTCGATTCCCGAACGTGTGAGGGCGTTGAGTACTGCCGGCACCTCAACGCTGTCAAAGGCCTTGCGGCTCTGTCTGGTTTGGGGGGACAGTGTCGATTTGGGGGAACATATCACTCCTGTCACGAGAGAATCGATCTGGGAGTGGTAATGGCAAAAAAAATTCTCATCATTTTTAGTCAACCCTAGGTATGCCCTAACACCACCTGAAGTCATTTTGTTCAGAGATCATTCTTAAGGTCAACACATCGAGTACCCTACCTGCGAACCTAACTTTAACAGCGTATATCTCGTTTCTAGAGCGGTTTTGAGGGAAATTTCATTCTGAGGAGCCCCTGGTTATTTTTCGAGCTCTATAAATCTATCAAAAGTAGAAGTCAAAAATGTTCTTTAGAAAAGTGTAGGAAAAGATTCCATAAATTTTGGGATATATGATAGCCCGCGTAGAGGTCTTTCGAACAAGGTATTTGCGGTTCTAAGAGGGGGACCCAAGCAACGTTTTGGCCCTTAGAAAAGGTTAGTTAATTTGAAGTTTCATTTCATCTCTCACTGCGCTCAATATACGAGAGATTTTTTCTCAAATCCGCTCTAGAAACGAGATATACGCTGCTAAAGTTAGGGTCGTAGGAAGGGTACTCGACGTAGTGACCTTAAAGAAGGAGTAACACGAACAATTAGTTATATTAGCCACAATGTGTATGTAATAGAAGCCGGCAGTCCGATCACGAATCACTTTATCCGAAGTTTCACGGACGGCTATGACGCTTATTGTGTAGTCGCCTGTCCCGTACTCCAAGAGCAAAGAGGGAACCAAGCTTTATCGCAGACAAGGGGGGAGCAACCGCTCAATACAAGAGAAACGGGGGAGAATGAAGAAGAGAGGAGAGAGGGGCGCTCTCGTCCTCAATATGCGAGACAGGGTCATTAACAGGTGACATGCTAATAGACAATGGGGAGAGGAGGGGAGAGTGCAGTCTGCACTAGACGAGGGGAGAGGGGAGTCTAGTCTACACGTATGGTAATTGAGTAAGGGTACAAGGCAAGGGCCTTTACACAACACCTCCCTCCAAGATTCAAACTGAGGGTGAATCTGATAAAAACAATAGACAATTACGACGATGCAATAATCAATGGGCCACGTTTGAAGAATTTTGGTCGGGAACTCATTCTTCGTCGTATCGTTTGTTCTTGAAACTGACATTGAGTCTCTTCGACGGTGCACTCGTCCTTGTAGATCTTCTCGGCACGGGCTGGTCGTTGATGCGCTCGTCCTGTTCGCGTAGTCCAGCGAGGGCTTCGTCGAGTTTCTTGTCTCCAGCGATCTGCTCGGCATCGGCCTTCGTGTCCGTCACATCAACGTCATCAACTTGTGCCTCATCATCCCTTACTGGATTAGTCACATACTCTATCTCTCGATCAGAGTCCAGTCTCAATCTCAGTTGATTGGCATGTGCCCTCACGGTTCGATCATCCAGTGTCACTTCGTACATGGTCTTCCCGATTCGGCCATTCACGACCCCTTTAGTCCACTTCCGACTATTCGGGGAAACTTGCATATCGTACAAGACATTATCTCCAATCTTGAACGATCGTGCTTTCGCACCGTGTTTCTGATCGAATCTCTCCTTCATTCGGTCGATCCGTTCATCGTTTCCAGTCATTACTCTGATAGGACTCATGAGATCCACCTCTGATCGAATGTTCCTTCCGAACATCATTTCACTTGTTGTCTTCCCATCACACTGGGGATTTGGAGTTTTCCGATAGTTGTAGAGAAACAGCTGGAGAGCTTCCTCGAGTGATCGCTCTCCCTTCTGCTTCAGCAGACTTCTCTTCACGGAATCGACAAATCTCTCCGCCTGACCGTTGCTCTGCGGGTGGTACGTAGGAGTGTTCATGTGGATAATTCCACGTTCACGACAGTAACGATTAAACGCATCCGAATTGAACTGCGGGCCATTATCTGTCACTATCACTCTGGGGAGGCCGTTCCTGCCGATCGATTCATTCAGAATACGAATTGTGGCACCTGCCGTCATCGACGATGTCACCACAACTTCGGGCCATTTCAACAATGAGTCGACTATGACCAGGAGATATTTACCGTCCACAGGACCGCAATAATCCAAGTGGATTCTCTCCCATGGATCACACGTCTTCGGCCATGGTTCGAGTGGCACCTTCGTCGGTCTCTTGAGTGCCTGTGCACACTGATCGCACGAGAGAACAACTTGTTCAATGTCTCCGTCCATCCGATACCAGTAGCACACCTGTCGAGCTATCGACTTCATTCTGACAATACCTGGGTGCCCTGCATGCAGCATTTTCAGCACTTCCTTGATGAGGGAGCTGGGAATTACAACTCGATTGTTTACCATTAAACAATCGTCCACCACCGCCAACTCCATTCTCCTTGAGTAAAATGACTTCAGTTGGTCAAATTCACTATCCTCACGGAGAATCTTCTCATTCGGCCATCTCATGAGATGGAAATTCCTGACTCTAGACAGTAGCTGGTCCGCCGATAGCGCGTATTTGATATCCTCAGCAGTTACAGGCAATTTGTCTATACTGGTTTTGATTAATCTCACGATGAGTGTCTCTGCCTCTTCAAGTACATCATCTTGTCTATCTCTCGAATCGACCATCAATCGAGAGAGTGCATTTGCATAAGCGAAACTCTCCGTATCAATGTATTCCATCGTGAAGTTGTATCCCAACAGAATCGTTGCCCAATGATACAGTCTCCTTGCTGTATGCACATGGATTCCATCTTTCGATCCGAATATCGCGAGGAGAGGCTTGTGATCAGTTTGCATGACGAATCTCCTTCCAAACACATATCGATGGAATTTCGTCACCCCGAAGATCAGAGCGAGATCTTCTTTCTCGATCTGGGAGTACTTTATCTCGGCTGATTTCAGTGCTCTTGATGCATGGGCAATCGGCACGAGTCTTCCATTGACTCTATGAGCAATCATTGCCCCGATTCCCTTCTCACTCGCATCAGCAGCTAGTACCAGTTCCTTCGAGGGGTCGTAGTGAATCAGATTGAGATCCGATGCCAGAATAGATCTTATCTCTTTGAATTACTTCTCACATTCAATCGACCAGTTCCACTCAACACCATCTTTCAGCAGATAATCAAGAGGGCATCGCAGCTTATGCATTCCATCGATGAAACATCCGTAGTAGGACACCATTCCAAGGAACGATCTTAACGAAGATTGATCTCGTGGTGGTGGCATTTCCCTTACAGCCCTCACTTTCGCTGGATCTGGTCTCCTTCCAGACTGATCGATTATGAATCCGAGGTACTTGATCTTATTCATTCCGAAAGAGCACTTCTCTGGACGAATTCTGAATCCATATTCCTTTATTCGCTCGAGTACTCTTTTCAGATTCGTGTCGTGTATTTCCTTGGCCTTTCCACCGACCACAATGTCATCGAGATACGCTTGAGCACTATCATACCCAGAGAGCATCGTATCCATCGCCTTCTGGAAAATTCCAGGAGCCACGCTTACTCCAAACGGCAATCTTTTGAAACGGAATAATCCTCTATGAGTGCACACTCCAAGTAGATCTCTACACTTCTCCTCCACTGGAATTTGCAGATATGCATCGCTGAGATCAATCTGACTGAAGAGAGTGCATCCTTCGAGACGTGTAAATATCTCTGAAGTCACCGGCAACGGGTGATTATGCGGCTCGAGATTCGCGTTCAGACCAGTTGAGAAGTCTACGCACACTCGCAACTTCCCGTTCGGCTTCGGAACCACCAGGATGGGTGCTGCCCACTCGAGGTAATCCACCGACTCGATTGCATTCATAGAATGAAGTCTGTCAATCTCTTCATCGACTCTGGGAAGTAAGGCAAGGGGAATGTCTCTTCTCTTGCAGAAGACGGGAAGCGATCCTTCTCTCAAGCGGAACGTCGCCTTAGCCTTCTCGCACGTTCCCAGTCCTTCCTTGCAGATGTCACTGTACTCCCTCTCAATCCACTTCACGTAAGAGTCGTCACTCTTCACTGCATTCACTCTCACTTCACGAGGAATCAATCGAAAGAATGTGACTATGAAGTCCCTTCCCATCAGATTGTCCGACTCCTCCGAAGTGTATACACTTCCCTGGGCAGTGCTTCCATTCAACTCGAGTGTGAGATGGCACTTCTCAGTCAGTTTGAGGGGCGTTCCATTGGCGCATCTCGGAAATGCATCGTGCTCACTTCGTTTGGGAGCGCCGATTTCCCTACACGTAGAATCAGAGATCAGAGTGATATCGGAGCCTGTATCCACTGTCATTCTGACAACCTTTCCATTCATTACTACATCTGTCTTTTCATTCATTACCACATCCTCGGGCAAATCACCAGAGACAAAGTTCACATTTACTGTACTCTCCTTCCGAATATGGATCTTCTTTTTCGGTTTCGGGCACTTGATCGAGAAGTGGCCAATATCATGGCAGTTGAAGCACTCGCTTTTCACATTGGGGCACTCTGTATCAGTGTGGTCATCCCAACCACATCGACTACAGCCCACCTCGACTACTTCTCTTCGTCGAAACTTCTTCTTCCAAGGTTTCTTCTGATCTCTACTGCCACTGACGGCATTCACTTGCAGATCATTCTGCTTCGATACTGCATGAGAATCACTGTATACTTCCTTGTACACGTTCACCACACCGAGAATCGTTTCGATTGTGGGTGCTTCGTCTGATCTCCTTTCATTCATCACATGGAACATGGTTGCTGTGTGTCTCGGAAGATCCATTCCAGAAAGCATCACAATTGCCTTGAACTGTTCCAGAGGCATATCCTTGATATTTGCCTCTTCCACTACTCTGTTCACAATCGCAGAGAATTCCTTGATATCGTTGCACTTCAGCTTCGACATCTTGAGACCGAACACATCTAGTCTCTTCTCAAACACAGTCTTTTTGTCTCCAAACAAGTCCTGCATTTTTGTGATTATCTCTTCAAACTTGAGATCCGATGGCTTTTTCGGTCTGATGTGATCAGTGAACTGCTTATACACCTTGTCATCGACGTGTCTCAGTAGCAATCTCCCCTTATCACCATCAACCATAGCTGCCAAATCATTCTCGAATATATCTCTGTGACGCTCAATCCACGTGTCAAACGTCACCCCATCCTCTGGGTTGTACGAGAAATTTCTGATCTGCTTCTCGAGAGCATCGATGCTCGGTCCTCTGTGTCTGGTTCCATTCGACAACTCTGACGTCGCGTCGGATCTCTCCGGTCTCTCATTCAGCAGTACTTGAATGGCCTCATTCTGTTTCTCCATTTGCTCTTTCTGGCTTTCCATTTGTTCTCTCAATAGTTCATTCTGTTCTTTCTGTACCGCGAGCATCTGAGCGATCATTTGCATCGCCTCTCCATTTGCATCTCTGCCGGTCCCACTCGCTCCACCACCAGTCATCCTTGTGACACGTGTACTATCTATCGAGTGAGTACAGTCTCGGAACGGTTCACTACCACTAGTGAGACCTCACTGCTTTCAAGCTCACTTTCTGCTACGCACTCAGAAGGGCAGAAAGAAAATCGCCTCCGCCTCCGGCCGGAGGCGGAGGCGGAGGCCGCCGCCTCCGGTATTTGTCGAGGTCCGCCTCCGGCCGACCTCGACAAATCACTGTTTCCAAACGCTCAGTTCCACAAGGAACCTACAACTGATGTGCTCACTCGAGACAGACAGTTACGATACGCTCAGTTCCACACGGAACCTACAACTGATGTGCTCACTCGAGACACACAGTTACGATACGCTCAGTTCCACACGGAACCTACAACTGATGTGCTCACTCGAGACACACAGTTACGCACATAAGAACGAGCGGAAACGTACTGGACACTCGGAACACGAAACACAAGAACGAACACAGGAAAACAGGCACGCCTAATCGTGAGTACTGATCGCCAATATTGTGTAGTCGCCTGTCCCGTACTCCAAGAGCAAAGAGGGAACCAAGCTTTATCGCAGACAAGGGGGGAGCAACCGCTCAATACAAGAGAAACGGGGGAGAAGGAAGAAGAGAGGAGAGAGGGGCGCTCTCGTCCTCAATATGCGAGACAGGGTCATTAACAGGTGACATACTAATAGACAATGGGGAGAGGAGGGGAGAGTGCAGTCTGCACTAGACGAGGGGAGGGGGGAGTCTAGTCTACACGTATGGTAATTGAGTAAGGGTACAAGGCAAGGGCCTTTACACAACAACGCTATCCGAAAAAGATGGGATGGGGCTTCGCCCCATCGCACCTTTTCCGGATCGCCCTCGGCCTCACGAGCCTTTCACAACGCTCACGCTGCGGGGAATGAGAGCAGGTTGGGAAGCATTTTTGCTTACACACCGCAGGGAATGTCAGTGGACCACGTTTAGTACCAGATTTAGGCATGCAAATAATTGTAAGCGACTGGTGAGAGCCTGGGGGGGGCGACCACTTTGAAGCGAGATATGGGTGAAAAAACGATTATTGCATCATATTGCATAATGATGATGTAATACCAAATTTTGAAAGAGCTCACTCTGGGGTGTCTAATGGTTACGGTCCGGGGTCGGGGCGACCACTTTGAATCCAGATATGGGAGAAAACCCATTATTTCATCATATTGTATAATGATGATGTAATACCAAATTTTTAAAGAGCTCACGCTGGGGTGTCTAACGGTCAAGATCTGAGTTCTGAGCGATCACTTTGAAGCGAAATATGGGTGAAAAACGATTATTGCATCATATTGCATAATGATGATGTAATACCAAATTTTGAAAGAGCTCACTCTGGGGTGTCTAATGGTTAAGGTCCGGTGTCGGGGCGACCACTTTGAATCGAGATATGGGCGAAAAACGATTATTGCATCATATTGCATAATGTTGATGTAATACCAAATTTAGAAAGAGCTCACTCTGGGGTGCCGATTGGTCACAGTCTGGGGTCTGGGCGATGAGTTTGAAGCGAATTATAGCAGAAAAACGAAAATTTCGAGATATTGCGAAATATCGATTGCGTCATATTACATAGTGATGGTGTAAGACATGTCTATTTTTCCTACGTTTACATTTTCGTTTGGTTCAACAAATCTTGATAAAACATTCATGACAGATATGTGATTCACTATCACTACAATAAGTCAGGCCTCACAGAATTTTAATTACTCCGATTTTCGTTGAAAATCAAACACATTAAAAAAAAAAATCACGTATCAAATGAGGTAGCGCAATTTTTGTCACACTAAATACTAGAGAGAGCATGCACTCAGAAGTCAATAGTGCCTTGGTTGGGGAATTAAAATATTTTAAAACACAACGCATCTCACATGACTCGACTTCTCCTTTCAGTAGTGTCCATTCTGAGGAGAAGGATCAATGGTACTTGTAGTCGAAAGTGACCTTGCAGACTTCACGCAATATGAATGGAGTGGTTAAAGCATTGTTGTGTTGTCATTCCGTTGTCATTCCTTTAGACACATGGAAATTTCGCGTTTCAGGAGTTCTTCCCTACTACTCACAGGGCTACATAACCAGTAGTTCTCGGAATACGTCTAAACCAAATATCAAACCCTACATTGATGCCGTTGAAAAAAATATTTCCCCTCACCTCATCCTTTCTACACGCTCTCTCGCTTTCTGACGGTTAGAGAAAAGCGAAGGAGCGAGCAGAAAGATGGGGGGTCCTTTAAGTAACTCTATTCTGTGATGTGTCCAAAACGGAAAAAAATAGCTACGTATCAGTACAACGTCGCTGTCGCAATTTCGAACAATACACAAACGATATCGGTACCCCACCTATATCCATTCTTTAATCTTTAATCTTTAATCTTTATCACCGACAGCATTAATAGCCGTTGAGGGAAGAATAGGGAAGAGCAGGTCGGTCTTCGGGCTCGATCACAGCGAGCTGGGGGAATGGGGTGGTGGTATGTGGCAGTTATATGTTACAATCGAATTCGTGAGATTGATAGGGCTAGGTCGGGGAATTTACTGATTTCTCTGCGGAACATGGGACGGGGTGAGATAACTATTGGGTCAGGGAGGGTGTTCCAGAGCGGTAGGACTCTACTAGCACAAGTTGAAATCGAGACCGGCATTCCGAAGGGAATAGAAATGCGTAAACTATTTGAGGAGCGCAAATCACGAGTGAGCGGAGTGATTGTGTACAAGTCAGCAGAGTCGTGGTGAACGGTATTATGAATGGAATCATACACATAGAACATATCCCGTAAGGCGCGGCGATACTCAAGGGTTTCAAGTGTGAAAATTTTCAATCTATCGGGATAGGACAGTGGGGGGACAGAACAACGTCGCAGAACTCTCCTGGTAAACTCTCTCTGCACAGATTCGAGTTCATTTACAAGACCTACTGAAGTGGGATTCCATATTATGCTGGACGATTCTAAGAGTGGACGAATGTATATCTTGTATGCTTTTAAAAGAAGGTCGGGTGATGTAGAATGAAAGGATCTCAGCATCAGATTACACATTGATCGCGCTTTCTTACTAATTGTATTTATATGGTACCCGAAATGGAGGTTTTTAGTAAAAAATACACCAAGGTCTCGCACAATCTCTTTGCTCGTTATAATTTGGCCATTAAGAATATATTGAGTTCGGTTCTTTAGATTCCCTAGGTGTAGGACATTACATTTAGGTGAGCTAATACTCATATTCCATTGGATAGTCCAGTCAGATATTTTGTAAATCGCATTTTGAAGGTCTTTGCTATAATCAGGGACCACCGCGTAAATCTTGAGGTCGTCAGCAAATATATTGTAATGAATCGTCTTAGGAATGCATTTACCCAAGTCATTGATGTTTTTCCTTAGGCGAATTCACCAGCTATTGTAGCAGCAGTGCTGAGGAGAAGAAGCCTGGTACCGTAAGGTGAGAAGAGTGCCGAAAATCCCTACAGTTACTTTCCACCTTACTAGCAGGGAATTGTTTATTTGATAATTGCTCGATAGCACCTTGATTATCTGCAGACAAAATAGGATTACAATGCAATACAATCCATTCAATTTTCGACATACAGATAATGAATATTCGAAGCCCGAAAATAAGTGACTCAATGAGACGATCATTGGGAAAGTTTTTTTTATTGATTGCCAGTGTTTCATTGCCGTTAAAGGCCGGGTAGATGAATTTGCTTCATAGTTCCTACTTGGGAGCGGGAAATTGTATTTCCCAATACAATGAGACAAATGAAATCCATTGATATTTCCTAGTGCGTTCTTTTAACTATCATCGTAAACTAAATATAAATTACGAACTCACGTCATGTTAATAATGCAGCAGGCATTATTAACCTGACGAAATTATGTTGCAAATGCATTCATCAGGCGAACAAAAGGGCATCGATTTGCGAATCTCCAACAATTCCAACTGCTGCCTGCGAGGAGACTACGCTAGTAAGGGACCATAGTAGTGCAGAAAACATTTCTATGAAATTTTAGCATTGTTCTTCCATCCGACGAATCAGCGCCGTGTTTCACGTGGACTGATAAGGAACATTTGTAACACAATTTCAATGGGTGACCAAGAACAGGAAATCAAATGCGGGCCAATCTATTAACAATACATAGTGCGGATACTTCAGTGTGAATAAACTCTCCTTGATTATCTGCATTTCATTGGATGCACATTAGCATTGGCCTTTTCGATTTCGCAGGTTGCCCAAAGTTACATTTTCAAACAAAATCATTCATTGCATCATCGTTGCAGAGAAGTTTTCAAGAAACACCTTGAGTAGTTCAGTTTCACTCTTCCCATAACTTTCGTTCTCACTTCGCTCATCGCCACTTCTCCGACACCTCAGCTGCAGCCAAGATAGACGAGGGCGGGTCAGGACACTTTGATACGCAACTTATCAATCGCTGGAAGCTGGACGGCCTGAAGAAAAAACATTGACCAGTCTACTATCTTGGTAACTTTATGAGTCCAATTGATCAGTCTACTCTCTTGGTAACTTTGTGACATAGGCTTCTGTCAGAAAAGAGGAACGACATGGCTCATTAACTCCGACCAGGACATTATAACAATAATTATTAAATCAATCAGTATTAAATACCACAAATATTACATTATCTAGAAATGTTTCCGTCAGTTTGTTCATATTCCGAAATTCCAAGATTACATTAAAATATTCAAACAACCATCCAATCAATTTTTCCATCATTTCAAAACATAACAAATATAAAAAAAGCTGTCAAACCCCCAGGATAAACCAAGCATAACGTATCCGTCTATGTATCGTATCTGAAAAGGATAGTGCTCTCCGTAATCTCACTGAACGAACCAGTTAAGATATTCGACACTATTTCGTCTGAGAGATCGAAGAGAAATGAGAGGGTGAGGTTATTCGAAGTCGACGCCAGAATCTGATATTTCCTGCTGTCAGATTTTAAAAAAAGATTTCATGAAACTCAATACTTCCTTTCACTAACATATTTTTATTTCATAAAACGCAGGACAATAGGAAATAGGACCATCTCGCGCAGTTCATTCGTGAAACGCGATAACTTAAGTTCATATTTTAAATGTGATTTCGCATTATTTCATGCCGTAAAAACAGAATAATATTTGTGTGTGTTTTTTTTTGTTTTTTTCAAACGTGTTGGATCCTCGAGTTCTACTTGTGCGCACATTTTGGGCGATTTTAGATTTGTACACTTCCCCAAGCAATGAGCCTCTTTCCCAAGCTTTATCATGCTCACTAATTCAACATATGCATATTGATATTTGTACGACTCTGCTGAGCAGCGTCTGAAAAGGGGAAGTTGATGATGATAATAAAGGAGAGGATAAGGCGATCGAGCGAACGAGAGTGGTGAAAAATTATGTGATGAGCTTTTTTTTTATCACATCAGCCGTTTATTCACTATAATTAGCTTCCGTTTAGAAAGCAGATATAACTACTTTCGGAAAAGTTATATGAGGAATAATGTTTCACTGTGACTGCAATTTCGCAAAGTTCGAAAAATTTATAATGAGATAAGGTCATCTTGTTCAAATCGATCATTCTCTTCCTAGACTGCGAGATAATAAGATTACAGTAATATTACGTCGTAATATATGTAGAGAGTAGAGAAGATTGAGATTTAACTAAATTGCATCTATGAGACAAATCTCCGCCATGCTTCACTTCGACGTGTAGGGAATTTCAGCGACACAAATTTCACTGAATCGTCGAAAACAAGAATTCAAAAGAAGGCCAATCTAACAACAATAAAAAAATAGAGCACCGGGTAAATTGGAAGTACTTTGGAGTTCAAAGATATCACTTATGCCTCCTTCTCCACCGATGCCAATTCTACACGAATGGAAGTGATGTACAGCAGGAAAGCGCGGAACGAATTTTGCCGGTACATCAGCGCTTCCTACAATAATCGAAGACATGAAAGTTTAACCAAATAAATTCGAACTGGAAAACACCTCCGTCACAAATTCGACGACCACATGAATTCCTCATTTCGTATCACACTGCTACAGGGTTCGAGAGGGTTCTTTGGAAAATTTTCAATTTGTATATCCACTCGATCTCTCACTTCTCTCTATTGAACTATATTTCAACCCTTTGTAATGCCGCGTTGCTAAATGGTTTTCTCTTTCTCATCAAATGTTTCTTTGCATTATTTCATGGAGTGTGATAATTTTAAATAATTCGTTCATTATAACTACACAAAACATATGCTAGAAATGTGGAACACAAGAATCCTGGGAAACATGTGTTTCAGAATTTGATTAAGACTACATCTTCACATATTCATTAGTGGTCTCTTCAAGAATGAATGAAAAAAAACTTCATTTTTTTCAATTATGAACTTCCGATATTTCAGGATAACACCGAAGTCCTACCGTACCACCTAATGCATCGCTTGTTCACCAACTGTGGCAACTGCTCGTCAGGGTTTTCGTTTCGTGAACAAAAAAAGGCGGCGCCAGGGAATAGAAAAATCTAGAAAGTTAGAACATATTTGCCTTCGGTGACCCTATACATTTTCCATCTCATCGTTTACCGTTTCAATCGATTTAGCAGCAGTAGTTTTGACAGCCGAGGTCGCGCAGCTACAGATTCCGCGATTCCAGCTTGAACGAGAACTTCTGGAACGTTAACGTCAGCTGAATTGCCAGAATATCTCAATTTTCCAATTTATTTACGTCCCTGACAATTTTGAGGTGCACACTTCTCTCATCAGAACAGATGAATCGAATGAGACAATGAGGGTGCGTCTTCTTTTCACAAAATTTAAAATTACTCAATGGTAATTCTCGAGGCTTCTTTAAAGAAGGGGTAACACGAATGAATGCTAGGGAGTCCCACCACGAAGATATTGCGCTCGCAATGGGAAACTGTAGCGAATTTACCCCAAAAGAGAGGCGAAAATAAAGTAGAGCGAGTGAAGCATGAACGAACTAGCCTCAACCCTGCGCCGTCAATGAACTTTGCGCGCATGTAAATAGCCTCAGAGATGTCTGTGAAACTTCGGATAAAGTGATTCATGATCGGGCTACCGGCTTCTATTACACGCACATAATGACTAATTAAACTAATTTTTCGTGTTACTCCTACTTATCATTCGAGTGATAACACTCGGTCAGTAATGCATCTTAACAAAATACGATAAATATAGAAAACCAATTTAATACAATGTCATTATCTATTACACGCACATATCATTACTTTGTAATTAATAATCGATCACTTCTATTAAAATCACAAGATGAGAGAAGAGAAGATGATGGGACTCCTTTTCGATCACTTACTGAATAATCTGAACAAATACAATGTAAGCATGATGATACGCAAAGAAGAATCGTAAAATCGTTAGAACATACCGCCGAATAAAGCTTCATGATCGCATGCATTTCATGGAGTCCCCATTAATAATATAATGTCATGTTTGGCATATTTGTTTGGTGGAGACTTCCGTGTTATGAAAAATATCGCGCAAAAAAGTTTGCAATATTAACCAGGAGCAGCTATGTTTCAATGCTCACTTAACTATTCTCGAATCACTGTAACATCGGTGATAGCTCGTCCTCAGATTTAAAAAAAAACTCTAAATGAAAAAAAACAATATGTCCTTATCGATTACATCATAATGTATTTTATTTATGCAAATGCAGGGAGTAAGCCATACTCGATTTCGAGTTCAGACATAAATCCATAAGAAAGATAATATCCAGCTAGCAAATGATTGTTTTGGTATTAGGAATCGGAGTGTTCAGAGATCAAACAGTCCAATCACATAAATTATAAAAGACAAATCTGAAGCGTAAAAGTAGCGAGATAGTTCGCAAAAAAATGCGGGATGAACCGATATACTCCGATTACTATCAGCAGCCAATCGCGATATATCTTTATGAATATTCGGTGGAAATGATAGCAGTGATAGCAATGATAGCAAAAATAAATAAAATGATGCTTCAGCTTATAGTACTAATAATGTCGAGATCTCATACTGAAGACAAACCATCATCATTAGCAGCAACTGATCAAAATACTGGACTTCACCCTCAACAATTTCATATTATCAGATATTGTTGAAGATGAATCAGTTTGAGAGTCATGTATATATGTAGGAATAACAAAATATAATCTAAAAAAAATCAGCGATTAAAGTAACTGAGATTTCCTCATACAATTTATACAATCATGAATATTCATTTTATACAACCATATTCATAAGCATCCATGTGTAGATGCCAGCATAACGCGTTTTCCTCAATTTCTAGCAAAACAATACCATCTGTACCCGCGTTTCCTCAGGAGTCTGTCGCGGTCATGCAGTCACTATAGCTGCAGCTCTAAGGGAAGAAGTCTGGAAATAAAAGGTGAACAGTTAGCCGATAAGCCCGATAAAATTCCATTTCATCGCAATGTGGGAAATAGCGTTTCTAAATAACGAAGTAACAATCGAACTATTACATCATTGATACGTTTCTAGCGTATTCCAATTATTGGCTCTATTTTGTTATTTTATTTTATTTTCTCACATTTGATTCATAATGTAGCTGGTTTTATTCATCAGTATTCGAGAAGTAGAATACATCGACTTGCAAATCTCCCACGTAATCGCCTGAGACCTGAGCGGAGATTACGCAGAACAGAAGATTTGCGTGTTTCAAAAGTATTACACAAATCTGGTTCATAGTGCAACACGATCCATCAATCAGCATTGGCGAAGGAGGGACATGGATTTGAATTCCCTCACAACCATCTGATGCCTGTGAGGAGCATACGGTATTATAAGGTCAGAACAGAAAGCCAGATAAGAAAGTGTTTGGGATTTTACTAACTGTTCCTTGCGGATTGGTGATCATCGCCATGTTTCTCGTCGATGGATACAGAAGGAGTGTCAGCAAAGATAAACTTTTCACGCTGTCATAACCATGGCCTAGCCCACCATCGAAAGATCATAGTGCGATATAAGAGAATAGACAACCATCGGTTGATAGCTCACTGGTAGGGCAGCCGCCATGTGATCGGTAGGTTGCAGGTTCGATTACCGCAAAATGTTTTTGACAGATCCTCAAGATATTTGAATTCCCGCACGTCCCTTCCCTACAAGCCTCCTTTGGCATCCGGCCAACTAATGATATATCGGTTGAAAATATAGATATGAATGTGAAACTTTCAGAATCTCTTATGCAAAGCTAGGTAATGGTTATGACAGCGTCAAAATTCAACTTTGCTAACACTCCTTCTTTAAGGAACTTATGTGATACAAATTTCACTGGATCAGCGAGAACAAGAAATCGAACGTAGGTCAATCTAACAACAATAAATAACGAAATAGGGCAATCCGTAATTACTATCACTATTTTTTTGTTTTTCCAATTTACCCAAATTTTTGGTTAAATTGGCTCTAGTATATACTTCTACCATAATATGATCTAAATAAAAAAAAAGTTGGAAATTGTTCCCAGTGGGGTCATTTTTCATCCACTGACTCGTGATACGTCTGATATATAGGTATAGTTTTTTATATAATGCATTTAGCCAATACTGTCAAGTTCGTATTGCAAAAACTAGGCGCATGAAGTGAAGAAGTAATAGTGAAACAGAAAAGTCATTTTGATATTTTATGCGCACGTTCTCTCTCTCTCTCTTTGTATATGGCTCAGAAGTACGAGAAAATGTGGTATTGGAATATCTCAGCTGTGAACATTTTATATTTAATTATTTTTATTTAGTTAAAGATTGGGAATGATCTATTGAACAGAGAGGAAATCGAAAATGGTGAACGAATAGTGAAACATAAACAACATTTGTGGTAACCATATGGTGAAAATTCAATTGCTCCCACTAATGCAAAACTGTAAATGGGCTGAACCGATTTGATGTTACGTTTGATTTGTTGTGCACATGGACGATTTCCATTTTAATCCAATATTCAATCTGCAGGTATGTTCACTTTACTCGTGAACAGCCGTAATGCTGCAGTTGTGAAAGGATCGTTGATAAGGTTTTTCGTTATTTATGGGGGTTTTTCGTTACTGAATAAGGCTGGTCTGCTGGTCCGGAATTCCAACTGGCTTTACTTCTTGCAATCACTATATTTATTATTCAATGCTCGAAATTATCGGCCGATTTGAGAGATTAGAAAAATGTTTGTCCGATGATATGGTTAAACAAGTGTGGGGGAATCCTCTTGGTTTACTTTCTCGGAGGTTTGAACAGTGCTGGTAGAGATGTGTTTCAGATATATTTTACGTCTATTGGGAAATAATAAGGTTCAATACGCCAGCGGTTGCATGTGGATAAAAAATGGCATTAAAAACAAGGTGCTGCGTATTTAGACATTCTTGTCATTCTTCACGATGGAATATAATACAATAACACGGATCTTCTGTAAGAATGCAGGAAAATGAGCCCCTTTTGCCACCAGAAAAAAGTCATAGTCTTGAATTTCGATGAAACTCGGTTTATGGATAGCTTTGGGGGTCCGAGGAGGGGCTATGCACTTGGTTTGGTCAAATTCGCGGATTATCGATTTTTTTGATCTACCCCTTTGGGATACTGTAATTCGGTCAATTTTGATCGTACAGCGAGCTGATTTTTTCCATTCGATGCGAAATTTTGAGATCTACAAAAAGTTCTTTAGTACCCCATACCGGGAATGACGTCTTCGGGCACTTATTGCCCAAAAACTTGTTTTTTGATCAACAATATCGATTTTTCTCGAAATTTTTTTCTTATACCACAAAATTTTATTTTACCGTTGGATTCTCCTCATCAAAACAGTGGGGGTCTACGTTAAACATTTTTCAGATATCGTGACTCGGGATACCGAAATAGTAAGTGAGTCCCCGAAATAGTAAGTAAGGACATTTTTTCTCCCCCCAGACCGAATTTTCTCCCAATTTTGGTTTTTGACCATATGTCAGTTCAAAATGGTCTATTTTGGCAATTAAAAAACTAATAGCTCTCAGTGAGCTCTATAAAATTGTTTAAAAAACGCTACAGGAGCAATAAAACGCTACAGGAGCCGGTTTTCGAGATATTCGTGAAAAAATCATCCGAAACGTGACAAATGCCAAGATTTCGCGGAGAAACGCGATCCATTCCGCTATTTCACGATCTCTGCTCTCGCTACTTTTGATTTACGATTCTTTTCTTACATTTGTGCAATGCTTACGATGTAATTCGCTCTTATATATGAATGTTCAGGTGAATTATGCAGCTTTTTTGCATAGTGTATTGAAATATTGGGGTGTCCGGAAAGTTCGTATAATGCTTCGGAAAAAAGTCAGTTCGCGATCAAATGCAGTGATTGCGCAATCTGTTTGTCAACAATGTATTGCATCATTCTGACGTTGAGTAGTGAGAGGATTTAATCAGTCTCCTAGTTGCTACATTGATTCTTGTGATGGACTCCCATCTCTACCTCGGCCAGTGTGCGTGAGTTGAAGAAGGATACTGGTACTCCCAGATCAACGGTGTCCGATATCCTCCATCGATCTGGGAAGAAGCCGAAACTCCCACAAGTGATTCCCCATGACCTCTCCCCCGAACAGCTGAAAAATCGTGTTCAAGTCTGTCGGGAATTACTCCATCGTAGATCCAATCTTCGATGGGTCAATTCCATCATCGCTACAGATGAGAAGTGGATCACGTACGATAACCCTGTGAGGAGACTGCAATGGGTGGATGCAGATGAGAAGCCCACGCCCGTCCCGTAGAAGGAAGAGCACGGAAAGAATGAACTCCTCTGCTTCTTCTTCTCAGTGCTCGGTCCCATCTACTGGGAGATCCTCGCCCCTGGCACCAGCATCAATGCCGACCTCTTCTCTGAACAACTGGCATATGTCGCGATCAGAGTCCCTCCAAGACTCCTGAACCAGGGCAAAATTCTTCTTCTGATGGACAATGCTCGCCCACATCGAGCGAAGATGACCCAGAAGAAAATGGACGAGCTGAAGATCGAGAGGATTCCCCATCCACCGTATTCCCCGGATCTCTCCCCATGCGACTACCACTGCTTCCGCTCTCTCTCTGACTTCTGCAAAGGAAAGAAGTTCAAGAATCGAGATGAAGTTGTGAGGGCTTTCGTGAACTGGGCGGTCTCGAAGAAACCCGCATTCTGGAAGAGAGGAAACGAGACCCTGCCCAATCGCTGGAGGGAGGTAGTGAGAAAGAAGGGGGCATACATTGGTCACTGAGAATTGTAAAGCATTGAATAAAAAATAAAAACAAAAAATTATACGAACTTTCCGGACACCCCAATAAATAGATTGTTTTCCAATTTTCTGCATTATTTTTGTTCCGTTATTTATTGTCGTCAATATATTCAGATAGATCGTAATTTCCCTTTTAAGTTCTTTATTCAATATATATGTAAAAATGAAACACGATATAGAACAATTAATAATGTGATTTCTAGAAATTAAGGACAAATTGGTTGTTATGAGACGCTATCATCGTAAAAAATTCTAGCACAATGTACGGGTCTGATCTTTCCTACTTTTAACCCCTTCCTCCAGTGGTTATCTTCACAGTATGCTCAATACCACGACCTCCAGTGTAACTAATTCTACCTCTGATACCTCTTCCACCAAACGCGCCCCTTCCAATTCCTCTTCCTCCCGTTCAAGTCTTCCTCCTCCAGTAACCCTCACAACTCCGGTGACCCTTCCTCCTTTTCCTGTGCTCATTCCGATCCTCTTCGTCCACTGGTTGCTCTTCCTCGTCCGGTGATTCTTCTCGGTGTGACCCTTTCTCTTCTTGAACCTCTCTCTCTGCCGACTCTTCCACGTCCTGTGCTTTTGCTTCTTCATCTCCCGTCATAACTTTCTGGTCTCCGCTTTACCGGCTCCAATACTTCAGTGACAGAATCGGTCTCAACATGCGCATTTGCACGTGGAAGTGGTGGTAGAGATGCTAAAGCAGGTGCCTTTCCTTTCTCATAATAATGCATCTGGATTATAATGTTATTCATGAGCTTCGAATTGTTGTGGGCCTTCCTGAAGAAGTAGTTGAAGAGGGCACCGGGAATTTGATACTGCGGATTAGAGCTGAATTGTGCGAGGGCGAGTTTGAGCGTTTCCCAGTATTTCTCGTGGGATTTGAGCTCCAGGGAAGAAGACCATCCTGATCTCTCCTTTGAAGCGTTTCTCTCGAACCACTGCTTGACAACGTCACCAAGGGAATGGTAAAAACGGAGGACATCCGAAATATTAAGACTAAGGTCACGAGAGATTTCTTCGATTGCCTTGGTTGGATGTTCACACCACATTGCCGTTAGTTGAAGGAGCTGGTGGATGGTGAATCGAGGGTTGTCGAAAAGTGAACCGATTCTAAATTTTTACCATTTTTTTTGGTGATTGACCGATCTGCTCACCTGGTCTCGATTTTCGAAGTTCCATTTTTAACAAGCTTCACAGTGCACGTTGAATAGTTAATAGCCGAAGAATCCGCGACCAAAAGGATGGGCTCTGAGAACGAGGAAGAAGAGTGCTCCCTACGATCCTGTTGCTAACAAGATGGTCACCGATTCGAGGAGTTCTTCAGAAATGGAATGAAGCTGCGACCCGAAGAAGCTGAGAGGAGAATGAGAGAGAGGAAGGATATTTTACCCTCTCAGCGAATGAGTCGAGATCAGATCAAGAACCGAATCAGAACTCTCCTCTCCAAGAAAAAAAGATGAGCAGAAGAAGGTTCACAGGAATAGGAATAGTCGGACAGTCGCCATTATCGCAGATATGGAGAAGGATATGGATGAGGAAGGAGCGTCGATTGAGGATGAAGTTCCCGTAATTCCAGAGAGCGATCGAATTGTCACCAGTGAAGCACTCTATGACTGGATTCACGCTCAGACAGATTTGTTTGAAGATGTGTCCACTCCGATTTTCTCTGATCCTCAGTTTGATGTATTCAATCAGTAATAGCCATATTCACATGTGCTGAATGTAGTATTTTCTTTTTTTTGTAAACATTAAAGATGTAAATAATATTTTCCTTTCTCATTACGACTTTACAAAGTACACTACAAATACACACGAATTAAAACTCGAAATGGGTTTTGACGGAGTTAAAACAATCTATTTATTTCAATACACTATGCAAAAAAAGCTGCACAATTCACCTGAACATTCATATATAAGAGCGAATTACATCGTAAGCATTGCAAAAATGTAAGAAAAGAATCGTAAATCAAAAGTAGCGAGAGCAGAGATCGTGAAATAGCGGAATGGATCGCGTTTCTCCGCGAAATCTTGGCATTTGTCACGTTTCGGATGAGTTTTTCACGAATATCTCGAAAACCGGCTCCTGTAGCGTTTTATTTCTCAGAAACAATTTTATAGAGCTCACTGAGAGCTATCAATTTAGTTTTTTAATTGCCAAAATAGACCATTTTGAACTGACATATGGTCAAAAAACCAAAATTGGGAGAAAATTATGTCCTTACTTACTATTTCGGTATCCCGAGTCACGATATCTGAAAAATGTTCAACGTAGACCCCCACTGTTTTGATGAGGAGAATCCAACGGTAAAATAAAATTTTGTGGTATAAGAAAAAAATTTCGAGAAAAATCGATATTGTTGATCAAAAAACAAGTTTTTGGGCAATAAGTGCCCGAAGACGTCATTCCCGGTATGGGGTACTAAAGAACTTTTTGTAGATCTCAAAATTTCGCATCGAATGGAAAAAATCAGCTCGCTGTACGATCAAAATTGACCGAATTACAGTATCCCAAAGGGGTAGATCAAAAAAATCGATAATCCGCGAATTTGACCAAACCAAGTGCATAGCCCCTCCTCGGACCCCAAAGCTATCCATAAACCGAGTTTCATCGAAATTCTAGACTATGACTTTTTTCTGGTTGCAGACGTACCTGCATTCTTACCGAAGACCCGTGATAATATCTTAACATGTGTATAGTTGTTTTTAATTCCACCTATGCTTTCTTCTGCTTGCTAGAGCGAATGGTGTATGAAGTAGAGAGTTCCAGCTCATTATTTGTATATTCTCAAATCACCGCTGGCTCCTCCTTCAGGAGCACCTAGGGCGATTGCGACGATTGATATACGCATGTTGGTCCTATGATAATAATTCATAAATAATGAGATATCAAATAGATGTTACAGGACAAATTAGAAGCATGATAATTACGATGTCATATCTAGATGGCAAAGGGAGTGAAACCTAATCGCGACATTTATATGAAAATGACGTAATGAGGAAATCACCCAGCGCCATTGTGGAGGAGTCCATGTCACGTGAATGCGCCTGGAATGAGCCCCTTTTTGCGTAATCTTTCACAGTCGATTCATCGTCATATATGTAATCTACAGAGTCCGTCACTCGCAATGGAAAATGGCTGCTGGTACGGTAGATGTCTAAGTATATTCCGTTAGTCTTGTGAGTTATCTCTGAGGTAAATGTATTTTTGTTAGTTAGCATGTAACCGAAAATGTAGCGATGTTTTGAATATTAAGGGAGTTTCCAGTTGGAACACAAATATTTATTGCTGGCTTACTTACTGAATTTTCCTTCTGACTGTTGTACTTGGATAATTTGCACCACTTTCTTCAATGTACGATTCGCCTATCGTTGACGTACAGTCGCGAGCATAAGTCACCGGGCACTTTTGGAATGGGTTTGAATTTTTTAACCAGGAAAATTTCAATTCTGCAACTAGGATGTTATGCACCAAATTCATCGGAGATTTTTCTTTTTGATATTGGGGTATGACGCAAGCGCACAGTCGTTGCGTAGTGATGACACAATCAAAATTCACTTTTTCAAAACGGCATTATTCTTATATGGATTTTTCCCAGCTTGCCAAACTTTCTGAGGTTGGAGTCATGCCCGAGGTCTACCCAGAAAAAAATTGTGAGGTTGCTGCGCGACCGCACATTTGCTGCAGCCTTGCTGCAAAATCAAGGTCGAAAATTCAGATCTCGGCTCCTAGTCAAGCTAGAGACTGGTTCAAGGTATCAAAATGATCGCCATCATGAGTCCAGATGATCCTGAGAATATGGAAACAATACATCGAAATTTGCCCTCAGGGCATGAAAAAATCTATTTTTGAATGACCATTTTTGGACATTCATAACTACATGGGAAATGTAGCTAAAAATATGATTTTTGCATAGGAATGTTCAAAATGTATTGAAGATCTGATTTCCAACTTTTTAGAGTGATTGGTTACCTTTCCTGCCCGCGGCGTTCGTTTTTCGGAGGTATACTGGTGTCGAGAAACACCCTTTTTACGCACTCTCGTCGTCTGTACTCTCTCGCCATCGGGGTAAACAGGGTGTTTTCCGACCCTAGTATCCCTCCGAAAAATGGTCACCGCGGGCAGGAAAGGTAACCAATCGCTCTAAAAAGTTGGAAATCAGATCTTCATTACATTTTGAACATTCCTATGCAAAAACCATATTTTTAGCTACATTTCCCATGTAGTTATGAATGTCCAAAAAATGGTCATTCAAAAAATAGATTTTTTCATGCCCTGAGGGCAAATTTCGATATATTGTTTCCATATTCTCAGGATCATCTGGACTCATGATGGCGATCATTTTGATACCTTGAACCAGTCTCTAGCTTGACTAGGAGCCGAGATCTGAATTTTCGACCTTGATTTTGCAGCAAGGCTGCAGCAAATGTGCGGTCGCGCAGCAACCTCACAATTTTTTTCTGGGTAGACCTCGGGCATGACTCCAACCTCAGAAAGTTTGGCAAGCTGGGAAAAATCGATGTAAGAATAATGCCGTTTTGAAAAAGTGAATTTTGATTGCGTCATCACTACGCAACGACTAGGCTATTACATCATACCCCAATATCAAAAAGAAAAATCTCCGATGAATTCGGTGCATAACGTCCTAGCCTCAGTATGATATATTTCCTGAGCAAAAAGTTCAAACTCATTCGAAAAGTGCCCGGTGACTTATGGGCGCAAAACTGTACTTCGTTTGCGATCCTTTGAATGATATGGGAGTAACCATATGGAACATATGTAATTCTGATCAGCATGTTGGATTTTCGTTCTGCTTGCATAATTTACACCGCTCTCTTCAATGTACCAGTCGACTGTCAATGACTTACTTCGTCTCTCCATCACTCTCCATCAGTAATGCTCCTCCTCTTCTGCCTTAGCATGTTCGTTCTTCTCGGAGTCGGGTGTTTGCAAATGGAAGCGAGATTGCACCAGGCGAGTGCGTGCGCGGTGAGACATTAAACTATTCTAGAAGTGTAGTTGCTTCAGCTGTCAGAATATTTGATAGTGTAGTGTATATTTTTCAAGCGAACAAATGTAAATCCATTGAGTAGAGAGAGTAGATGATAGTAAGTAATAATGGTGAAACAGAAAAGTGATGGAAATATTTGTCGAATGGTTGAGGCAAGTAATGAATCAGATAATTTAGAAACGGTATTTCTCGAAGAATCAAAGCTGCGGGAATGAGCCGGGGATAGCTTTTAATGAAATGTTTGATACAACTTATCGCAGTTCCAACTGCATTCAATATTCAACTTTTTAGAGGTTCTCATTCTACTCATGCACGGACAAGTGGAGCTGGTCCGGATGCAGATAGAGAGTCGGATAGGTTTGAACGTGTTAAACAATGGAAAGGTTGTTGTGATATGTTCGGTGTATTTTATCTATGGAGATAAGAAGTTATGAGATATTTGGCCAGCTGGTTCTGTGTTCCGACTGCTTTTTTTTAATAACGCGCGTGTCGCCGTAAAATCGAATAAACGGTGGCACATTGAAAAAGTCGAATGTGAGCCGAGACCATTTTTCGGTAGTCTTTATGGTCCCTCACAAGATAGCGTCGAGCTTTGTTCCATAGTTTCGATTTCGACGACGTCAGACGTCGTCGAACTTTGACTGACTCGAAATCGGCTGACTTTGGAGCCTCATATCTCAGCTTATTTTGATGCTGATTCTGTACCAAGGAGATGGTTCTGTGCAGAATTTTCAGGAGAACAAGCCTGTACCATTGGTGCAACGATATTTAAAATTAATAATTTTATAACTAATTAAAATTAATGATTTTCATCACAAATCAGAACCCAATGCGTTATGTAGCTCAATCGCTAGATCTCGATGAGAGGAATCGAATGATATGCTGAATGACCATATTATTTTAGTGCGCCTCTGAGTTACACGGATTTCAAGATTTTCAATGCTCGATTTGAAAAACACAAACGCTTTGATCTACCCTCTTCTCTGCTGCAATTGATCAATTTTTTGAATTGTTTTCACGTTTCATGCAATAATTGAGTACGTTTATCTAATGTTAGGCACAAATAACATCATAATATTCATAATTAACATAAAATTTGCAAGAAATCATTAACAGAAGGGATACAATTCTAAACATGTCTCATACAGATCACAGGTAAATCTGATCGCACTCCTCCACAAACACCTTCCTAATGAAATCTTCTTCATGCTGTCCCAGAAACTCATCGTCGTCGTCTTCCTCCTCATCTATATCCTCCTCGAATACATCATCGTCCATCTCCGATTCCTCTGACTCATTCACTACTCTTCTTTTGCTCGAGCCTTCACTTTTCGATCGCACACTCGACTTCTTCGTGTTTTTCTTGATTGCCGTCGATGATTTCTTCGCGGATTTCGCAACTTTCGCGGGTTTGGGAGCCGTCTTCTTGAGATCTGAAAGAAAGATATTCCATGTGTTCTGATTGAAGCCAAAATACCGTTGAGTCTCTTCGTTTCTAAACGTGAGAAGAGTGAGGTAAGCTGCTTCTCAGAGGGTATTCGCGAGTATTCGGGTAGATAGCGACAGCCCGAGGTATCAGTGGGGTCGAGTGCTTCCGCTAATTTGGCCCGCATGACTCCCGCATCAGCTCTTCGGGGTGGCATCAGTGACCGCTGGGAGTTGAAGTACTCCTCAGCCAATTCCTTGGCCTTCTTGCCCAGTTTCTGACTAGCATTCGATCCCTTTAATGCCCATCCCTGCTCGTATTCTGAAATGAAGTTACAATAGTTACGGGTGATATGAGCTTGCTATCAGCTTGCTATCGAGATTACGCATACCATTTCGGTGTCCTTGATGTCCGGATACTTCCACCTGCTCCGAAACTGCGATTCGAGCAGTTTCCCTTGTCTCTATCAATTCGTTGAACTTGATAATCGCCTTATCAATCATCGTCTGCTTCTTAATGGAATACTGATGAATTCCTTTTGTCTCGTGTGCATCTAGCCATCTGATGCTTCGGAATGATCGAATGCATCCAGTAGTTGAGTATTGGAACATATCCTGAATTAATCGGTCATAGTGAACGATGGTTAGAGATTACTTACAGAATATTCAGTCTCCTCGTCGCACTCATCTTCCAAGTGCTTATCTTCCTTCTCTTTAGTGTTGAGTACCGACCAAAAAGAATCTCCCAGGTGTCCGTCAGCTTCGACTTCATCCAAAGAAAACTTCAGAATCGGCAGCTTGTCCTTCTGCGTTACTCTTCCATCTCCAATTCCGTACTGACCACGAATTCGAACTCCCTTGTCCTAAGAAAAATAAAATATGTAGATGAGAATTTGTTAGAAAAAAATTGAAGCTGAACTTATCTCGAAATCGAATGAATAAAATTTAGTTATCCCAGGGAATGCATTATCAGTTTTCTCTTTTACCTCATATGACTCCCTCGTGTAGATTTTTTTTCGAAATCCACTCCTCCTCTGTTGTAATTCTTAGCAAGATTCAAGTAGTGAAGAGTCGCAGACGGAATACATCGAATCACCTTAATAGTAGTTAGGAGTCAAATAGCGATCAAAGGCAAGAACCTCGTTCATTGTGAGTCCCAAATCGGAGACGAGTGCAAGCAACTCGACCTTCTCTTTAGTACTTGATGCTGCTCCATATCTCTCATCGATGCTATCGAAGAGTCTTCCGGCCAGTTCCGAATCGTCATCAGAGCGAGTCTCAAAAAATATTGAACGCGGTAAAAAAAGTGGACAACAACCTCAGCAGTTGCCCTCTCATACAAGTCGTCCTTCCCATCGGGTGTATTCACTTCACAAATTATGCGAAACAATCTTTTCGCTAAATATCCATGTAATTCAAGTACTGCAGATCTGATCGAAAATACATTCATCGTACCTTCTTTCTCCTAGTATCCTCCCCAGTTGCACTCCATTTATCCCTGGTGAGAGCTCGATCTCCTCCAATCAATCGAACTAGTTTCCGAACAGTTGTGACTAAAGTACGAAGATAAAGAGAGAGGTGATCGCGAAATATTTGACGTTGACATACTTCGGGGGGACAGACTTCTTTTGTAGAAGGCTTGGGATCATCTATACTTCGTGAGCTAGGTCCTGAATGCGTGAGTTTGGTCGTATAAAGCGTGAGGTTGGTCATATACATCGAGAGCTAGGTCCTGAATGCGTGCGTTTGGTCGTATACTTCGTGAGCTAGGTCCTGAATGCGTGAGTTTGGTCGTATACTTCGTGAGCTAGGTCATGAATGCGTGAGTTTGGTCGTATACTTCGTGAGCTAGGTCCTGAATGCGTGAGTTTGGTCGTATACTTCGTGAGCTAGGTCCTGAATGCGTGAGTTTGGTCGTATATTTCGTGAGCTAGGTCCTGAATGCGTGAGTTTGGTCGTATACTTCGTGAGCTAGGTCCTGAATGCGTGAGTTTGGTCGTATACTTCGTGAGCTAGGTCCTGAATGCGTGAGTTTGGTCGTATACTTCGTGAGCTAGGTCCTGAATGCGTGAGTTTGGTCGTATATTTCGTGAGCTAGGTCCTGAATGCGTGAGTTTGGTCGTATACTTCGTGAGCTAGGTCCTGAATGCGTGAGTTTGGTCGTATATTTCGTGAGCTAGGTCCTGAATGCGTGAGTTTGGTCGTATACTTCGTGAGCTAGGTCCTGAATGCGTGAGTTTGGTCGTATACTTGGTGAGCTAGGTCCTGAATGCGTGAGTTAGGTCATATACTTCGTGAGCTAGGTCCTGAATGCGTGAGTTTGGTCGTAATCACCAATAACGGATGCGGATCGCAAATCTGGCGATGCTCGTCGATTTCCCTCGTGTAGGCCGACCAATTGGCGACGTCAGTAGGAATTATAATTATCGGCCAGTGCCAAGTCGCTGAAGAAATATGTTGATTCTCTCAGATAGTCTGTTTTATGAGACAAACGGGTCGAATCCAAAGAGAAAGGGAAGAAAGGTGCCCGTTCGCCTGTCGGTCTTCTCTTTACGGTAGATTAGAGGGATGAATTCGCAATTGCGGCCTGGTTGATGGCTCGATAGCATCTTCAAGCTCCTCGGTTGTGCCCTTGTCATCCTCCTTTGCTGGTGCCGATGCAGACTTGGATGAAGAGGTTGTTGCGTCGGAGGGGATGATGGGCGGGGTCTGAGGGGGAGTGGCGGGCGTGGTACTGGACGGTGCTTCGGTGGACGGAGACGGGGTCGGAGCAGGGGTTGTGAGCTTAGTTGATGGCGGGGGCGGAGGGGGCGGAGTCGGGGTCGGTGCGACGACGACGTGCGGTGCTGCGGTGGTCGCAGGCTTGTCGCCATGTTGGGCGTTGCCGTGCAGCTTATCGGGCTTGCTAGCGGGATCATTCTTGCTGCTGCAATTATTATTATTATTTTCAACAATATTTTCGAAAATAGTAAGTTTGTAAAATATTACAATGGCTTGGCGACGGCGACGTAGGTGCCTCCGCCAATGGCTGAATTTAAGTAGTTAATTGGTTAATTAATTAATTAATTAATTAATTACCCAAAAGGATGATGATGACGATGATGACGATCACGATCTTGCACGTGAGACTGCAGCGCTGAACAGGGCAAAATCAGAGATCAGAATAGCGGAGGCGGCTGGATTTCGTTTCTAGGCGGTTTTGAGTTGCATGAATAATAGATTAAGAGCAATTCAAATCACAAATAGATAGTCAATGGGAACATATAAGAAGACCTAGAAGGATGATGATGAGATCATAACATCTTTCATGATCTGCCTCGTTTCGCATCGCTCGAAACAGTGAATTTGAAACAGTGAGATAGCTGATCTATCTGTGCTCTGTAATCCCCACCTTCTTCTCCTTCTTTTCCTTCTTCTTATCCCTCTTCTCGCCTTTCTTGTCCGTGCCGCCCTGAGGCAATTAAATTATTGATTTTCGAAAATTGGCCGAACCTTGATATCACTCGATTCCTCCTCGTTGTCCGACTCCTTCGACTTGTCCTTCTTGACATTCTTCTTCTTCTTGCCCTTCTGAGATTTATTACTCCCAGAGTACTGTATCCGTCGTACAAGTCACGATCACATCGGATCGACAACTGACTACCGTATACCTCCGAGTCAAGGGACAGCCCGTCGTCATCGCGAATGGGCACGGTGCGCTTGGGCACGGGGCGGAAGGCGGCGCTCCTCCACTAGGAGGCGGACCAATCGCCTCGTACGTGTCCGTCTCGACCTTCTTGGCAGCGGGAGGAGGTCCTGCAGTCGAGAAACGCAAAGCAAAGATTGCGGTAGTTGGCTCTTGCGATTACTGTAGTCACAATAACTGTGGCGAGATCGGATATCGGTTACTGTAGAGGACTGAGGGCGCTATTGACTCAATGCCTCTACAGTAACCGATCACTGATACGGTGCTACAGTACCCGGCGCTGCCCCTCCTGCTCCGCCGACCTGTTCGTACGTGTTGTTCCTTGGCGCCTGCTTCGAGACTGCAAAGTATCGATTTAACTGGTTACAGTAACCCTTACAGTATCCCAAATCTACCTCCTCCTATTGGTGTTGGCGGTGGTGCCGGCGGTGCTCCGCCTCCATTCTCGGCGCTACCAGACTCGCCATCCTTGGAACCACCTGGTGATTTGGTGTTTAAATATGGTTTGTCATATAATGATGTAGATTCGCACAGCGCTTAAGATGATCAGACACGGAAAAAATTTAAATTTTGCCAAAGTATTACTGTACTCTCTTCAAATAGCACTCTATTTCGTTGTTCTTTCTAGCTCCATCTCCACTTGTCGCATCACGAAAGATGGGAGGTACGGTAGGGGTACTGTAGGTATACCTGTGACTGGTGGCGCGGGTGGCGGCGGTGCGGCGGGTGTGACGCCAAACTGGTCCAGCTGTTCGTATTGGTCTCCCTGAATGAGCACTGTTGGATACGGTAAATGGAGGGATATTGTAGCTCATGGCGTACTGAAGCTACGGTTAGGCTGGAGAAACGAGGTAGATCAGTAAACAAACAGGAAACGAACCATGGTCGACCACAGGGAAGCGAAAGGAGGGTAGTGAATGATTGGAGAAGGACAGGGATTGTGAGAGTGATCTTTTTTTGTTGTTTACGTCGTTGTTGCTTTATTTTGTGTTTGTAAACACTTGTTTATGTTGTTTTCGAAAATGGAAATAATAAACATTCTGACACCATCGTAAATTTGACGTTACGCGATTTACAGTGGCTATCAAATTAAGAACTCTTCAGTGATCTTTTTTTTCTGTTCAGCACTTGCTCGCCACTTGTAGCGCGATGAACGAAACGCCGGACTCGCGCGAACGCCTTCTTCATTGTGATGTTAGCAGATGACGTCAAGCTGATGCAGCAAATGGTGTGAGATTGGCAAAATACGGTAGGTGTTGACAAACGTTGTTCGATAGTGTATTTGGAATGGGAACAGGTGCTTTCAAGTAGTGAGTTGTTTCGAGCTAAGAGAGACATCGTCATTGATTCACCGACAATCAAAGCGATCTTGTAGCAAGTACGAAGCACGATCGTTGCTCGAAATAATTTTCTATAAATTTTATTCTGCGTTTTGCATGCTTGATCTCATATAACATATTATTTCATGCTTTCTAACCGGGCCGATCGGCGAGATCTATCGCAGAATGACGAAAGTCATTTCATGCTAAACCATTTCTCCACTTGCAATAGTGGAGGACGATGAAGGGCTCTCGGTCTCTCGAAAATGCTCGTCTCGAGACGGTGATTGTTCAAATTGGAACCGGAAAATGGAATCCGGCATTGTGGAACTGGGCGCTCGAGGCGAATGTAGAGAGCAGGTGATCACGGTATAGGTCGAGGACGAGAGCGATACGGTAGTCACTTCTTACGATAATAGTGCACTGATTTTATGGGTTTAATTTTGCAACCTGAATAGCAATCGGAAATTGGTGAGGGATAAACGAGTTGAATAAGTGAGGCATGTGAAACCTAATTCACGCTTGTGGATTTCTCCGCATTGAGCTCCATCGATCATTGCTCTCTTATTCGTTAGTCCTTCCGCCCGGGATGTGTAAATCAAGAAGTGGAAACTACGGATAAGGTAGATATAGATACGATCTTATGAGGCGTGGTTTATTCACAACGGAATTGTTGTTTTTTCCTTTTATATCTTGCGACCCTTTCTACTATTGGATCAACGCTTACAGCTACCAGTTACACCATCCTATTGGTCCCTTCATCATCCTGAGGAAATGCAGAGGGCATGCGGCAATCGCGAGATACGGTTGGTTGGAGATAGGTGGTGGATGGAAGGATACCGTTGCTATGCATTATGCATACGGAAGTTTATGAACTGATTTTGTGGATTTTTGTTTTTTTTAAGAAGCTACTCAAAAGACGCATTGTTGAGCGGAGAAGGAGTTGGATAAGTGATGCGGGTGAAACTCCATTCGCACTTGTGGTGGAATGCGTCCTTTTATTTCAATCGATCACCACTTTTCGTTTCCTTTTAATCCCTCCGCTATCTATCCTCATCGTCACAAGGGAAACGCAGAAAGCTTACAGTCTTAATGAGGAACGATATCTTGGAGACGGAAGGATACGGTAAGCATAATGATGCTTCTCAGCAGATTTTCAGGATTTTATTTTTTAAACAATCGCAACCCTCATGCATTGATGAGTAGAGAAGGAGTTGGAGAAGTGATGTTTGTGAAACTCAATTCTCAATATTAAAAAAAATCCCCTATATTTCTCTCTTCCCCTTGATCACGTTGAGTGTTCCTCCTTTTTTTGGGTAATTCAAGGTTAATTATCGATTTTATAAATAAATATCTACTGTAATCTTCCTTTCCGCTCAAGACCTGCGCTCAACCTCTGGCGATGTAGAAAACGTCGAGTCGACTCGACGTCGAGATTGCCGACTTCATTTGGATGCGAGCAGATGACGAAAGTGAACAGATGCTTCCAAGTAGTGAATTGTTTTGAGCTAAAAAGATTGTCATTATTTATTCCCCGACAATCTCAGCGATCTTGAACCAATTCTGAAGCGCGAACCGTGCTGGAAACGCTTTTCAGTAGAGCCAACCAGGCATAGCTTTGCTCTCTTCATTCTGTATTATCTCCATCGATCGGAATGGAGATCATATTTTTATCATGCTTGGATTTTTACAGAGGGTGGGCGAAATATGAGAAAGCACAGAGAAAAGAGAGTAATATCTCGCGAATTTAAATGCTCTCTCGCGATTTTTCTCGCAGCTAATATTTTCTGGAAATCTGCCATAAAATGCAGTCACCTGTTCTGAGAGTAACAATGGACTGACGCTCATCATTTGTCACTAATGTTAGATACAGCGTGAGAGTCCTACCTCCTACCTCTCAGATTTTGCATGGTATCGTTAGAAATCCAGAATGTGATCATCACGAGGTGCGGTAGGGTGGAGATGGGTGGATACGGTAACCATGACTCAAGTGTAGTGATGTTTCTGAATAGATTGTTTTATTTTGTATTGCCGACAGCTAAAGAGAAATGCATTGAAAAGCGGGGAAGGACTTGGATAAGCGATGCCTTTGAAACACAATTCGCGCTAGTTGTAAAATACGCGTATCCTTCCATTCCTCACAGTCGATCATCGCTTCACATGATTTGCTCATCCTCCCGCTTAGGGTCGGATTGTGAATGCAGATGTATGCATCAGACCGCACAAGAATATCAGCGTCGCTTTGAAGTTTCACTCTTAGTTCTTCAGTATCCGTTTCTTCTCTTTTCAATAGGATGGTGCCGCAGTCTCAAACTAAACAACAAATCATAAAATATAAACGAGCATAAATAATATAACTGAGTTCTTAAAAGAGTTCATTTGATCGTACTTCTGAGTCATAGAAACAGAAATCAGAAAGAAAGTGAGATCACTGTTCTCCTGCTCACCTTCTCTCCGTAGTGTTCCACAGTCACTGGCCTCGGTTTATATCTCCTCCCACTGACCGTAGCAGCATCTGCATCATAAAACAATATTCACTCACTACAAATGAATGCTCAATGTCGAATAAGATTTGAATATGAACACACCAATGTTGTCATTGGCCTGTGTTCGTTCATAAAATAATAAGCCAAGGATGAAACAGAGAAGCAAGTAGGCTAAAATATAAAATCGCATGATAATTCAAATTCAAAAATACTGCCACACGACAAGCCATGAGTATTCTCGCCTCATTGATTTCTCAAGAATTGAAAGTTTCAAGCAAACTGATAGAAGCTTCTTCTGGAATTCATAGAAAACAAACAATTGGGATTTGTTGATTCACTTTTTCTTCTTCATTTAAGAGGCCCTCCACGAGAAAACGTTGCAACTGTGCCGGTCCACGGATGGCTAAACGTCAATAATTCTAACACTTTTTTTTCTGAAATATAGACCCCGGGTACTGATTAGGGTCAGCAAAACGATAGCGATATAACGGGCACGTTACATCTGGTCAGAGGAGCGGGAGAGGTAGCGGGCCCGCTACATATCGCTGCGCTCGTTTTCCCGCGCACACATGCCCCCGGTCATCTCCTAGCCGAGCGCTCTTACTTCACCGGATTGGAGAGAGCGGGAGGAGGCGAGGGAGAGAAGCAGCCTTGTCGCGTGATACATAGCGATATGTAGCGATATGTAGCGGGCCCGCTACGTCTCCCTCCCTGATTTCGGGCCCATGACCTCGGAAAGGGAGAGCGGGAAGAATAGCGGGCCCGTTATTATCGAATTGCCAACTCTAGTGATTGATTGATGACTGATTGATGGCCGCAATAGCTAATATCGGGGGTCGATTTTGAATTTTTTTTCAAATAGGAGAATCTGCAAATCGAATATTGGATGAAGATGAAACCGACTTTGATGTATTTTCACTTAAAAATTATTCCGCGACACTACTAGCACCATTTGTGCGACACTGTACATTCGAGAGCTCGAATTCACTCAGAAATCAATGCTGAGCTGGATTTCGCGCAAAAAAATAAAATATCGAATCGCCTTTCTCTGCTTCGCCCTTCATTTGTACCTCAGGAACCTCAATGGATAAAAAACATTTTATACCCAGGTTATCAAAACCGCGCCGTATCCACCATTTTACTAATCCACCATATTACCAATTATATGCTTGAAAGATTGTCCATTTACTGCAGATTTAACCTAAGCGAAAGGAGAGGCAACGAATGTCAAGGTGTCATTAAGATATATGAGAGGAATCGCGAGAGAATCGACCATTTAAATCCGTATTTTGCACTGGATCTCCAAATTTATCACAAACATAGTTTTAAGTACATCGATGGATGCTCTTTCAAATGGCGTTTTCAGTTTCTCACGAATCGGTCTCATTTTTTTTTGAATATGCTGACTCAAAGATGACGTCATTCTCATTTTTCGCGAAGAGTGTCCTACGGAAATTATCATAACTCGCTTTAAAATTGGGATACCGAGATGAGGTTTCTCTAGATCGATAGCCCTATGTTTTCTCTACATAATCAGGTCGCCAATATCATTCTCTGCACATTTCCCGCAGAATTGCGGTTTCATATGTAAAAAATGCCATGTGTACGATGAGTATGAAGGAATTACACTAGTCTAGGAGTGTAATTGCGTTTATTGGACATATATCTGGAACTGTAGTATAACACACAGAGCAAACCAGCATATTTCTTCAGCGACTTTTCACAGGCTGAAAAGTCGACTTCGTTCTAACTTCGTCAATAGGTAGTAGTGTGGAACATTTGAGCGTCGTTGGAATTTGGATACGCATCCGCGCGCGCGAAGGCGCGGATCCGGAGATAAGTTACCGTAATCTCGAAAATTCTTTAAATCGATTCCAATCACAGCGGCTGCATGAGGAATAGGGAATTCTAAGACTTTTTTACTTCGGAGAGTTATTCGATTGGATTTGATCTACGGCCGGAAATCGATAATTCCACTTTCACTCCAACAATCGTTGAATTTTAACATATTTCCCATGGGCAACTCCATTTTTTATTAGTGTAGGCGATGCTAAATGCATCTTACATGCTAAATGCATCATCACATCTTACATTAGAAAGGCGTAATTTATTATTTGAAGGAAGAGAGAGGCCAGACGCGCAGCACGAGAAGAAGATCAGCAGTAGAGCAGGGTCTCTACTCTCTACTTTCTCTCACTCGTTCTATGTTTCCGAAGTGCGAGCGAATTTTGAATGAATTGGGATATGGAAATGTTTATATTGAATTCGCATTTTTTTCATTTAAAGTGTCGCTCACTGTACTCGTGAACTGGCAATCGGTTGTATCACTCGTCACAGTATATCAGAGAATCAAGCTGTGCGTGGGAATGGTGAAATTGGTTCTAACCGGTTTTGACCATCCTAAGGCATGCCTGAGTGACCCCCGAAGTCTTATAACACACTCGGCCTGTTTAATCTGTCAGAAATGTGCGAGAAAAGTTGCGCAAAAAGTTCGCGAACTTCTGAGGTGCGTAAAGACTGTTTCTCTCAAAAAACCGCGCTCTCTCGCTGTTTCTCTAACCACCTCGCTGAAAAGTTCACGAACTTTTCAACGAGCTCGATAAAAAAGGTGGATGAAAATCTGCGAGAAAAGTCAGAGAAAGAAGAGAGAGCGTGCGATCGGAGAGAGGGAAAAGGAAGTAAACAACCTCAGCTTCCTTTTCCCTCTCTCCGATCGCACGCTCTCTCGCTCTTTCTCTAACCACCTTGCTGAAAAGTTCACGAACTTTTCATCGAGCTCGTTGAAAAGTTCGTGAACTTTTCAGCGAGGTGGTTAGAGAAAGAGCGAGAGAGGTACATACTTCAGTAGAGAGGCGCGATATAAAATTTGTGATTTTTGGGTTACGGTAAGCGAGTGCAAAAGTTGGACGACTTTTCCCAATTGGTGTAACATAGCCTAAAATCGATTTTAAGCACATCGTACAACAATTGGGAAAAGCCGTCCAACTTTTGCACTCACTTACCATAACCCAAAAAGCACACCAAGTCATTCAAAATTCATTCAAAATTCGTTTGAACTGACTTGCGGCAAATTTTATATCGCGCCTCTCTGCTGAAGTATAAAATGTCGGGGAATTGCATCAATGTCGGAAGTAAATGTTTAATTATCGATTTCCTGCTTTGGATGGATTCTGATCGAAAAACTCCAAGGAGTAAAAAAAGTTTCAGAATTTGTCAAGGAATGCAGCGCCCCTACCGCCGCAGCAATAGGAGTCGATATAAAAATTTCGATGCTACCGTAGTTAATTTTTCAAAATCCGCGCCCGCGACCGCGCAGATGCGAATCGAAAATATGGCGATGCTCGTCGGGTTTCCTCGACGAGGCCGACCTATTGGTGGGGTTAGTAGGAATTCGAATTTTCGGCCTGTGCCAAGTATATTTCGATTCTGTGAGATAGTCGGCCTGTTTAATCTGTCAGAAATGTGCGAGAAAAGTTGCGCAAAAAGTTCACGAACTTCTGAGGTGCGTAAAAACTGTTTCTCTCAAAAAACCGCGCTCTTTCGCTGTTTCTCTAACCACCTCGCTGAAAAGTTCACGAACTTTTCAACGAGCTCGATAAAAAAGGTGGATGAAAATCTGCGAGAAAAGTCAGAGAAAGAAAAGAGAGCGTGCGATCGGAGAGAGGGAAAAGGAAGTAAACAACCTCAGCTTCCTTTTCCCTCTCTCCGATCGCACGCTCTCTCGCTCTTTCTCTAACCACCTTGCTGAAAAGTTCACGAACTTTTCATCGAGCTCGTTGAAAAGTTCGTGAACTTTTCAGCGAGGTGGTTAGAGAAAGAGCGAGAGAGCGGTTTTTTGAGAGAAACAGTTTTTACGCACCTCAGAAGTTCGTGAACTTTTTGCGCAACTTTTCTCGCACATTTCTGACAGATTAAACAGGCCGACTATCTCACAGAATCGAAATATACTTCGCACAGGCCGAAAATTCGAATTCCTACTAACCCCACCAATAGGTCGGCCTCGTCGAGGAAACCCGACGAGCATCGCCATATTTTCGATGCGCATCTGCGCGGTCGCGGGCGCGGATTTTGAAAAATTAACTACGGTAGCATCGAAATTTTTATATCGACTCCTATTGCTGCGGCGGTAGGGGCGCTGCATTCCTTGACAAATTCTGAAACTTTTTTACTCCGTGGAGTTTTTCGATCAGAATCCATCCAAAGCAGGAAATCGATAATTAAACTGTTACTTCCGACATTGATGCAATTCCCCGACATTTTATACGTCAGCAGAGAGGCGCGATATAAAATTTGCCGCAAGTCAGTCCAAACGAATTTTGAATGAATTTTGAATGACGGTGTGCTTTTTGGGTTATGGTAAGTGAGTGCAAAAGTTGGACGGCTTTTCCCAATTGTTGTACGATGTGCTTAAAATCGATTTTAGGCTATGTTACACCAATTGGGAAAAGTCGTCCAACTTTTGCACTCGCTTACCGTAACCCAAAAATCACAAATTTTATATCGCGCCTCTCTACTGAAGTATGTACCGGCTCAAGCGGAAGCTAGATCAACAATAATATTTATGGGAATTCTTGAAAAATTTTCGGGGAAATGCATGCATGTCCGAAGTAAAAGTGGAATTATCGATTTCCGGCTGTATCTGGAATCTGATCGAAAAACTCCCTGGAGTTAGAATTTGTCAAGGAATGCAACGCCCCTACCGCCGCAGTCATAGGACTCGATTTAAAAATTTCGTGGCTACCGTAGTTAATTTTTCAAAATGCGCGCCCGCGACCGCGCGAATGCGAATCGAAAATCTGGCGATGCTCGTCGGTTTCCCTCGACGAGGCCGACCTATTGGTGAAGTTATTAGGAATTCGAATTTTCGGCCTGTGCCAAGTCGCTGAAGAAATATGTTGATTTTCTCAGATAGTCTGTTTTATTGTGTAGACGTCATTTTGGAGCTTCATGACCGAATCGCAATTCGGCATCACTCTCTTCAAGGGCCGATTTCTCGAAAACGGTGTAAGATTGAGCGAAATTGACTTCTGAGTGACCCCGACCCATATTTTGTGCTCTATCGGTCTATCTAAACCAGTTTCTGTGTATCCGATTCTGAACAGTGGTACACTTCAGGGCATTTTTCTCAAAAATGTAGGTGCACATTCAACTCAAATTTTGTAAGTGAATGCAGCTCAGCGAGAGCTTTCAAATGAGTGGTTTGCTAACGAAATACAGACACGGTGATGAGAGTTTCGCCCCTTTTACGTCTTTCGATAATTTGAACGCACTAATTCCTCGCACACCACACGTATTTTTGGAATGAAGGAGGAATGAGAACAATGGGGGGGGGGGGTGAGGGACAATGGGACAATTTCACTCAGAACTCACAAAAACGCGCGGTGTGGCGAGGAATTAGTGCCTTCAAATTATCGAAAAACGTAAAAGGGGCGAAACTCTCACCACCGTGTCCGTATTTCGTCAGCAAACCACTCATTTGAAAGCTCTCGCTGAGCTGCATTCACTTACAAAATTTGAGCTGCATGTGCTCAGAAGTCAATTTTGCTCAATCTTACACCGTTTTCGAGAAATCGGCCCTTGAAGTGAGTGAGGCCGAATTACGATCCGGTGTATGAAGCTCCAAAATGATGTCTACACAATAAGACATCGGGGGTCACTCAGGCAAGGATGGGATGGCCAAAACCGGTTAGAACTCAATTCACGATTTTCCTCCGTTCCCATGAATGTCAAATTCAGCTTCTCGTGAGAGGCGTGATATATTGTTAGAGAAAGAGTGGATGAGTTACCGAGTATGGAGGGTACATGAGAGTAACTAATACTAGTGAAACAGAAAAGTGAGGGTAATATTTTCCGAAGGATCGAGGCACATAAAAAAAGGATCACCATACTATACAACGTACGGTAGGGAAGAATGAGTAAACTTTAGCTTAGCATCATGATACTGGCCTTCAGTCATTTTATTTGTTCCAGTGAAGTATTTCTACATCGTGAAGCGCGAACATACCTAAGAATCTAAATGGAAAATTTTCCAAACGCGATATTCGTGTATTCTTTTAATATAACACTTCATTAGACGTCCCTCTACATCGTCAAGCGCGAACATACCTAAGAATCTAAATGGAATATTTTCATAGAACCTGAAGTGTACCACTGTTCAGAATCGGATTCACAGAAATTGGTTTAGATAGACCGATAGAGCTCAAAATATGGGTCGGGGTCACTCAGAAGTCAATTTTGCTCAATCTTACACCGTTTTCGAGAAATCGGCCCTTGAAGTGAGTGATGCCGAATTACGATCCGGTGTATGAAGCTCCAAAATGATGTCTACACAATAAGACATCGGGGGTCACTCAGGCAAGGATGGGATGGCCAAAACCGGTTAGAACTCAATTCACGATTTTCCTCCGTTCCCATGAATGTCAAATTCAGCTTCTCGTGAGAGGCGTGATATATTGTTAGAGAAAGAGTGGATGAGTTACCGAGTATGGAGGGTACATGAGAGTAACTAATACTAGTGAAACAGAAAAGTGAGGGTAATATTTTCCGAAGGATCGAGGCACATAAAAAAAGGATCACCATACTATACAACGTACGGTAGGGAAGAATGAGTAAACTTTAGCTTAGCATCATGATACTGGCCTTCAGTCATTTTATTTGTTCCAGTGAAGTATTTCTACATCGTGAAGCGCGAACATACCTAAGAATCTAAATGGAAAATTTTCCAAACGCGATATTCGTGTATTCTTTTAATATAACACTTCATTAGACGTCCCTCTACATCGTCAAGCGCGAACATACCTAAGAATCTAAATGGAATATTTTCATAGAACCTGAAGTGTACCACTGTTCAGAATCGGATTCACAGAAATTGGTTTAGATAGACCGATAGAGCTCAAAATATGGGTCGGGGTCACTCAGAAGTCAATTTTGCTCAATCTTACACCGTTTTCGAGAAATCGGCCCTTGAAGTGAGTGATGCCGAATTACGATCCGGTGTATGAAGCTCCAAAATGATGTCTACACAATAAGACATCGGGGGTCACTCAGGCAAGGATGGGATGGCCAAAACCGGTTAGAACTCAATTCACGATTTTCCTCCGTTCCCATGAATGTCAAATTTAGCTTCTCGTGAGAGGCGTGATATATTGTTAGAGAAAGAGTGGATGAGTTACCGAGTATGGAGGGTACATGAGAGTAACTAATACTAGTGAAACAGAAAAGTGAGGGTAATATTTTCCGAAGAATCGAGGCACAGAAAAAAAGGATCACCATACTATACAACGTACGGTAGGGAAGAATGAGTAAACTTTAGCTTAGCATCATGATACTGGTCTTCAGTCATTTTATTTGTTTCAGTGAAGTATTTCTACATCGTGAAGCGCGAACATACCTAAGAATCTAAATGGAAAATTTTCCAAACGCGATATTGGTGTATTCTTTTAATATAACACTTCATTAGACGTCCCTCTACATCGCCAAGCGCGAACATACCTTAGAATCTAAATGGAAAATTTTCCAAACGCGATATTGGTGTATTCTTTTAATATAACACTTCATTAGACGTCCCTCTACATCGTCAAGCGCGAACATACCTAAGAATCTAAATGGAAAATTTTCCAAACGCGATATTGGTGTATTCTTTTCATTGAACACTTCATTAGACGTCCCTCTACATCGTCAAGCGCGAACATACCTAAGAATCTAAATGGAAAATTTTCCAAACGCGATATTGGTGTATTCTTTTCATAGAACACTTCATTAGACGTCCCTCTACATCGCCAAGCGCGAACATACCTTAGAATCTAAATGGAAAATTTTCCAAACGCGATATTGGCGTATTCTTTTAATATAACACTTCATTAGACGTCCCTCTAGATCGTCAAGCGCGAACATACCTAAGAATCTAAATGGAAAATTTTCCAAACGCGATATTGGTGTATTCTTTTAATATAACACTTCATTAGACGTCCCTCTAGATCGTCAAGCGCGAACATACCTAAGAATCTAAATGGAAAATTTTCCAAACGCGATATTCGTGTATTCTTTTCATAGAACACTTCATTAGACGTCCCTCTACATCGCCAAGCGCGAACATACCTTAGAATCTAAATGGAAAATTTTCCAAACGCGATATTGGTGTATTCTTTTCATAGAACACTTCATTAGACGTCCCTCTACATCGCCAAGCGCGAACATACCTTAGAATCTAAATGGAAAATTTTCCAAACGCGATATTGGTGTATTCTTTTCATTGAACACTTCATTAGACGTCCCTCTACATCGTCAAGCGCGAACATACCTAAGAATCTAAATGGAAAATTTTCCAAACGCGATATTGGTGTATTCTTTTCATAGAACACTTCATTAGACGTCCCTCTACATCGTCGAGCGCGAACATACCTAAGAATCTAAATGGAAAATTTTCCAAACGCGATATTGGTGTATTCTTTTCATAGAACACTTCATTAGACGTCCCTCTACATCGCCAAGCGCGAACATACCTTAGAATCTAAATGGAAAATTTTCCAAACGCGATATTGGCGTATTCTTTTAATATAACACTTCATTAGACGTCCCTCTAGATCGTCAAGCGCGAACATACCTAAGAATCTAAATGGAAAATTTTCCAAACGCGATATTGGTGTATTCTTTTCATAGAACACTTCATTAGACGTCCCTCTACATCGCCAAGCGCGAACATACCTTAGAATCTAAATGGAAAATTTTCCAAACGCGATATTGGTGTATTCTTTTCATAGAACACTTCATTAGACGTCCCTCTACATCGTCAAGCGCGAACATACCTAAGAATCTAAATGGAAAATTTTCCAAACGCGATATTGGTGTATTCTTTTCATTGAACACTTCATTAGACGTCCCTCTACATCGTCGAGCGCGAACATACCTAAGAATCTAAATGGAAAATTTTCCAAACGCGATATTGGTGTATTCTTTTCATAGAACACTTCATTAGACGTCCCTCTACATCGCCAAGCGCGAACATACCTTAGAATCTAAATGGAAAATTTTCCAAACGCGATATTGGCGTATTCTTTTAATATAACACTTCATTAGACGTCCCTCTAGATCGTCAAGCGCGAACATACCTAAGAATCTAAATGGAAAATTTTCCAAACGCGATATTGGTGTATTCTTTTCATAGAACACTTCATTAGACGTCCCTCTACATCGTCAAGCGCGAACATACCTAAGAATCTAAATGGAAAATTTTCCAAACGCGATATTGGTGTATTCTTTTCACAGAACACTTCATTAGACGTCCCTCTACATCGTCAAGCGCGAACATACCTAAGAATCCAAATGGAAAATTTTCCAAACGCGATATTGGTGTATTCTTTTCACAGAACACTTCATTAGACGTCCCTCTACATCGTCAAGCGCGAACATACCTAAGAATCTAAATGGAAAATTTTCCAAACGCGATATTGGTTTATTCTTTTCACAGAACATTTCATTAGACGTCCCTCTAGATCGTCAAGCGCGAACATACCTAAGAATCTAAATGGAAAATTTTCCAAACGCGATATTGGTGTATTATTCTCATAGAACACTTCATTAGACGTCCCTCTACATCGCCAAGCGCGAACATACCTTAGAATCTAAATGGAAAATTTTCCAAACGCGATATTGATGTATTCTTTTCATAGAACACTTCATTAGACGTCCCTCTACATCGTCAAGCGCGAACATACCTTAGAATCTAAATGGAAAATTTTCCAAACGCGATATTGGTGTATTCTTTTCACAGAACACTTCATTAGACGTCCCTCTACATCGTCAAGCGCGAACATACCTAAGAATCCAAATGGAAAATTTTCCAAACGCGATATTGGTGTATTCTTTTCATAGAACACTTCATTAGACGCCCCTCTACATCGTCAAGCGCGAACATACCTAAGAATCTAAATGGAAAATTTTCCAAACGCGATATTGGTGTATTCTTTTCACAGAACACTTCATTAGACGTCCCTCTACATCGTCAAGCGCGAACATACCTAAGAATCCAAATGGAAAATTTTCCAAACGCGATATTGGTGTATTCTTTTCACAGAACACTTCATTAGACGTCCCTCTACATCGTCAAGCGCGAACATACCTAAGAATCTAAATGGAAAATTTTCCAAACGCGATATTGGTTTATTCTTTTCACAGAACATTTCATTAGACGTCCCTCTAGATCGTCAAGCGCGAACATACCTAAGAATCTAAATGGAAAATTTTCCAAGCGCGATATTGGTGTATTCTTTTCATAGAACACTTCATTAGACGTCCCTCTACATCGCCAAGCGCGAACATACCTTAGAATCTAAATGGAAAATTTTCCAAACGCGATATTGGTGTATTCTTTTCATAGAACACTTCATGAGACGTCCCTCTACATCGTCAAGCGCGAACATACCTTAGAATCTAAATGGAAAATTTTCCAAACGCGATATTGGTGTATTCTTTTCACAGAACACTTCATTAGACGTCCCTCTACATCGTCAAGCGCGAACATACCTAAGAATCCAAATGGAAAATTTTCCAAACGCGATATTGGTGTATTCTTTTCACAGAACACTTCATTAGACGTCCCTCTACATCGTCAAGCGCGAACATACCTAAGAATCTAAATGGAAAATTTTCCAAACGCGATATTGGTGTATTCTTTTCATTAAACACTTCATTAGACGTCCCTCTACATCGTCAAGCGCGAACATACCTAAGAATCTAAATGGAAAATTTTCCAAACGCGATATTGGTTTATTCTTTTCACAGAACATTTCATTAGACGTCCCTCTAGATCGTCAAGCGCGAACATACCTAAGAATCTAAATGGAAAATTTTCCAAACGCGATATTGGTGTATTATTTTCATAGAACACTTCATTAGACGTCCCTCTACATCGCCAAGCGCGAACATACCTTAGAATCTAAATGGAAAATTTTCCAAACGCGATATTGATGTATTCTTTTCATAGAACACTTCATTAGACGTCCCTCTACATCGTCAAGCGCGAACATACCTTAGAATCTAAATGGAAAATTTTCCAAACGCGATATTGGTGTATTCTTTTCACAGAACACTTCATTAGACGTCCCTCTACATCGTCAAGCGCGAACATACCTAAGAATCCAAATGGAAAATTTTCCAAACGCGATATTGGTGTATTCTTTTCATAGAACACTTCATTAGACGCCCCTCTACATCGTCAAGCGCGAACATACCTAAGAATCTAAATGGAAAATTTTCCAAACGCGATATTGGTGTATTCTTTTCACAGAACACTTCATTAGACGTCCCTCTACATCGTCAAGCGCGAACATACCTAAGAATCCAAATGGAAAATTTTCCAAACGCGATATTGGTGTATTCTTTTCACAGAACACTTCATTAGACGTCCCTCTACATCGTCAAGCGCGAACATACCTAAGAATCTAAATGGAAAATTTTCCAAACGCGATATTGGTTTATTCTTTTCACAGAACATTTCATTAGACGTCCCTCTAGATCGTCAAGCGCGAACATACCTAAGAATCTAAATGGAAAATTTTCCAAGCGCGATATTGGTGTATTCTTTTCATAGAACACTTCATTAGACGTCCCTCTACATCGCCAAGCGCGAACATACCTTAGAATCTAAATGGAAAATTTTCCAAACGCGATATTGGTGTATTCTTTTCATAGAACACTTCATGAGACGTCCCTCTACATCGTCAAGCGCGAACATACCTTAGAATCTAAATGGAAAATTTTCCAAACGCGATATTGGTGTATTCTTTTCACAGAACACTTCATTAGACGTCCCTCTACATCGTCAAGCGCGAACATACCTAAGAATCCAAATGGAAAATTTTCCAAACGCGATATTGGTGTATTCTTTTCACAGAACACTTCATTAGACGTCCCTCTACATCGTCAAGCGCGAACATACCTAAGAATCTAAATGGAAAATTTTCCAAACGCGATATTGGTGTATTCTTTTCATTAAACACTTCATTAGACGTCCCTCTACATCGTCAAGCGCGAACATACCTAAGAATCTAAATGGAAAATTTTCCAAACGCGATATTGGTGTATTCTTTTCATAGAACACTTCATTAGACGTCCCTCTACATCGTCGAGCGCGAACATACCTAAGAATCTAAATGGAAAATTTTCCAAACGCGATATTGGTGTATTCTTTTCATTGAACACTTCATTAGACGTCCCTCTACATCGCCAAGCGCGAACATACCTTAGAATCTAAATGGAAAATTTTCCAAACGCGATATTGGCGTATTCTTTTAATATAACACTTCATTAGACGTCCCTCTAGATCGTCAAGCGCGAACATACCTAAGAATCTAAATGGAAAATTTTCCAAACGCGATATTGGTGTATTCTTTTCATAGAACACTTCATTAGACGCCCCTCTACATCGTCAAGCGCGAACATACCTAAGAATCTAAATGGAAAATTTTCCAAACGCGATATTGGTGTATTCTTTTCACAGAACACTTCATTAGACGTCCCTCTACATCGTCAAGCGCGAACATACCTAAGAATCTAAATGGAAAATTTTCCAAACGCGATATTGGTGTATTCTTTTCATAGAACACTTCATTAGACGTCCCTCTACATCGTCGAGCGCGAACATACCTAAGAATCTAAATGGAAATTTTTCCAAACGCGACATTGGCGTATTCTTTTCATAGAACACTTCATTAGACGTCCCTCTACATCGCCAAGCGCGAACATACCTTAGAATCTAAATGGAAAATTTTCCAAACGCGATATTGGTGTATTCTTTTCATAGAACACTTCATTAGACGCCCCTCTACATCGTCAAGCGCGAACATACCTAAGAATCTAAATGGAAAATTTTCCAAACGCGATATTGGTGTATTCTTTTCACAGAACACTTCATTAGACGTCCCTCTACATCGTCAAGCGCGAACATACCTAAGAATCTAAATGGAAAATTTTCCAAACGCGATATTGGTTTATTCTTTTCACAGAACATTTCATTAGACGTCCCTCTACATCGTCAAGCGCGAACATTCCTAAGAATCTAAATGGAAAATTTTCCAAACGCGATATTGGTGTATTCTTTTCATAGAACACTTCATTAGACGTCCCTCTACATCGCCAAGCGCGAACATACCTTAGAATCTTAATGGAAAATTTTCCAAACGCGATATTGGCGTATTCTTTTCATAGAACACTTCATTAGACGTCCCTCTACATCGCCAAGCGCGAACATACCTTAGAATCTAAATGGAAAATTTTCCAAACGCGATATTGGTGTATTCTTTTCATAGAACACTTCATTAGACGCCCCTCTACATCGTCAAGCGCGAACATACCTAAGAATCTAAATGGAAAATTTTCCAAACGCGATATTGGTGTATTCTTTTCACAGAACACTTCATTAGACGTCCCTCTACATCGTCAAGCGCGAACATACCTAAGAATCTAAATGGAAAATTTTCCAAACGCGATATTGGTTTATTCTTTTCATAGAACATTTCATTAGACGTCCCTCTACATCGTCAAGCGCGAACATTCCTAAGAATCTAAATGGAAAATTTTCCAAACGCGATATTGGTGTATTCTTTTCATAGAACACTTCATTAGACGTCCCTCTACATCGCCAAGCGCGAACATACCTTAGAATCTAAATGGAAAATTTTCCAAACGCGATATTGGCGTATTCTTTTAATATAACATTTCATTAGACGTCCCTGTACATCGTCAAGCGCGAGCATACCTAAGAATCTAAATGGAAAATTTTCCAAACGCGATATTGGTGTATTCTTTTCATAGAACACTTCATTAGACGTCCCTCTACATCGCCAAGCGCGAACATACCTTAGAATCTAAATGGAAAATTTTCCAAACGCGATATTGGCGTATTCTTTTAATATAACACTTCATTAGACGTCCCTCTAGATCGTCAAGCGCGAACATACCTAAGAATCTAAATGGAAAATTTTCCAAACGCGATATTGGTGTATTCTTTTCATAGAACATTTCATTAGACGTCCCTCTACATCGCCAAGCGCGAACATACCTAAGAATCTAAATGGAAAATTTTCCAAACGCGATATTGGTGTATTCTTTTCATAGAACACTTCATTAGACGTCCCTGTGCATCGTCAAGCGCGAACATACCTAAGAATCTAAATGGAAAATTTTCCAAACGCGATATTGGTTTATTCTTTTCACAGAACATTTCATTAGACGTCCCTCTACATCGTCAAGCGCGAACATACCTAAGAATCTAAATGGAAAATTTTCCAAACGCGATATTGGTGTATTCTTTTCACAGAACACTTCATTAGACGTCCCTCTACATCGTCAAGCGCGAACATACCTAAGAATCTAAATGGAAAATTTTCCAAACGCGATATTGGTTTATTCTTTTCACAGAACATTTCATTAGACGTCCCTCTACATCGTCAAGCGCGAACATTCCTAAGAATCTAAATGGAAAATTTTCCAAACGCGATATTGGTGTATTCTTTTCATAGAACACTTCATTAGACGTCCCTCTACATCGCCAAGCGCGAACATACCTTAGAATCTAAATGGAAAATTTTCCAAACGCGATATTGGCGTATTCTTTTAATATAACATTTCATTAGACGTCCCTGTACATCGTCAAGCGCGAACATACCTAAGAATCTAAATGGAAAATTTTCCAAACGCGATATTGGTGTATTCTTTTCATAGAACACTTCATTAGACGTCCCTCTACATCGCCAAGCGCGAACATACCTTAGAATCTAAATGGAAAATTTTCCAAACGCGATATTGGCGTATTCTTTTAATATAACACTTCATTAGACGTCCCTCTAGATCGTCAAGCGCGAACATACCTAAGAATCTAAATGGAAAATTTTCCAAACGCGATATTGGTGTATTCTTTTCATAGAACATTTCATTAGACGTCCCTCTACATCGCCAAGCGCGAACATACCTAAGAATCTAAATGGAAAATTTTCCAAACGCGATATTGGTGTATTCTTTTCATAGAACACTTCATTAGACGTCCCTCTACATCGTCGAGCGCGAACATACCTAAGAATCTAAATGGAAAATTTTCCAAACGCGATATTGGTGTATTCTTTTCATAGAACATTTCATTAGACGTCCCTCTACATCGTCAAGCGCGAACATTCCTAAGAATCTAAATGGAAAATTTTCCAAACGCGATATTGGTGTATTCTTTTCATAGAACACTTCATTAGACGTCCCTCTACATCGCCAAGCGCGAACATACCTTAGAATCTAAATGGAAAATTTTCCAAACGCGATATTGGCGTATTCTTTTAATATAACATTTCATTAGACGTCCCTGTACATCGTCAAGCGCGAACATACCTAAGAATCTAAATGGAAAATTTTCCAAACGCGATATTGGTGTATTCTTTTCATAGAACACTTCATTAGACGTCCCTCTACATCGCCAAGCGCGAACATACCTTAGAATCTAAATGGAAAATTTTCCAAACGCGATATTGGCGTATTCTTTTAATATAACACTTCATTAGACGTCCCTCTAGATCGTCAAGCGCGAACATACCTAAGAATCTAAATGGAAAATTTTCCAAACGCGATATTGGTGTATTCTTTTCATAGAACATTTCATTAGACGTCCCTCTACATCGCCAAGCGCGAACATACCTAAGAATCTAAATGGAAAATTTTCCAAACGCGATATTGGTGTATTCTTTTCATAGAACACTTCATTAGACGTCCCTCTACATCGTCGAGCGCGAACATACCTAAGAATCTAAATGGAAAATTTTCCAAACGCGATATTGGTGTATTCTTTTCATAGAACATTTCATTAGACGTCCCTCTACATCGTCGAGCGCGAACATACCTAAGAATCTAAATGGAAAATTTTCCAAACGCGATATTGGTGTATTCTTTTCATAGAACATTTCATTAGACGTCCCTCTACATCGCCAAGCGCGAACATACCTAAGAATCTAAATGGAAAATTTTCCAAACGCGATATTGGTGTATTCTTTTCATAGAACACTTCATTAGACGTCCCTGTGCATCGTCAAGCGCGAACATACCTAAGAATCTAAATGGAAAATTTTCCAAACGCGATATTGGTTTATTCTTTTCACAGAACATTTCATTAGACGTCCCTCTACATCGTCAAGCGCGAACATACCTAAGAATCTAAATGGAAAATTTTCCAAACGCGATATTGGTGTATTCTTTTCATAGAACACTTCATTAGACGTCCCTCTACATCGTCGAGCGCGAACATACCTAAGAATCTAAATGGAAAATTTTCCAAACGCGATATTGGTGTATTCTTTTCATAGAACACTTCATTAGACGTCCCTCTACATCGCCAAGCGCGAACATACCTAAGAATCTAAATGGAAAATTTTCCAAACGCGATATTGGTGTATTCTTTTCATAGAACACTTCATTAGACGTCCCTCTACATCGCCAAGCGCGAACATACCTTAGAATCTAAATGGAAAATTTTCCAAACGCGATATTGGCGTATTCTTTTAATATAACATTTCATTAGACGTCCCTGTACATCGTCAAGCGCGAACATACCTAAGAATCTAAATGGAAAATTTTCCAAACGCGATATTGGTGTATTCTTTTCATAGAACACTTCATTAGACGTCCCTCTACATCGCCAAGCGCGAACATACCTTAGAATCTAAATGGAAAATTTTCCAAACGCGATATTGGTTTATTCTTTTCACAGAACATTTCATTAGACGTCCCTCTACATCGTCAAGCGCGAACATACCTAAGAATCTAAATGGAAAATTTTCCAAACGCGATATTGGTGTATTCTTTTCATAGAACATTTCATTAGACGTCCCTCTACATCGCCAAGCGCGAACATACCTAAGAATCTAAATGGAAAATTTTCCAAACGCGATATTGGTGTATTCTTTTCATAGAACACTTCATTAGACGTCCCTCTACATCGTCGAGCGCGAACATACCTAAGAATCTAAATGGAAAATTTTCCAAACGCGATATTGGTGTATTCTTTTCATAGAACATTTCATTAGACGTCCCTCTACATCGTCGAGCGCGAACATACCTAAGAATCTAAATGGAAAATTTTCCAAACGCGATATTGGTGTATTCTTTTCATAGAACATTTCATTAGACGTCCCTCTACATCGCCAAGCGCGAACATACCTAAGAATCTAAATGGAAAATTTTCCAAACGCGATATTGGTGTATTCTTTTCATAGAACACTTCATTAGACGTCCCTGTGCATCGTCAAGCGCGAACATACCTAAGAATCTAAATGGAAAATTTTCCAAACGCGATATTGGTTTATTCTTTTCACAGAACATTTCATTAGACGTCCCTCTACATCGTCAAGCGCGAACATACCTAAGAATCTAAATGGAAAATTTTCCAAACGCGATATTGGTGTATTCTTTTCATAGAACACTTCATTAGACGTCCCTCTACATCGTCGAGCGCGAACATACCTAAGAATCTAAATGGAAAATTTTCCAAACGCGATATTGGTGTATTCTTTTCATAGAACACTTCATTAGACGTCCCTCTACATCGCCAAGCGCGAACATACCTAAGAATCTAAATGGAAAATTTTCCAAACGCGATATTGGTGTATTCTTTTCATAGAACACTTCATTAGACGTCCCTCTACATCGCCAAGCGCGAACATACCTTAGAATCTAAATGGAAAATTTTCCAAACGCGATATTGGCGTATTCTTTTAATATAACATTTCATTAGACGTCCCTGTACATCGTCAAGCGCGAACATACCTAAGAATCTAAATGGAAAATTTTCCAAACGCGATATTGGTGTATTCTTTTCATAGAACACTTCATTAGACGTCCCTCTACATCGCCAAGCGCGAACATACCTTAGAATCTAAATGGAAAATTTTCCAAACGCGATATTGGCGTATTCTTTTAATATAACACTTCATTAGACGTCCCTCTAGATCGTCAAGCGCGAACATACCTAAGAATCTAAATGGAAAATTTTCCAAACGCGATATTGGTGTATTCTTTTCATAGAACATTTCATTAGACGTCCCTCTACATCGCCAAGCGCGAACATACCTAAGAATCTAAATGGAAAATTTTCCAAACGCGATATTGGTGCATTCTTTTCATAGAACACTTCATTAGACGTCCCTCTACATCGTCGAGCGCGAACATACCTAAGAATCTAAATGGAAAATTTTCCAAACGCGATATTGGTGTATTCTTTTCATAGAACATTTCATTAGACGTCCCTCTACATCGTCGAGCGCGAACATACCTAAGAATCTAAATGGAAAATTTTCCAAACGCGATATTGGTGTATTCTTTTCATAGAACATTTCATTAGACGTCCCTCTACATCGCCAAGCGCGAACATACCTAAGAATCTAAATGGAAAATTTTCCAAACGCGATATTGGTGTATTCTTTTCATAGAACACTTCATTAGACGTCCCTGTGCATCGTCAAGCGCGAACATACCTAAGAATCTAAATGGAAAATTTTCCAAACGCGATATTGGTTTATTCTTTTCACAGAACATTTCATTAGACGTCCCTCTACATCGTCAAGCGCGAACATACCTAAGAATCTAAATGGAAAATTTTCCAAACGCGATATTGGTGTATTCTTTTCATAGAACACTTCATTAGACGTCCCTCTACATCGTCGAGCGCGAACATACCTAAGAATCTAAATGGAAAATTTTCCAAACGCGATATTGGTGTATTCTTTTCATAGAACACTTCATTAGACGTCCCTCTACATCGCCAAGCGCGAACATACCTTAGAATCTAAATGGAAAATTTTCCAAACGCGATATTGGCGTATTCTTTTAATATAACACTTCATTAGACGTCCCTCTAGATCGTCAAGCGCGAACATACCTAAGAATCTAAATGGAAAATTTTCCAAACGCGATATTGGCGTATTCTTTTAATATAACACTTCATTAGACGTCCCTCTAGATCGTCAAGCGCGAACATACCTAAGAATCTAAATGGAAAATTTTCCAAACGCGATATTGGTGTATTCTTTTCATAGAACACTTCATTAGACGTCCCTCTACATCGCCAAGCGCGAACATACCTTAGAATCTAAATGGAAAATTTTCCAAACGCGATATTGGTGTATTCTTTTCATAGAACACTTCATTAGACGTCCCTCTACATCGTCAAGCGCGAACATACCTAAGAATCTAAATGGAAAATTTTCCAAACGCGATATTGGTGTATTCTTTTCATTGAACACTTCATTAGACGTCCCTCTACATCGTCGAGCGCGAACATACCTAAGAATCTAAATGGAAAATTTTCCAAACGCGATATTGGTGTATTCTTTTCATAGAACACTTCATTAGACGTCCCTCTACATCGCCAAGCGCGAACATACCTTAGAATCTAAATGGAAAATTTTCCAAACGCGATATTGGCGTATTCTTTTAATATAACACTTCATTAGACGTCCCTCTAGATCGTCAAGCGCGAACATACCTAAGAATCTAAATGGAAAATTTTCCAAACGCGATATTGGTGTATTCTTTTCATAGAACACTTCATTAGACGCCCCTCTACATCGTCAAGCGCGAACATACCTAAGAATCTAAATGGAAAATTTTCCAAACGCGATATTGGTGTATTCTTTTCATAGAACACTTCATTAGACGCCCCTCTACATCGTCAAGCGCGAACATACCTAAGAATCTAAATGGAAAATTTTCCAAACGCGATATTGGTGTATTCTTTTCACAGAACACTTCATTAGACGTCCCTCTACATCGTCAAGCGCGAACATACCTAAGCATCTAAATGGAAAATTTTCCAAACGCGATATTGGTGTATTCTTTTCATAGAACACTTCAGTAGACGTCCCTCTACATCGTCGAGCGCGAACATACCTAAGAATCTAAATGGAAAATTTTCCAAACGCGATATTGGTGTATTCTTTTCATAGAACACTTCATTAGACGTCCCTCTACATCGTCAAGCGCGAACATACCTAAGAATCTAAATGGAAAATTTTCCAAACGCGATATTGGTGTATTCTTTTCACAGAACACTTCATTAGACGTCCCTCTACATCGTCAAGCGCGAACATACCTAAGAATCCAAATGGAAAATTTTCCAAACGCGATATTGGTGTATTCTTTTCACAGAACACTTCATTAGACGTCCCTCTACATCGTCAAGCGCGAACATACCTAAGAATCTAAATGGAAAATTTTCCAAACGCGATATTGGTTTATTCTTTTCACAGAACATTTCATTAGACGTCCCTCTAGATCGTCAAGCGCGAACATACCTAAGAATCTAAATGGAAAATTTTCCAAGCGCGATATTGGTGTATTCTTTTCATAGAACACTTCATTAGACGTCCCTCTACATCGCCAAGCGCGAACATACCTTAGAATCTAAATGGAAAATTTTCCAAACGCGATATTGGTGTATTCTTTTCATAGAACACTTCATTAGACGTCCCTCTACATCGTCAAGCGCGAACATACCTTAGAATCTAAATGGAAAATTTTCCAAACGCGATATTGGTGTATTCTTTTCACAGAACACTTCATTAGACGTCCCTCTACATCGTCAAGCGCGAACATACCTAAGAATCCAAATGGAAAATTTTCCAAACGCGATATTGGTGTATTCTTTTCACAGAACACTTCATTAGACGTCCCTCTACATCGTCAAGCGCGAACATACCTAAGAATCTAAATGGAAAATTTTCCAAACGCGATATTGGTGTATTCTTTTCATTGAACACTTCATTAGACGTCCCTCTACATCGTCAAGCGCGAACATACCTAAGAATCTAAATGGAAAATTTTCCAAACGCGATATTGGTGTATTCTTTTCATAGAACACTTCATTAGACGTCCCTCTACATCGTCGAGCGCGAACATACCTAAGAATCTAAATGGAAAATTTTCCAAACGCGATATTGGTGTATTCTTTTCATAGAACACTTCATTAGACGTCCCTCTACATCGCCAAGCGCGAACATACCTTAGAATCTAAACGGAAAATTTTCCAAACGCGATATTGGCGTATTCTTTTAATATAACACTTCATTAGACGTCCTTCTAGATCGTCAAGCGCGAAAATACCTAAGAATCTAAATGGAAAATTTTCCAAACGCGATATTGGTGTATTCTTTTCATAGAACACTTCATTAGACGCCCCTCTACATCGTCAAGCGCGAACATACCTAAGAATCTAAATGGAAAATTTTCCAAACGCGATATTGGCGTATTCTTTTAATATAACATTTCATTAGACGTCCCTGTACATCGTCAAGCGCGAGCATACCTAAGAATCTAAATGGAAAATTTTCCAAACGCGATATTGGTGTATTCTTTTCATAGAACACTTCATTAGACGTCCCTCTACATCGCCAAGCGCGAACATACCTTAGAATCTAAATGGAAAATTTTCCAAACGCGATATTGGCGTATTCTTTTAATATAACACTTCATTAGACGTCCCTCTAGATCGTCAAGCGCGAACATACCTAAGAATCTAAATGCAAAATTTTCCAAACGCGATATTGGTGTATTCTTTTCATAGAACATTTCATTAGACGTCCCTCTACATCGCCAAGCGCGAACATACCTAAGAATCTAAATGGAAAATTTTCCAAACGCGATATTGGTGTATTCTTTTCATAGAACACTTCATTAGACGTCCCTGTGCATCGTCAAGCGCGAACATACCTAAGAATCTAAATGGAAAATTTTCCAAACGCGATATTGGTTTATTCTTTTCACAGAACATTTCATTAGACGTCCCTCTACATCGTCAAGCGCGAACATACCTAAGAATCTAAATGGAAAATTTTCCAAACGCGATATTGGTGTATTCTTTTCACAGAACACTTCATTAGACGTCCCTCTACATCGTCAAGCGCGAACATACCTAAGAATCTAAATGGAAAATTTTCCAAACGCGATATTGGTTTATTCTTTTCACAGAACATTTCATTAGACGTCCCTCTACATCGTCAAGCGCGAACATTCCTAAGAATCTAAATGGAAAATTTTCCAAACGCGATATTGGTGTATTCTTTTCATAGAACACTTCATTAGACGTCCCTCTACATCGCCAAGCGCGAACATACCTTAGAATCTAAATGGAAAATTTTCCAAACGCGATATTGGCGTATTCTTTTAATATAACATTTCATTAGACGTCCCTGTACATCGTCAAGCGCGAACATACCTAAGAATCTAAATGGAAAATTTTCCAAACGCGATATTGGTGTATTCTTTTCATAGAACACTTCATTAGACGTCCCTCTACATCGCCAAGCGCGAACATACCTTAGAATCTAAATGGAAAATTTTCCAAACGCGATATTGGCGTATTCTTTTAATATAACATTTCATTAGACGTCCCTCTACATCGCCAAGCGCGAACATACCTTAGAATCTAAATGGAAAATTTTCCAAACGCGACATTGGCGTATTCTTTTCATAGAACACTTCATTAGACGTCCCTCTACATCGCCAAGCGCGAACATACCTTAGAATCTAAATGGAAAATTTTCCAAACGCGATATTGGTGTATTCTTTTCATAGAACACTTCATTAGACGCCCCTCTACATCGTCAAGCGCGAACATACCTAAGAATCTAAATGGAAAATTTTCCAAACGCGATATTGGTGTATTCTTTTCACAGAACACTTCATTAGACGTCCCTCTACATCGTCAAGCGCGAACATACCTAAGAATCTAAATGGAAAATTTTCCAAACGCGATATTGGTTTATTCTTTTCACAGAACATTTCATTAGACGTCCCTCTACATCGTCAAGCGCGAACATTCCTAAGAATCTAAATGGAAAATTTTCCAAACGCGATATTGGTGTATTCTTTTCATAGAACACTTCATTAGACGCCCCTCTACATCGTCAAGCGCGAACATACCTAAGAATCTAAATGGAAAATTTTCCAAACGCGATATTGGTGTATTCTTTTCATAGAACACTTCATTAGACGTCCCTCTACATCGCCAAGCGCGAACATACCTTAGAATCTAAATGGAAAATTTTCCAAACGCGATATTGGCGTATTCTTTTCACAGAACACTTCATTAGACGTCCCTCTACATCGTCAAGCGCGAACATACCTAAGAATCTAAATGGAAAATTTTCCAAACGCGATATTGGTTTATTCTTTTCACAGAACATTTCATTAGACGTCCCTCTACATCGTCAAGCGCGAACATTCCTAAGAATCTAAATGGAAAATTTTCCAAACGCGATATTGGTGTATTCTTTTCATAGAACACTTCATTAGACGCCCCTCTACATCGTCAAGCGCGAACATACCTAAGAATCTAAATGGAAAATTTTCCAAACGCGATATTGGTGTATTCTTTTCATAGAACACTTCATTAGACGTCCCTCTACATCGCCAAGCGCGAACATACCTTAGAATCTAAATGGAAAATTTTCCAAACGCGATATTGGCGTATTCTTTTAATATAACATTTCATTAGACGTCCCTGTACATCGTCAAGCGCGAGCATACCTAAGAATCTAAATGGAAAATTTTCCAAACGCGATATTGGTGTATTCTTTTCATAGAACACTTCATTAGACGTCCCTCTACATCGCCAAGCGCGAACATACCTTAGAATCTAAATGGAAAATTTTCCAAACGCGATATTGGCATATTCTTTTAATATAACACTTCATTAGACGTCCCTCTAGATCGTCAAGCGCGAACATACCTAAGAATCTAAATGGAAAATTTTCCAAACGCGATATTGGTGTATTCTTTTCATAGAACATTTCATTAGACGTCCCTCTACATCGCCAAGCGCGAACATACCTAAGAATCTAAATGGAAAATTTTCCAAACGCGATATTGGTGTATTCTTTTCATAGAACACTTCATTAGACGTCCCTGTGCATCGTCAAGCGCGAACATACCTAAGAATCTAAATGGAAAATTTTCCAAACGCGATATTGCTTTATTCTTTTCACAGAACATTTCATTAGACGTCCCTCTACATCGTCAAGCGCGAACATACCTAAGAATCTAAATGGAAAATTTTCCAAACGCGATATTGGTGTATTCTTTTCACAGAACACTTCATTAGACGTCCCTCTACATCGTCAAGCGCGAACATACCTAAGAATCTAAATGGAAAATTTTCCAAACGCGATATTGGTTTATTCTTTTCACAGAACATTTCATTAGACGTCCCTCTACATCGTCAAGCGCGAACATTCCTAAGAATCTAAATGGAAAATTTTCCAAACGCGATATTGGTGTATTCTTTTAATATAACATTTCATTAGACGTCCCTGTACATCGTCAAGCGCGAACATACCTAAGAATCTAAATGGAAAATTTTCCAAACGCGATATTGGTTTATTCTTTTCACAGAACATTTCATTAGACGTCCCTCTACATCGTCAAGCGCGAACATTCCTAAGAATCTAAATGGAAAATTTTCCAAACGCGATATTGGTGTATTCTTTTCACAGAACATTTCATTAGACGTCCCTCTACATCGTCAAGCGCGAACATTCCTAAGAATCTAAATGGAAAATTTTCCAAACGCGATATTGGTGTATTCTTTTCATAGAACACTTCATTAGACGTCCCTCTACATCGCCAAGCGCGAACATACCTTAGAATCTAAATGGAAAATTTTCCAAACGCGATATTGGCGTATTCTTTTAATATAACATTTCATTAGACGTCCCTGTACATCGTCAAGCGCGAACATACCTAAGAATCTAAATGGAAAATTTTCCAAACGCGATATTGGTGTATTCTTTTCATAGAACACTTCATTAGACGTCCCTCTACATCGCCAAGCGCGAACATACCTTAGAATCTAAATGGAAAATTTTCCAAACGCGATATTGGCGTATTCTTTTAATATAACATTTCATTAGACGTCCCTCTACATCGCCAAGCGCGAACATACCTTAGAATCTAAATGGAAAATTTTCCAAACGCGACATTGGCGTATTCTTTTCATAGAACACTTCATTAGACGTCCCTCTACATCGCCAAGCGCGAACATACCTTAGAATCTAAATGGAAAATTTTCCAAACGCGATATTGGTGTATTCTTTTCATAGAACACTTCATTAGACGCCCCTCTACATCGTCAAGCGCGAACATACCTAAGAATCTAAATGGAAAATTTTCCAAACGCGATATTGGTGTATTCTTTTCACAGAACACTTCATTAGACGTCCCTCTACATCGTCAAGCGCGAACATACCTAAGAATCTAAATGGAAAATTTTCCAAACGCGATATTGGTTTATTCTTTTCACAGAACATTTCATTAGACGTCCCTCTACATCGTCAAGCGCGAACATTCCTAAGAATCTAAATGGAAAATTTTCCAAACGCGATATTGGTGTATTCTTTTCATAGAACACTTCATTAGACGTCCCTCTACATCGCCAAGCGCGAACATACCTTAGAATCTTAATGGAAAATTTTCCAAACGCGATATTGGCGTATTCTTTTCATAGAACACTTCATTAGACGTCCCTCTACATCGCCAAGCGCGAACATACCTTAGAATCTAAATGGAAAATTTTCCAAACGCGATATTGGTGTATTCTTTTCATAGAACACTTCATTAGACGCCCCTCTACATCGTCAAGCGCGAACATACCTAAGAATCTAAATGGAAAATTTTCCAAACGCGATATTGGTGTATTCTTTTCATAGAACACTTCATTAGACGTCCCTCTACATCGCCAAGCGCGAACATACCTTAGAATCTAAATGGAAAATTTTCCAAACGCGATATTGGCGTATTCTTTTAATATAACATTTCATTAGACGTCCCTGTACATCGTCAAGCGCGAGCATACCTAAGAATCTAAATAGAAAATTTTCCAAACGCGATATTGGTGTATTCTTTTCATAGAACACTTCATTAGACGTCCCTCTACATCGCCAAGCGCGAACATACCTTAGAATCTAAATGGAAAATTTTCCAAACGCGATATTGGTGTATTCTTTTCATAGAACACTTCATTAGACGTCCCTCTACATCGCCAAGCGCGAACATACCTTAGAATCTAAATGGAAAATTTTCCAAACGCGATATTGGCGTATTCTTTTAATATAACATTTCATTAGACGTCCCTGTACATCGTCAAGCGCGAGCATACCTAAGAATCTAAATGGAAAATTTTCCAAACGCGATATTGGTGTATTCTTTTCATAGAACACTTCATTAGACGTCCCTCTACATCGCCAAGCGCGAACATACCTTAGAATCTAAATGGAAAATTTTCCAAACGCGATATTGGCGTATTCTTTTCATAGAACACTTCATTAGACGTCCCTCTACATCGCCAAGCGCGAACATACCTTAGAATCTAAATGGAAAATTTTCCAAACGCGATATTGGCGTATTCTTTTAATATAACACTTCATTAGACGTCCCTCTAGATCGTCAAGCGCGAACATACCTAAGAATCTAAATGGAAAATTTTCCAAACGCGATATTGGTGTATTCTTTTCATAGAACACTTCATTAGACGCCCCTCTACATCGTCAAGCGCGAACATACCTAAGAATCTAAATGGAAAATTTTCCAAACGCGATATTGGTGTATTCTTTTCATAGAACACTTCATTAGACGTCCCTCTACATCGCCAAGCGCGAACATACCTTAGAATCTAAATGGAAAATTTTCCAAACGCGATATTGGCGTATTCTTTTAATATAACATTTCATTAGACGTCCCTGTACATCGTCAAGCGCGAGCATACCTAAGAATCTAAATGGAAAATTTTCCAAACGCGATATTGGTGTATTCTTTTCATAGAACACTTCATTAGACGTCCCTCTACATCGCCAAGCGCGAACATACCTTAGAATCTAAATGGAAAATTTTCCAAACGCGATATTGGCGTATTCTTTTAATATAACACTTCATTAGACGTCCCTCTAGATCGTCAAGCGCGAACATACCTAAGAATCTAAATGGAAAATTTTCCAAACGCGATATTGGTGTATTCTTTTCATAGAACACTTCATTAGACGTCCCTGTGCATCGTCAAGCGCGAACATACCTAAGAATCTAAATGGAAAATTTTCCAAACGCGATATTGGTTTATTCTTTTCACAGAACATTTCATTAGACGTCCCTCTACATCGTCAAGCGCGAACATACCTAAGAATCTAAATGGAAAATTTTCCAAACGCGATATTGGTGTATTCTTTTCACAGAACACTTCATTAGACGTCCCTCTACATCGTCAAGCGCGAACATACCTAAGAATCTAAATGGAAAATTTTCCAAACGCGATATTGGTTTATTCTTTTCACAGAACATTTCATTAGACGTCCCTCTACATCGTCAAGCGCGAACATTCCTAAGAATCTAAATGGAAAATTTTCCAAACGCGATATTGGTGTATTCTTTTCATAGAACACTTCATTAGACGTCCCTCTACATCGCCAAGCGCGAACATACCTAAGAATCTAAATGGAAAATTTTCCAAACGCGATATTGGTGTATTCTTTTCATAGAACATTTCATTAGACGTCCCTCTACATCGTCGAGCGCGAACATACCTAAGAATCTAAATGGAAAATTTTCCAAACGCGATATTGGTGTATTCTTTTCATAGAACATTTCATTAGACGTCCCTCTACATCGCCAAGCGCGAGCATACCTAAGAATCTAAATGGAAAATTTTCCAAACGCGATATTGGTGTATTCTTTTCATAGAACACTTCATTAGACGTCCCTCTACATCGCCAAGCGCGAACATACCTTAGAATCTAAATGGAAAATTTTCCAAACGCGATATTGGCGTATTCTTTTAATATAACACTTCATTAGACGTCCCTCTAGATCGTCAAGCGCGAACATACCTAAGAATCTAAATGGAAAATTTTCCAAACGCGATATTGGTGTATTCTTTTCATAGAACATTTCATTAGACGTCCCTCTACATCGCCAAGCGCGAACATACCTAAGAATCTAAATGGAAAATTTTCCAAACGCGATATTGGTGTATTCTTTTCATAGAACACTTCATTAGACGTCCCTGTGCATCGTCAAGCGCGAACATACCTAAGAATCTAAATGGAAAATTTTCCAAACGCGATATTGGTTTATTCTTTTCACAGAACATTTCATTAGACGTCCCTCTACATCGTCAAGCGCGAACATACCTAAGAATCTAAATGGAAAATTTTCCAAACGCGATATTGGTGTATTCTTTTCACAGAACACTTCATTAGACGTCCCTCTACATCGTCAAGCGCGAACATACCTAAGAATCTAAATGGAAAATTTTCCAAACGCGATATTGGTTTATTCTTTTCACAGAACATTTCATTAGACGTCCCTCTACATCGTCAAGCGCGAACATTCCTAAGAATCTAAATGGAAAATTTTCCAAACGCGATATTGGTGTATTCTTTTCATAGAACACTTCATTAGACGTCCCTCTACATCGCCAAGCGCGAACATACCTTAGAATCTAAATGGAAAATTTTCCAAACGCGATATTGGCGTATTCTTTTAATATAACATTTCATTAGACGTCCCTGTACATCGTCAAGCGCGAACATACCTAAGAATCTAAATGGAAAATTTTCCAAACGCGATATTGGTGTATTCTTTTCATAGAACACTTCATTAGACGTCCCTCTACATCGCCAAGCGCGAACATACCTTAGAATCTAAATGGAAAATTTTCCAAACGCGATATTGGCGTATTCTTTTAATATAACACTTCATTAGACGTCCCTCTAGATCGTCAAGCGCGAACATACCTAAGAATCTAAATGGAAAATTTTCCAAACGCGATATTGGTGTATTCTTTTCATAGAACATTTCATTAGACGTCCCTCTACATCGCCAAGCGCGAACATACCTAAGAATCTAAATGGAAAATTTTCCAAACGCGATATTGGTGTATTCTTTTCATAGAACACTTCATTAGACGTCCCTCTACATCGTCGAGCGCGAACATACCTAAGAATCTAAATGGAAAATTTTCCAAACGCGATATTGGTGTATTCTTTTCATAGAACATTTCATTAGACGTCCCTCTACATCGTCGAGCGCGAACATACCTAAGAATCTAAATGGAAAATTTTCCAAACGCGATATTGGTGTATTCTTTTCATAGAACATTTCATTAGACGTCCCTCTACATCGCCAAGCGCGAACATACCTAAGAATCTAAATGGAAAATTTTCCAAACGCGATATTGGTGTATTCTTTTCATAGAACACTTCATTAGACGTCCCTGTGCATCGTCAAGCGCGAACATACCTAAGAATCTAAATGGAAAATTTTCCAAACGCGATATTGGTTTATTCTTTTCACAGAACATTTCATTAGACGTCCCTCTACATCGTCAAGCGCGAACATACCTAAGAATCTAAATGGAAAATTTTCCAAACGCGATATTGGTGTATTCTTTTCACAGAACACTTCATTAAACGTCCCTCTACATCGTCAAGCGCGAACATAACATCAAAATGATAACGCTATAAAATTTCATTCGAGACAAGATTCAGCATCCAAAATAACAACTAAGTATTATGGACTTACAACCCCTGCATGCATATGGGATTCTGTATGCTGTTACTAAGTACTTGAACAATTTTTAGCCTCTTATTTTCCCTAAGTAGCGAGGAGAGATAGCGATCTAACACTGATTCGCCGAAATGAATTTTCCGCCGCCAATTTAAAATTTCACAGTCAAACTATACGCAGAAACATGAGCACGCCAACGCTCGTGTACGAATACGCAGTTTGAAAAAATAACCAATTTACAATAGATTGCAGATGATTCCTTTCTAGGCTCCACCAGACCACTCGAAGCCATGCTCTTCGGAATATCGTTAACCCGAAGGCGCATGGTGCAATAAAAATATACCAAGTATATTGAGCATAGTGAGCTAATTGATGTACAATAGATTCGCAAGCAGTCTTCTGGACAAAACGATAGCAGTGGCGAATTATAACACCTACGAAACTCCAATCCCCCTGAGAATGCGCGTACCAAGTTCTAATACCATTCGTAACCAGAAAGGCCACTGCTAACTCTTTTTTCCTGAGATTATCTCATCTCCCAGAAAATACGAGAATAGAACAACTGTCAGAAAATAGTAGAGAAGGATGATTTTGGTTGCGAGAATAATACATCAGCTAAAGATTCCGAATCATTACGAGTTTGTAGAGCACTAAACACAGAGGGAATATTGTTTACTTGTAATGTTAACACACGTCTTCTGGGAGATCACAGGTGGGGTTTGACAAAATGTTCAACGTGGTTCAATCTCCACAAAATTTTCATGGATGATGCATCTGAGGCCCACCAACGTTTATGTAACATTTTGGAGCCGGGAATTGAAAAGTGCCTAAAAGATGGCTCGGATATTTTGAAAATTCAAAAAAATCATAAAATGCTTCAATGTTGAGTGAAAAGGTCGCTGAAAACAACAGAAAGAATCCGCTCGATGAGTAGAATAATTTTTCTGTTGACACTTTTTGTGTGGGAAACATGAAAATATGAAAAGTTTAAAAAATCATTTTTTTCATCATAAAAAGCATAAAAATGGCCGTCGTGAAAAATAAAGCAATTAGTGTCCAGCTGATTTCGTCAGATTCGGAATCTACAACCTTTCTTACCCCAGGCGATATTTTTTCAGGAAAATCAAAGATGTAATATGTTTCCATTTTTGGCCTCAAACATGGCGAACCTCGTGTTTTCATGCAAAATTGAAAATTTCATGATGTCATATTTGAGTAATTATCGCTCGTGGACATCTTTTCTTTCCGTTTTCAATGTTTTCTGACCTATTCATACCGATCTCCATTGAAAAAACCGAAGATTTCAATACTTCACAAAAATAACATTTTTCACGAAATTTCTCAGATTTCATGATATTATGAAGTATTGAAATCTTCGGTTTTTTCAATGAAAACCGGTATGAATAGGTCAGAAAACATTGAAAACGGAAAGAAAAGATGTCCACGAGCGATAATTACTCAAATATGACATCATGAAATTTTCGATTTTGCACGAGGTTCGCCATGTTTAGACACGAGGTTCGCCATGTTTAGGCCAAAAATGGAAACATATTACATCTTCGATTTTCCTGAAAAAATGTCGCCTGGGGTAAAAAAGGTTGTAGATTCTGAATCTGACGAAATCAGCTGGACACTAATTGCTTTATTTTTCACGGCCATTTATATGCAATTTTTGGTGATGAAAAAATGATTTTTTCAACTTTTCATATTTTCATGTTTTACCCACACAAAAAGTATCAACAGAAAAGTTATTCTACTCGTCGAGTGGATTCTTTCTGTTTTTTCAGCGACCTTTTTACTCTAATTTGAAGCATTTTTTGAATTTTTAATTTTCAAAATTTCCAGAGCCGGCTTTTAGGCACTTTTCAATTCCCGGCTCCAAAATGTTACATAAACGTTGGTGGGCCTCAGATGTATCATCCATGAAAATTTTGTGGAGATTGGACCACGTTGAACATTTTGTCAAACAGGGGGCTAGGATTCATGCAATCTCTCAGAAGACGTGTGTTAAAACGAATCCTCGTCTGTTTCTCTGCAGTAGATGCATCAGCTTCATCGTCGTCTATCCCGGTTTGGCTAGATATTACCAAGGTGGGGTTTTGGAGAAACAATTTGTATTTATTTTTTCTGTGTTGATTCTGACTATGTGAATAGGAACAAAACAGGCTTTCACAATTATTTTACACTAAACTGCACCATTGCAAGGGTTATAAATTTTGATATTTTAAAAAAAGTGCAGTCAGCGATCTATCGTGGAAGGCCAAAACTTGACTATTTCATAGGATCGGTGAAACCAAAACCGTTACAGTCAAAGGTAAACATTGAAAGTGAAAATATTGACTGTAAAGTAGGATTGGCTATTCAGAGCAGAATTGCGTTTTTTTGTTGTTTTTTCTTAATTCCTCCTCTAGCATATTGAAATTTGAGGAGGGAGAGGATTGCGATATCACAATTCCGCTCCGAATAGCCAATCCTACTGTAAAGTATTAAAACGCATTCTCTGTAAGAATGTAACGAAAAGGCCCGGTGGTGGCGCAGATTTTTTTCAAAATTATCTCCCAGCATCCATACTTTAGGTATGGAGTCACCAAGAGTGGACTACACTTCAATCGGAAATTTTTTCAAAAATGTTAACTTTTGGCGCGAAATTTGAGAAAAAATATTTTCGATTTCAGAGACAAGCTATATACCATTTGAAAGAGCGTTAAAAGTTATGCCAAAATATAAGAAAATTTTCAAATTTATCAAAATTTGACTGAGCAATGTCGAAAAACCCAAAATTTTTGATGACCAGCTCTGATCATCATCTCACTGCTCGTCTGAAACTCAAAACTAGATCCTGATTTTTTGATATGTAGCGCTCTGTTGCATGCAGATTCTGAATCTGCAATGAAAATTTGGAATTTCGTGGACCGAACACGCTTTTCGATTGATTACCTAGAGCGCAATCGCCGACCAGGGTTCGATCCCGCCGGCGCATATATTTTGCAAAGTGTTTTACTTGCTTTCAATCATTACTGCGGAACCTGGAAGTGGTCGGCGACCAAATTCTAAGACTTTTTTACTTTGAGGACTTTTTCGATCAGATGCGATCTACGGCCGGAAATCGATCTTTTCATTTTTGACGATTACGGTATAAAGCTACCGTAATCGTCAAAAACGTTTTTAATCGATTTCACTGCGGCGGTGGGGGGAATGATTCGGCGATCAAATTCTAATGCTTTTTTACTTCGGGGAGTCTTTCGATCAGATCATCTACGGATCATCTACGGCCGGAAATCGATATTGTATTCATGTAGGAAACAAAAATGAAAATATCGATTTCCGGCCGTAGATCGCATTTGATCGAAAAACTCACCGAAGGAAAAAAGTTTTAGGATCTGATCGCCGACGCATTGCCCCTAACGCGGCAATGATTGAAAGCAAGCAAAACACTTTGCAAAATATATGCGCCGGCGGGGATCGAACCCTGGTCGGCGATTGCGATCTAGGAAATCAATTGAAAAGCGTGTTCGGTCCACGAAATTCCAAATTTTCATTGCAGATTCAGAATCTGCATGCAACATAGCGCCACATATCAAAAATTCAGGATCTAGTTTTGAGTTTCAGACGAGCAGTGAGATGATGATCAGAGTTGGTCATCAAAAATTTTGTTTTTTTCGACATTGCTCAGTCAAATTTTGATAAATTTGAAAACTATCTTATATTTTGGCATAACTTTTAACGCTCTTTCAAATGGTATATAGCTTGTCTCTGAAATCGAAAATATTTTTTTCTCAAATTTCGCGCCAAAAGTTAACATTTTTGAAACATTTTCCGGCTGAAGTGTAGTCCACTCTTGGTGACTCCATACCTAAAGTATGGCTGCTGGGAGATCATTTTAAAAAAAACTGTGCCACCCCCCTCCCGTTCTAAAGGATAACGCGTTTTAAGGAACATCGTTTTAAGGAGCCGATGTAGAGGTGGCGTCATTCTGGGTCGACAAGCGAGCTGTGAGCGGCGGGTTGCTCTTTCCCTCCCGTCCCTCCCTCCACCCAGTCGCCCAGTCTCCCTCTGCCAGAAGCGTTTGGCCCGCGGCAGTTGCAAGCCTCTACGATGGATCGCCACCTCTACATCGGCTCCATCAATGCGCGGACCCTCGCCTCGAGAGACAAGCAGATCGAGATGGAACTGGCCCTCAGCAAGATCAAGTGGGACATCATCGCAGTGCAGGAATCAAGGATTGTGAGTGTAGGATCCTTCTCTCTCACATCCTCAGGCACTGTGGTATTCCACTCGGGCAGTACCACCGCGTCTCATGGTGTCGCTTTCCTCCTGCGCGCATTTGGCGCGAGGAGCCGTGTTTCTTGGCCTCTCTCCCCGTTTGGCCACTCTGCAGTTGCCTCAAGAACGCATTTTCCTGGTCTGCGCCTATGCTCCGACATCCTCCTATGATGATCGGGAGTATGATTCCTTCCTAGACCTAGTCGATGCTGCCCTGCAGAGTGCGCCTAGAGGCTACACGCCAGTGTTGACGGGTGACTTCAACTGTAGAGTGTCGCAAGAGCCTGGTAATGAATCTCATATCGGTGCCTTCGCCTCTCAGTCCCCGAACTCACGTGGCCGCACTTTCACCGAGGCCTGCGTGAGAAACAACCTGCGCGTATGGAACACGTTCCAGAAGAAAAGACAAGGACGACTCTGGACTTGGCGGTCCCCCAATGGCTCGACGTTCTCCCAGATTGATTTCATCGCTGCCCCTGCTTCCGCGCGGGTTGTCAACTGTGGAGTAGTGGGAAACTTCGAGTTTAACTCCGACCACCGCCTTGTCCGGATGTGTCTTTCCCTTCCCCGCAAGGCAAAGCAGAAACGTCGCAGGGAGCGTTACGATTTCGATCGGCGCGCTCATCGAGTACTACATGTAGGATTACTCTAGAACATGTTTCCTCGGCTTCGATTGGGGTACGGTAGGCCACCGGCGTTATCACAAACTGGTTTTATTTCAAGTTGCCGACCGTTGTTTGCCGTTTTCTCTAAAAGTTATTTTTTGATTTTAATTATTTTGCTTTAATAGATATTTAGTAACCAGAACTACAAATACAAGGAAAGAAAATATGGTATATCCTCCCACCAGTAAGCTAAACAATTCGATAAAACCCAACATATATCGATTTTTCGTTGTATCATCAAGAGTTTTAATCCAATTGTTACAAAACTTGGCAGGTGTAATCACTTGAATATTCCGTATTTTTAGAGATATTAACCGTTCGGATCGATAGGGAAATTGCAAAGTTCGAAAATTGACGTTTTCGGACTAAAGTGCGGCGCACTTCTCAATGCGTGATCTAGAACACTAAATAAGCCACAATTGAGCTATGCTCACCGAGTACTACATGTATGCACATTTAGGAGGATTTCGATTTTTGGCCTAGTGCCAAGCATATGTTCATTATCTCAGATAGTCTGTCTTATAGAGATGGTTTGCCGGCTGTGTGCTTTGCAAAAAAAAAAAATATTGATCATAGATCATTCGTAACCGCCTTAGTATAAATTATTTCACAGGAATTCACAGGAACATTGCGGTTACCATCTCCTTACACTATTCTACAGTTGCTGCATCTGCTGGATCGCCTTCTCTGCCCCCTTCTCCTTCATCTCCTTTTTTTCTTTATCTTCTCTTCTGCTTTTACTTCCTTCCTCTGTTTCAGCTGTTGAGAGCGAGCTACATGTAGGAAAAACATAGCTAATTAACAGGTACATTTGCGCTTCAGCATTGATATACCAATTGGACGAGGCTACAACAATTTGATTGTCAGCAGGGTTCACTGTCAAAAATAATCACTTTTGGCTTGCAAATAATTGCACGCAAACGGCTTGTAAGATGCTGTGAATACAAAAATTAACTAGATGTAATCTATCTTATACCTAATTGACGTGGAGAAAAATCGAACCAAAACTGCGACGCCGGGATGATTTTTTTTATTTTCCAGGCAATTTTAAAATGCATTATCACGTTATAAGTAGAAACATGAGCATGCCAACGATCGTGTACGAACACGCAGTTTGAATAAACAACGAGTTTAACCATGTTTCAGGTGTGTCTGCACCGTACTACTGTTAGCAATCTTACCAGGAGGGGGGGGGGGTTAAATTTTTGGTTTTTTTTTTAAATTTATTTTTCGATAGGTCAATTAGAAACTGAGGAAACACACATATCGATGAAACCAAAATTGTCACAGCCTAAGGTGGAAATTCATGGAACATTCAATTTTTATGTCGGGTTTTAATGACATTTTAAAATTAAGTTTGCGTGTTGATGGAATATTTATATCAGTGCATTCGCCTAATAATCGCAGATTTTTCCAATAAAATGGTACAGCAAAAAGAGGCACTTTCGGTTTTTCACAGAATCTGATAGCCCTTGGGGTCCTACTTCGATTTGTGCAAACTAGATGACCTGAAAACATTTATTAGCATAAGTACATGCTTCATAATTTTGTTCATACGAATATATATTTGAGCATAACTCGGGGAAAACACGTCCAAATCTTATCGAACCTTGGTTTTAGACTACACTTGGTGCTCTGAATCGATCCTTGATTTTAGTTTATGCAAATTATAACTTTTATTTTTTATGCAAAATTTCATGGATTTTTAATTCGAAAACTAAAAATTTAACCCATCTAATTGTTGAAATGTTGTTGGAATTTACAGGGTGCGCCATAATTACGTAGACTGATTTCATTATTCTGTGACCCGGCCGCCCAATCGATATGCGCGACCCCTATATCATCATCATGGCGAGTGACCATTGGTCTCTCACTATGCAAGGTATCGTGTCAGTTAGTTAGGTTTTCCAGTAATGGCGATGTCTACTCTTCTCCAACCCTCATTATCAGTCACAAGTAGGTGTCACACGTCGGTGAAATCGACGCTCATCGACTCGGCGTTCACAAATCGAATGCTTCCGATATCGTCATAACATACCAGTAGCTTGGTACTGATAAGGACTGTCCGGACATATAGAGACTTGGGTATGTTTCCACCACAAGGCACCGAGAGCGCATCCGAAAGATGGTGCTTCGAAACCGTACTCACGTGGTCAAGAGTATTGATATCCAGAGCACTTCCGTTTCTGATCTTCTCAAGTCCCGGCTGACTCTTCGCACTTACAAGTACATTAAGTTGCTCGGACTAGATGAGCGTCAGATTATGCGTTTCATAGAGCGGAACCGTAAACTGTTGTTGCAGTTTGCCAGGTCCGCGCATTTCAGCACGTTGCTCAGCGATGTAAATATCGTTACAGTCGAAAGCATGTAAAATATCCAAACCAGCATAATCACTGCCTCTGATCCTGAAGTATTTTAAAATTGTTGTGGAATCGTTGGTTATATCATTCATCACGTCTACATCATGGTTAGTGTTGCAATTTGCACAACAGTCAAGTTCCTTCTCATTTTTGTCACTCCGGGAGCTAAGAACAATAAGTAGTATTACATGATGCGCATCCTGGAAGGCGCGCCAACACCACAAACTCAATCCAACTTCTACCAGGAACACTGGTCGTCTCAGCAACAATCAACTCCATTCAGAAGACAAATTCGTTGCCGGACACCCATGCACCCGACCAAACCACTCTCACTGATTGACCCCATAACTCCCCCGAGCTTAACCCCTCGACTTCAGGGTTTAGGGGCGTAGTAGTCCAAGATGTCCTCTAACAAGAACTGAACGCGAACCCCCCTGAAGGCAGCACTTCTCAAAGCATGAGTCGAAATCTGTGAAAGTTTCATGCGGGAATCGATAGGTGGATCTGAAAAGATATTCAAGGCCAGTCTCAGAGCAAATAGAGGCCCCATCAAACGAAGACAGTATGTTACTATTACCCATATGGTTGGTAAAATATATCCCTCAAGTTCGATTCCAAAGGTAGGAAACATTTGAAAACATCAGTCTACGTAATTATGGCGCACCCTGTATAAGATATACCCAAGAAAAAAATATGGGATCGAATTTTTTTCCTTAACTTAGGTCTAGAGCACAAAACGGATCGTTCTTTTTAGAGGGAAATCACTCATCCCGAACTGATCTTACCGACCACGCGGCGAGAAATGACTCGATTTTGAGTGTTCATTGATTTTATCATTTACATCGAGTAGGTTTCAGGTTCGCTACATAGCTGATCTGTTGATTAATATTTAGCGCGCGCTTGAAACATACTTGAAAATGGCAAATAACTTTCAATGAGGGAATTCCTTTCAAAATACCCCGATCCGTTTTTGTGCTGTAGACCTAAGTTAAGGAAAAAATTTCGACTACATGTTTTTTGTTGGGTAGATCGTATAAATTCCAACAACATATCAAAAAATTAGATGGGTTAAATTTTTAGTTTTCGAATGACAAATCCATGAAATTTTGCATAAAAAATAAAATATATAATTTGCATAAACTAAAATCAAGGATCGATTCAGAGCACCAAGTTTATTCAACAACCGAGTTTTCATAATATTTGGGTGTGTTTTCACCGAGTAGCGCATAAATATGTATCACGTGTATCATGAGTCAGTGGATGAAATATTGACCACCCGGGAACATTTTCAAATTTTGTATGCCTGATTTGGTCCAGATTATGGTGGGATAATACCCAGGAGAGAAGATTTCGAAAAATATAGGTCATTGGTTCCAGAGCCGGCTTTTAGGAATTTTCCGGTTTTGCACCTGGTAATGCTGTTTCTCAGCTCCCAGAGGAGCTAGAGAGATGGCAAGGAAAAAAGGTGCGCAAAATTATTTCAAACAACTTTTATGTCGACAACTTCTCCCTAGGACGAAGTAGAAAAATCTTACGAACGAAAATGCTAGATCTTTGCCGATAATTAAATGTTTTCACTGTAATGCCGGCGACTATCCCGGGTTTTCTTTTCAGAAAATGAAAGATCGACTCAATATACGTTAGGAAAAAAATAAAGCAACAATTTTTATTAGGGTATATTTTGACTTATTTATAGGTCAAAAAAAAATTTATAGGTTATCATTTAACAGGCATGTACAAAATCTTTCCACATGTGATTCGATAGATCTCAAAATGATGTCAGTTGGTAGCATTGGAAGTTTTAAGATGTTAGAAGTAAAGTGGCAATGAGAAACTAGAATTTTGCTCCCTTTTGAAAAATCGATTTTTTCAGCATCGATTTTTCACATCTTTGGGTGCTTTAAATTTGATAATACAGAATCGTGGTCTTCCAACTCAGAAGGATTGCTTAAGTATGCCTCGCATACATTGAAAATTTCGCTAATTGGAAGAGAGCATCCTTTCTGTTTCTTCGTAAGATTCGCTCAAACTGGCGTCCGCGGAGGAGTGGAAATTTTTAAAGTTTAGATAGTGATGAAATGGCGATGAAACATTAACAGATTTGTATATTAAAAATCTGCTTATAAATTATTTTTTTCATATAAAGTCGATAATACCGCACTCTTGTTCTGTTAAAAATATTTTTTCAAAAATTGTACAATTACAATTTCATGTATACTTTAAATCGAATTCGTGGCTTTTTTTCTGTGTTTTCCGTTTTAAATATTTATAAATAGATTTTTGACGTACAAATACGAACGAGTTTATTCGCCATTTCATCATTGTTGAAACTTTGAAATTTTCGATACCTCGGCGGGCGCAAGTTTAAGCGAATCTTACGAAGAAACAGAAAGGATGCTATCTTCCAATAAGCGACATTTTCAATGTATACGAAGCCTACTTAAGCAATCCTTCTGAGTTGGATGACCACGATTCTGTATTATCAAATTAAAGCACCCAAACATGTGAAAAATCGGTGCTGAAAAAATTGATTTTTCAAAAGGGAGCAAAATTCTAGTTTCTCATTGCCATTTTACTTCTAACATCTTAAAACTTCCAATGCTACCAACTAACATCATTCTGAGATCTATCGAATCACATGTGGAAAGATTTTGTACATGCCTTAGTCACTATATATATAATATAAAATTTAACATTAAATAAGTCAAAATATACCCTACTAAAAAATGTTGCTTTATTTTTTTCCTAACGTATATTGAGTCGATCTTTCATTTTCTGAAAAGAAAACCCGGGATAGTCGCCGGCATTACAGTGAAAACATTTAATTATCGGCAAAGATCTAGCATTTTCGTCCGTAAGATTTTTCTACTTCGTTCTACGGAGAAGTTGTCGACATAAAAGTTCTTTGAAATAATTTTGCGCACCTTTTGAGCTCCTTGCCATCTCTATAGCTCCTCTGGGAGCTGAGAAACAGCATTACCAGGTGCAAAACCGGAAAATTCCTAAAAGCCGGCTCTGGAACCAATGACCTATATTTTTCGAAATCTTCTCTCTTGGGTAATATCCCACCATAATATAAGCCAGAACTGAAATATATATTTGAAAAATGTTCCCGGGTACCTCCGCTGACTGATACATGTGGTATTCACATGAACAAAGTTATGATTCATGTAATTGTGCTAATTATTTTTTTCAGGTCATCTAGTTTGCACAAATCGAAGTAGGGCCCAAAGGTCTATCAGATTCTGTGAAAAAACCAAACTGCCTATTTTTGCTGTACCCTATTATGTGCGATTCTTAGGCGAACGCACTGATATGTCTTTTCTTCTTCAAAATCTTTGCTGGCGCTACATCAAATGTATATAATAGTTCCTCCGAGCACGCAGAACAAGGGTGACTCGAACTAGCCTAGCTGGCATATTATTTGCAGTAGTCAAAAAAATGCATTTTTTTAAAAATCTTTTTTAGAATGTCTTATGTTTCGTACTTACAGTCGCGCGCATAACAGTGCGTTCGCCTAAGAATCGCAAAATATTCGATAAATCCGGCACATCAAAAAGAGGAACTTTGAAATTTTTTGAATTTCTGATAGCCACAGGCACCCTCTTTCGATTTCTGTACTTGTCATGTTTCAGAGGGACTTATTTGCATAATTAATTGCGCTTGAAGTTATACACTTTTTAACTTCTTTGATTCGCGACTAGGCTTAAAAATTTCCTAAAATTCTGAAAACATAGCTAAAGACTTATTTTGATGCGCTCTATGTTGTTTATTCATGGAAAATCGGAAGATTAAATTTTCATCAATTTTTCGAAAAATTTTTTTCGAAAACAAAGTCGAACACATGGCTGGATTTTACATATGTTTGATAAAAATTTTGGAAGCGCTTTAATGGTTGTAATGATAGTTTTTCATGTGACTGAAAACTTTCACCCTGGCCTACTCGTTGATCAGATTCGAATGTGTTTCAATGCCATATAATATTGACGGCTGAGGATCTCAATCAATGATGGAGCAACATTATCAAATAATCCTGAAACGCATTCGAATTCGGCGAAGGCTACGGCTGGGATGAAAGTTTTCAGCCACATGAAAAACTATCATTACAACCATTAAATCGCTTCCAAAATTTTTATTAGGTAGATCTCATCAAGGAGGAAAACATATGTAAAATCCAGCTATGTGTTCGGCTTTGTTTTCGAGAAAAAAAATCTTCGAAAAATTGATGAAAATTTAAACTTCCGATTTTGTATGAATAAACAACATAGGCGAATAGAGCGCATCAAAAAAGACCTAGTACCAAGTTTTCAGAATTTTAGACAAATTATGCGCCAAGTGGTGAATTTTTAGGAATTTTGGGTACATAACTTTGAGCATGAGTAATTATGCAAATTATTGATTTAAACCCTTGACAAGTATATAAATCGAAAGAATGAATCAACATGTATCAGAAACTGTTAAAATCCCAAACTGCATATTTTGCTGTACCTGTGGGTATGCGATTCTTACGCGAACGCACTGATAAGTGAGTGGGCAATTTTTGAATTTGTTGCAACTTTTTGCCCAGGAAAGTCATCATTGTGGAACTAGGGTGTTATGTACCAAATTCATCGGAGATTATTATCATGGTACTATGGTATGACGTCATCGCATAGTTATTGCGTAGTGATAGCGTAGTCGTTCACGACTTTAAAATCGCTTGACGTGGCTGCGCATTTACCTTTATTGTTTTTAGTGATGACGCAATCAATCCGCACTTTTTCAAAACGGCATTATTCTTACCTAGATTTTTTCCTGTTCGCCATACTTTCTATGATTGGAGATATGACCGAGGTCTACCCAGAATAAATTTTTGAAGGTGCTGCTCGGTCGCACATTTGCTGCAGCCCCCCCCAAATTTGGAACTCGGCTTCTAGACGAGCTAAGGAATCGTTCAAAGCATCAAAATAATCGTCACCATGATCCCAGACGATCCTGAGAACATGAAGACAAAATCTCATAATTTGCCCTTAGGGCGTGAAAAAATTATTTTTTTGCATGACCATTTTTTGGACATTCATAACTTTGTGGAAAAGTTAGGTAAAAATCTGGTTTTTATCTGGTAATGTTCAAAATGTATTGAGGAACTGATTTCCCACTTTTTAGAGCGATTGGATATCATTCCTGCCCGCCGCGTGCGTTTATCGGAAGTATACCAGGGTCGGGAAACACCATGTTTACCCCTATGGGCGAGAGAGTGCAGACGACGAGAGTGCGTAAACAGGGTGTTTTCCGACCCTGGTATACTTCCGATAAACGAACGCCGCGGGCAGGAAACATATCCAATCGCTCTAAAAAGTCGGAGATCAGTTCTTCAATACATTTTGAACATTACCAGATAAAAAACAGATTTTTACCTAACTTTTCCACAAAGTTATGAATCTCCAAAAAATGGTCATGCAAAAAAGTAATTTGTTTATGCCCTAAGGGCAAATTATGAGATTTTGTCTTCATATTCTCAGGATCGCCTGGGATCATGATGACGATCATTTTGATGCTTTGAACGAGTCCCTGATGCTCGTCTAGAAGCTGAGTTCCAAATTTCAGACCCTATTATTGCACCAAGGCTGCAGCAAATGTGCGACCGAGCAGCACCTTCAAAAATTTATTCTGGGTAGACCTCGGTCATATCTCTAATCATAGAAAGTATGACGAACAGGAAAAAATCTATTTAAGAATAATGTCGTTTTGAAAAAGTGCAGATTGATTGCGTCATCACTACGCAATAACTATACGATGACGTCATACTACAGTATCTATGCGAACTAGCGAGCCCACGATACTCAGTCCGGAGTACTGTAGATACAGTAACCGATTAGAGCAGGGACAAGCTTAGGACGCTTGGTGGTAGACTGATGTGTAGACTGATGCACTGTGAATGGGACCGTAGATAAATCAATAATTTATTACTACAGTAAGACAAGGAGAAGGGAAGAAGGGAGAGGGGTACGGTAGGATGGGAGACACTGCAAGCTTCCGAATGGTGAAGTGGTTGTGTTTTGCTCCTGTTAGTCATAAGTCGCTGGTTCGATCCCGCATGATGAGGCGATATTTTTGCGTTTCAATTCACTACTTTAGTAGTAACAAAATTTCATTTAAATGCAAATTTGTATTCGAAATCTAACATAAAATGCAAATAAGCGAAATGAAATAGCATAACCAACATAAATTCATCAAGCGGGATTGAACCAGCGGCTTATGACTAACAGGTGAAAAAACATAACCACTTCACCGTTCGGTAGATCACCTAAATGGCAATGGAAAGAACGGTATACTAGAATTGCCGTAATGCATTCACCAGACAAGTCGGGCCGAGTCGGGCCGAGTCGGGCTGAGTCGGGCCGAGTCGGGCCAGTCGGGCTAAGTCGGGCCAGTCGAGCCGCTCGACCATTCACTCTCCAAGTCGGGCCACCCGATCGGGTTAGAACCGTTTTCGAGCGGCTCGAGCATCCCGGCTCGGGTCGGGCTGAACTCGAGTCGAGTTTGGGAGTCGGGCCCTCGACTGGCCCGACCCGATTTGACCAACCCTAATTGACATGCTAATTGAATTGGGCTGCACTCAGAGACGAGACTGAGACTGGATATGATAATGGAGTTGCAGTGAGTGCACTTTGATTGATGGGAATGGAATGAAGTGACGATAGAAAAGGTAGTGACGTGTGAGTCGCTACAGTATCATCATAATAATCTCCGATGAATTTGGTACATAACTCCCTAGTGCCAGAACGATGACTTTCCTGGGCAAAAAGTTGCAACAAATTCAAATACTGCCCACTCACTTATGCGCGCGACTGTACATTACTTGCCTTTTCAATATCCGCCTATGAACATAGCAGTCAGTAGAATGGAATTCATCGAAAAATTATCCTCGACTAACATTCTTTTCTTTCACTCTTCCGAATGATTCCAACAATACGACCACATTAAAAGTCGGGGGGGGGGGCATTTGCAAAAGGGACATTTGCACAACTCTTCAGCGTTTGCTTTGAAGAAGGACTACTCACTTGGGAGTTGTTTCATTATTACCAGTATGCGGTCCCCTACATTTCCATATGCAAGTCTTGCTACCAGGCGATCATGAGTTTCACTCCAAATCCGCCTTCCAACAAGATTTATATATTGTGTTGTAGGGGACTGCATATTGGTAATAATGAAACAACTCCCAAGTGACTAGTCCCTCTGCAAAGCAAACGCTGAAGAGTTGTGTAAAAAATTGCAAATGTCCGCCCCCTCAAAGTCGATAGTAGATGATTTTAAAAAAAAAATATTTGAGGACAAAACTAGCATATCGTGCGAGTTTACTCTCTCCATTTCCCTTACTATACACTCCACACTCAGCTCATCAAGAGAGTTGATCCCAGCGAGTGAGTGAGTGTACCAATTTTCTCTTGCAAACATCGTCCTACCTCAGATTCGATGTGTCTTTCTTCTGCTATTATTCATTAGCTCACTTTCTTTGAGTTTCGGTGAAGTTCCTATTGACTATAATATCGTAGCGTCTGTCTGTCTGTTCGTCCGTTTGCGTGTCTGTCACACTTTTCAAAAAATCACCATAACTCGCTTCAAAGTCATCCTAGACCTACAAGTAGGGTACCATACGAACCCTCTCGGCGAGCTCTATCAAAATCGATAATTAATGCGTCATCATGACGTCATATTGCATCATCACTATTCAATATCCCGTTTTTTCCTCATAACTCGTTTCAAACTCATCGTACACCTACAACTAAGGTACCATACAACTCCCTTTGACGAGATCTTTATATTACATCACCGAGTGCATCATCATTACGTAATGATTATGCAATAATGCAATTATCCCGGCTCCCAGGCATCACCCAGACCTCGGACCTTGATCATTAGATCCGTCCTGCCGAGTACTTTCAAAATTTGGTATTACATCATCATTATGCAACATGATGCAATAATAGATTTTTGGCCATAAATCGCTTCAAAGTGGTCTCCCAGACCTCGGACCTTGACCATTCGACTAAACAGAGTGAGCTCTTTCAAAATTTGGCATTACATCTTCATTATGCAACATGATGCAATAATCGCTTTTTGGCCATAAATCGCTTCAAAGTGGTCGCCCAGACCCCGGACATTGACCATTCGACTCCCCAGAGTGAGCTCTTTCAAAATTTGGTATTAAGTCATCACTATGCAACATGCCTTTTACAACGTGTGTTACGAGCCTTTACAACGTTTTAAGCAGGCTCTCACCAGTCGCTTACAATTATATATAAATATTTTTTCATGCATAAAACTGGTACCAAACGTGGCTGACTGACATTCCTGGCGGAATTTATTCAAAAATGCTTCCCAACCTGCCATCACTCCCCGCAGCGTAAGCGTTGTGAAAGGCTCGTGAGGCCGAGGGTGATTCGAAAAAGTTTTTCGAATTGCCCGAGGCCTCACGAGCCTTTTACTACGTTTTAAGCAGGCTTTCACCATATGCGTCCAATTGATATCCTTGAAACACAGCCTCGCGTACAACGTAGCTACCGAAGGTCGCTAGTTAAATCGCTGCTCTCGGAAGAAAAACTTGTTGAACATTGAAAATGTTTCGCCTTCGATCAGAGATCTTACAAAGTATTAATTATAACCTAATACTCAATAATGCTCAATATTGCCTGCTCTGCAAATTCAGAACACAGTGTTTCAAACACATGGGGAGATGGGACATAAAGTATGCATTATAGTTCTCTTATTGGAAATGTTGCCTCGACGTTTCAGGCATGTTTCAGGTACTCTATAATGTTGATGATTGTTTGTGTTTTTAATGCACCTGAAACTTACAAGACATGAAACGAATATTGTCAAAAAAGAGAACCCTTGTAAGCATCTCTGTCTGCGTGTCTGTGGTCCCTTCACTCTCACGACTTAGATGCAATCGATGGTCTGTTTCTCTGCATCTCTCCAGCTCACTCGCTTGTCCATGACTACTGCTGCTGTCCGAATCTCGTCATGCCCGTTCTTGAATCGCTGTTGGGAACATAGAGAGAGGGTATGGGGGCGTGAGAGGAGGAGCAAAACGTTGTGTATTGCTGGCCCACTCATTCATGAACAAACCATTAGATCGTCGTGTTGATTCATGTAATAGCACATAAAAGTCGTACAGGAAAATAAATATTCATGCTCAATATTCCCTTTCTCATAAATTTAACAATATTTAAAAATTCATGCCGATTTCTATTGCAAGACCGTGGTCAGATCAATTCCGAGATTGGGTGCAACAATGACAGCCTGACTCTCCCTCTCTCAATTGATACGAGTCATAAGAAGCTTTGATAGTAGCTCGCGGAGGCGATTCACCTAGCTAAGCTCCCGTCTTAGTGTTGTTCAAAAGAGTGAAGATAACACACGTCTTCTGAGAGATGGCAGGTGGCGTTTGACAAAATGTTTAAAGTGGTCGGATCTCTTCGAAATTATCATGGTAGGTATCCCTAAAGCCCAGTATCTTTTTGTACATACGGATTCCGCGAATTCTCAAAACTTCCTAAAAGCCGGCTCTTCAAATTTCGAAAATTCAAAAATTCATAACATCCTTCAAAATTGAGCTACAGTTTCGTTCAAAAAACCAAAATGTACGGTTTTTCAAGTAGAACAACTTGTATCTATCCAAAAGTGAATTAGCAGGTTAGAAAGAGCATCATTTTTTTTGCACCTTTAGGATGAACTGTGAATCTATTTTTGGGTTTTTATGGTAGGTCAATTCAAAATACAGTACTTTTTAGTACATTCTTGGTAGTAACTTCAATTCTAAAGGAGCAGTGGGGCTCAAATTGGTAAGATAACATACGTTGGTGGTCCCTATTCACATGCGCAAGTTTGGACTTCATTGGCTTCGATTTCGCCAAAATCGTCGCATTTTGCATGCTCTCCATTGACGAGTTGTAAGTCTGGAAAGATTTTTTCCGGAACTCAGAAATTGAGTTGGAGATTCTACAATGAATGCCGGATAGATATTCGAAATTTGGCACCAATTGGTCACATTTCCGTTAGATATTATAAAAAACTGGTCATGTTCATCAATTTTTGACCAAAATGACCAATTTTTGGCGAATTTTGCAAGATTCAAAGTGTAATATCTATACGGAAATGTGACCAATTGGTGCCACGTTTCGAAGATCTGTTCGGCATTCATTGTAGAATCTCCAACTCAATTTCTGAGTTCCGGAAAAAATCTTTCCAGACTTACAGCTCGTCAATGGAGAGCATGCAAAATGTGACGATTTTGGCGAAATCGAAGCCAATGAAGTCCAAACTTGCGCATGTGAATAGGGACCACCAACGTATGTTATCTTACCAATTTGAGCCCCACTGCTCCTTTAGAATTGAAGTTACTACCAAGAATGTACTAAAAAGTACTGTATTTTGAATTGACCTAACATAACCCAAAAATAGATTCACAGTTCATCCTAAAGGTGCATTCGAAAGTCCGAATGATGCTCTTTCTAACCTGCAAATTCACTTTTGGATAAATTTATTTATAGATTTTTGGAATGCATTTTACTGGAAAATCCGATTTTGCGCGACATATCGATTTCTCAGTGACCTACCGTACACCACCACGATACACCCACCGTATGGTTGATTCAATTTGTAATCATAAAGGATAAGCATATCCGAAATTTTGTGAGGATCGGATAAGTTTGAGGAAAGTTATGCTAGAAAACTCCAAGGTGATAGAATTTTGGCCACTACTGTATCTTCGTGGTGGGACTCCTTAACATTCATTCCTGTTACCCCTTCTTTAACACACCGTGCTCAGATAAATTTAGAGATTGCTTGCAAAAATGTCATTCTGACTCTCTCTGTCTCTCTCTCTCGATTGATACGAGTCATAAGAAGCTTTGATGGTAGCTCGCGGAGGCGCTTCACCCAGCTAAGCCCCTTCTTAGTGTTGTTCAAAAGAGTGAAGATAAGCTCGATTTCACACGACATTATGCCACTCGCGTCCAAAATACTTCTTTTGGGTGCTTTGACCATATTGGCAAGTGAGTTTTGAATTTTATTCAATTCAAGCTAAAAGCTCCGTCTAGATGATGAACAAGCTCGCGTTCGTATTATTGAACCATTTCAAACATCTTTACATAGTGAATGAATGCGTTTTACAGCATGTTACGATAACACAGAAACGACAATTAGTCACGAATGGGAGACGCACAGGTAAGTAAATTAACCTTTTGTGAGGCTCCTAAATTTAAATTATTTGATTTATTTGTGTATCGTAAACATATGATGAAACAAGTCTAAAGATCGCTCATTCTATTCAGCTCGTCTAGTTCGTTCATTTGCAAGAGACACATGGAATTGCGAGGAGATTGGTGTTTCTATTTTCATCAATACGACAAGAACGGTCACGGAGCATCTTATTATGTACATAATACGTCGTTCGCGCAGAGTTGAACAAACTACTGATGGGTCAGGCGCATTAAATATTTTTAAAAAACGTGGCAAAAGGGTAGTCCAGGGATCGTCGTGATCATCCTCAGGTTGATCTAAAAATCACAGGTGCTCACCAACCACACGCCTGGTTATATTAGGTTGGTGCATAAGTTTTTTCCAATTTTGGGGGTGAAGTTCAAAGCCACATATGAAGCACTCCTAAAGTCGTATCAGTATACTTCCGTAGCATAATGTAGGGCTACAGTTCAAACTTGTAATGATATGTACGAAATGTGTCGTGCTTTTTTCTAAATCATTCAAGAAATAAAACGTTAACCACGAATGAATTTCTCAAATAAATAATGAAAAATTTAGGCTCGCTATTGTTTCGCAGAGAAAATTGGCTCGACATCTTCACATACATTATTGAGAAGCCCCTTGAATGCGCTTTCAAATAAGTGGTTGAAATCGGTGGTAGCATAATCAATACCAGAATTATGGACTGTCTAAACATACAAGCTGGAAAGAAATCCCACGTGAGATATCATCTTTCCTGCCTTATGTGATACAGAGACTGGCTTGTATATAGGGGCGCTTAAATCTTACACTATGGGGCTACTCTACAATTAGTGAAATTTGAGAACTCACATCATGCCCTTTTCAAAAATGAGATTTCTCAAAATTCCGAATATTGGAATATCCTATCGAAATTTTGCCTTTTCTTGATTATATTTAGAGTCCATTTTCTGAATGCACAGGAATTTCGCCACTATGTGAAGCTATTGAGGGATAGTTCAAGTGTAGCTGATGCTGACAAATACAATAACATGGGGCCTCTATCTATCATCTAATCAGGAAGCTGTGAAATACACTGATTTCTATGTGCAAACTACATCATAAAATTGCTGATGCCTGGAGCTTTCGGTTGCAGTGATGAACGTTCACAATAACGAAATTATAAACTTCTCATGGGAGCTCCTTAATGATGAGATAGATTTGGTTTCAGCAAGGCAATGCTAACGGAAGAGCGATGAAGGGAACTGAATTTGGTCACGATTAACTGAACCCAACCATGAAATTAGCACCTATCGTGAGATGGTCTTTTGCGCCAAAAGTGATTCACATGTATATTTGTAATGTATGTTCATCACACTTCACGGTGGTGTTGATGATTTCTCCCAATTACTACACACTGGAAAGCTCTGATCTGTTAAAGTCATTTCGAAATTCGTTGTCGAGACAACTTTGACCTCGCATTATGGCTATCAGGCGAACTCAATATGTCTGTATTAAAGAGCGCTAGAGAGAGTATCCATGCACTCATAAGATGTGAGGATCATAATGAAATTCAATTAGATCCAAAGACCGGAATATGTGAAAACCTTCACAAGTTGAAATTGGAAAAAACTTATGCACCAGCCTGATAATATGTTTCAAATAGGGAGAGAATTCCCTTCAAGGCGCGTGCTCTCTCGCTCGTTGCCTGCCCTTCAGGGTCGATTAGCACTCAGCCAATTAGTCGCAACTTGCTTCAATTGAAATAAATTAAAATTCGGTTTTGGGGATTCCAGTGAGGTTTTGTTAAACCACAAAACTGTATAGTCTTATTTTACAGTCAATTTTGCTGATACTCCTTCTTTAACTGTGGAACCGTTGGTTGTTGAGATATCGTTGCCAAAACACAAGGTCAACGTGTGCCAAAGGGTCAAATTGAATTGAGCCCCTGTCAATCAAGCGAATGTCCACTTAGATGCGACGTCAGCTGTTCAAAATTTTCAAAATATTTTAAAAATAAGTTAAGAAAAGCGATGACACTCAACGGGAGTGCATGAGGCATTTTTCTACTAAACGTTGTTGACTTGAAATTTCGGAAAAAATCACTGATGCATTTCACGAGGCCTAGGGAACCTCATTGCACTACGTTATTTTGCCGCGAAAACTTGGCTCTAGGGGAACTTATCCATGACGAATCGAATGCGAATAATTTTAAAAAAAGGAAAAAAAGATTTCAGGGTGCCAATTTTTAACTTTCAAATGATCGTGTTTTTTTCACAGATGAGCTCCCAACAGCAAAATCATTGTATGGACGAGATCTTTCATGATTAATATACATGTATGAGGTTTCAAAGCGCCGTTCAAAAGATACAAATAACTACCAACCAACTTTAAGGTCAGAGATACGGCTTCCCAAGGTCGATTTTCGAACTCTACGTGAAAAGTTACCCACTGTACGGCCTCTGCTCAGTACCAAACACGACGCCTTGTGCGCGCGTCGTGAGAGAAATTTGAGAGAGTATGCAAAAGTGATAGAGAGTAAGATAAGGGAATTTCACCCTGATCCTTTCGGCCTTTACCTGGGTGCTAATTTTTCGCATTTTTTGCATATTCTTTCTTAACTAGTTCAGCCATCGGCTATTCAATGGACGACAACAAATTCGGTGTTTATTTCGTCTTTGTTGAGTAATTTTATGTAGTACTTATAATCTATGGTGCTTTGTCCATTTTACATTGAAATGATGATGAAATGATGGAGCAGTTATTTTATGAAAATATTGTGCAGTTAGTTTTTTACAGCTCACGTAGTTTTACTTTGCCAATGTCTACGTTCGGGGCCTAGAAATAGGTGATAATTAAACAATAATTGGATGACATTTCTTCTTATGAAATATTTTATGTTCTGAAAATTTGCAGACCGCAAAAGCTTTTTGCCACACACTCGGAGCTTTTTTGCCATCAATCAGTTCCATAGAAGTGAGTGCGTTAATAAGATATCACGGAAATATCAACAGATTTCTAAAATGGAACACAACGAAGATGAATGCGAAGAATGCTATTTTCAGGAATCAACAGATTTGATAAATTTTGTAGAAGAAAATATGGGAATGAATTCGCCGCTCGCCCGATGCTGGATAGGGTTGGAATGCACCTTAGACGGTATTTCTTTTAACCTAGCTATATGTGTGCGTTGCACAGACAAATTTAAATGTAACGTGCTCATTAGTATGAAAGCCCTATGATGTAAGCATTTATTTAGGGAAATGGAGCTGGGATGATCAAGTGGAGTGGAGCAGTGATTGGACTTACTATGCACCTTTTGGGGCCGGGGAAAACCGTCAGTCTTTTTTTTTTTTTTCAGTTACCGTGTATTTTCCTCAAGTTAGCAACTTCGCAGTTCATATGCGCCTATATTTTCGACCCTTCTATTCCCATTAAAGGAAGCAACGTTAAACTTTTGATGTTGTCATAACCATGGCCTAACTCTCCCCAACGACAAGATACTTTGAAAATCTCACTTTCACATCTCTAAACTGAACCTAGTTATCCCTAGTTGGCTGAGTTCCAATCGACCCTGAGGGGCAGGCAACGAGCAAGAGAGCACGCGACTTGATGAGAGATCTATCGCTATTTGAAATATATTTCATTCAGGCGCGTGTTTGCTAAAATTACTTATTGACTGATTACCTCAAACACTAAACTAAAATTACTTCTTTGAGCTGATTCATCAAAGCGAATATATCAAATTTTCAAAATAGGGAAGCAAGCAAAAATCAAATTACTTGATCATCAGCATTCTAGCAACCACTTGCGATCCGGAGTCAAAATACAGACATTTTCTAAGCAAATTTGGTGAATGGTTGGAAGAAGATGGCTTAATTCACAAGTAAGTGGTTGTGTATTTAGCATTACGATTACGGATTAATCCAATTTTAGTAAACACATATATGAAAAATTCGTGGAAGAAAATGTATTGTTTTATAAAACGAATAATATTCAAATAAAAATGGATATTAAACATATGAGTGACTATCTGAGAGAACTTACCAGAGGCCGTACATAAAAAATAGGTTGATTTTAAGTTATCCCTAGGAGTAACTTTTCACGTAGAGTTCGAAAATCGACCTCAAGAAGCCGTATCTCTGACACCTGATTTTCTGTGGCGTGCCTCAACGCTGAGGTCGGTTTTTGTAAATCGTGAACGGTTGATCCAAACCCCACACATAGATAGTAATTCTTAAATAACTCGACGACATAAGCATTTTTACTGTTGGAAGTGAAAAGCTAGCTCATCTGCGAAAAAAGTTGTGGCCCTTTGAATTTTCAAAATTTATGTCCTGAAAAGGTGTTTCAAGGTGTGTCATTTTAATTATGATTATTAGATTCCTCGTTAAAAGTTACCCCTGGAACCAACTTTTAGTGAAAAAATTCGTGCCCCATAGGGGTCTCCTAAATCAAAGAAAAGGAAAGTTGGTTCTCTTTTCGCAAATATATGAAATTTTAAGCCAAGCAACAGCGAAATCCGATCAACTCTATGCAGTTTCTAAGAATACTAAGGTAGTGTAAAAATATAACACAGGAAAAACGACCATAATCTCAATTCGAGAAAATTCGATATTCTGAACTTCGATTTTTTGCATGTTTAGACTCATATATCTTTTCAAGTTCAATACGAATTCCCAATTTTCTACGTAATTCTGGTATTACAGAGGAACATTTGTCAGAACATATTCAAAGTTAGGGAAGGTTGTCATATTTGTCCTTAATATTTGTCCTCAAAATACAGTTTTTGCAGTTGTGGTGTTGAAAATTCGAAATATAGAAGGCGATCCATCGTTTTTCCCAGATTTTTGCTATGCGCGAGCAGTGAAATTACGATACACTGTTTGAATAGTGAAAATATGATAGCCAGCAACCATTCAGACAAGTTGGCCAAAGGAAATCGAAAAATATTTATTTCCCGGTCCGTGATTCGAAGTTAAGTAGTCGGTGCCTGTGCTAAAAGATCGCCGTCTCCTTCTCTCCCTCCCCTCCCTCTCCTCTCGCTAGTCTCTGCTCCGGCGCGTGTAGAGAGCGCCCGCTCACGAAAGACAGAGAGTGTGGTCCCATCCTGTCTCTCATCGCAGGGGTGAGGTGAATCCGGGAAAGGGCGAAGCCCTGCCCAAAATTTTTGCGATTTGACTGGGAAGGGATCGGAATTGACTCCGCCCCTTTCTTCGTCGTCTCGCTTTTCCCCCACTCTCTGTTGACTTCTTTTCAATCACTTCTTGAGCTCTAGCGCGATTCAGAGATGAGATATCGGCAAACGGCCAAAAGTATAATCATGTTAGGACCCCAGCGGTTATGTTGAGTATAGACTGGGAGGCATGGCTTCATTTCGGCAATACCCCTTGTGGTCCCTATCTAAACATGCAAAAAATCGAAGTTCAGAATATCGAATTTTCTCGAATTGAGATTATGGTCGTTTTTCCTGTGTTATATTTTTACACTACCTTAGTATTCTTAGAAACTGCATAGAGTTGATCGGATTTCGCTGTTGCTTGGCTTAAAATTTCATATATTTGCGAAAAGAGAACCAACTTTCCTTTTCTTTGATTTAGGAGACCCCTATGGGGCATGAATTTTTTCACTAAAAGTTGGTTCCAGGGGTAACTTTTTACGGGGAATCTAATAATCATAATTAAAATGACACACATTGAAACACCTTTTCAGGACATAAATTTTGAAAATTCAAAGGGCCACAACTTTTTTCGCAGATGAGCTAGCTTTTCACTTCCAACTGTAAAAATGCTTATCTCGTCGAGTTATTTAAGAATTACTATATGTGTGGGGTTTGGATCAACCGTTCACGATTTACAAAAACCGACCTCAGCGTCGAGGCACGCCACATAAAATCAGGAGTCAGAGATACGGCTTCCTAAGGTCGATTTTCGAACTCTACGTGAAAAGTTACTACTAGGGACATCTTAAAATCAACACTTTATTTTTTGCTGTACGGCCTATAGGAGAAATTGCTCGGTTCTCTCAGATAGTCACTCATATAGCCATATTTTAAATAAGTATAAATATAATTTGAACATCGATTGAAACATCGTCCGCATTTTTCGTTTTCTTTGAAACTTTTTGCATTACGATAACGGATTAAATCAATTATCAGACTATACTGGATCGTCTGCGCATTGAGGCCGATCGGATACAATCACCCGCATTCGAGCACGACTCAGCGTTAGTTATGGTTCTTTGGATCTTCATATATTTCGTATTTTTTTCGATATACATTTTTATTGCAGGAGTGATGAGTATGTAGTGGGCATTCAGTCAAGGCGTTTCAGTGAGGATAATCGATATCTGATCCTCGTTGTTGTAGAAACCACGAAAGCCGAAATCAGTATGAATACTGAATTCTCTTCGCTTGCGCCAGATGCGGACAATATCACGGAAGCTAGAACCGATCCGAGCGTCGATGCTACTTCGGAATCGGGCGGGACAACAACAGAGGCTGTCACAACAATAGCAATATCGATACCTATGCAAACGACGAGCTCTCCTTCGACAACTATAACGCAGCCCATGTTAACTTCGCCAGTTTCAACTTCGACAAATACGAATGATGATAGGCGAGCTATTTAAGATACATTCCGATTTTCATTTCCGATTCCTCACAATTTGTATACATCAGGTTTATTAAATGAATAGATATTATTTAGCGCCGACTTTCCACTTTGGGCGATTTTTCTGATCGTTTCGACTGTAATTCTGCTCTTCGTTGGCATCGGAATAATCGTTTGTCGGAATCGAAGACAATTCGGAAAAACGGAGGTCAATCGTGTAACCATACAGTAGCGCCCAAAAGTATTGAAACGATTTGAATTTTTCATATAACTTTTTCTACCGTTGACTAGCAAGTTCGATGTTGGGGCGCTATATACCAAATCAATAGAAGAATACGATGCGAGTATTGCGTCATCGCGTGCCTCATAGCTAATTGCGTAGTGATGACACAATCGAATTTCACTTTTTCAAATAGGCTTTATTCTTAAATAGGTTTTTTCCTACTCGCCAAACTTTCTGTGGTTGGAGTCATGCCCGAGGCCTACCCAGAAAAACAATATGAGGTTGCTGCACGATCGCACGTTTGCTGCAGCCTTGCTGCAAAAAGGGGGTCTGAAATTCAGATCTCGGCTTCTAAACCAGATAGAGACTCGTTCAAAGCACCAAAATGATCCTCATCGCGATCCCAGGTGATCCTGGGAATATGGAAAGGAAATTCCAAATTTGCCCTCAGGGCATGGAAAATCACTTTTTCACATGACCACTTTTTGGAGATTCATAACTACGTAGGAAATGTATATAAAAATCTGTTTTTTGCTTAGTCATAATCATTATGTTGTATATATATGGTTCCCTACTTTTTAGATTGTTTGAATATCTTTCCTGCCTTCGGCGATCGTTTTTCGGAGGCACATTCGAGTCCCCGGCCCGCTATTTTCGTCTGCGCTCTATCTCCAACTGTGCCCAGAGTTGTTCAAACATTTAAAAAAAGTTGGGGATCAGTTCCCCAGAACAAGTTGGACTTGTACACACAATAACAAAAGTTTTCCTTAACTCTCCCGCAAACTTGTTATCGAAGGGTCATGCAATCAGGACCACGGTGCAACTCCGATAAACGGTCGCCGAAGGCAGGAAAGATATTCAAACAATCTAAAAAGTAGGGAAACATATATATATATATATAACATAATGAATATGACTAAGCAAAAACCAGATTTGTATATACAGTTCCTACGTAGTTATGAATCTCCAAAAAAGAGATCATGTGAAAAAGTGATTTTCCATGCCCTGAGGGCAAATTTTGGAATATCCTTTCCATATTCACAGGATCACCTGGGATCGCGATGAGGATCATTTTGGTGCGTGGAACGAGTCTCTATCTAGTCTGGAAGCCGAGATCTGAATTTCAGACCCCTTTTGCAAACGAGCGGTCGCCCTCATAATTTTTTTCAGGGTAGGCCTCGGGCATTACTCTAACCACAGAAAGTGTGGCGAGTAGGAAAAAATCTATGTAAGAATAAAGCCTGTTTGAAAAAGTGAAATTCGATTGAGTCATCACTACGCAATTAGTTATGAGGCACGTGATGACGCAATACTCGCATCGTATTCTTCTATTGGTTTGGTATATAGCGCCCCCACATCGAACTTGCTAAGTCAACGGTAGAAAAAGTTTTATGAAAAATTCAAATCGTTTCAATACTTTTGGGCGCTACTGTATATCAAATAGACTTGTGGGCTCACAAAACATAATTATCCTTTTTTACAGGTGGAGCGTAATTATAACGATCCGGTGAAATCACATCAGGAAGTAATGTCCGCTATTGCTTTGTTGTATAAATTGAGACAATTAATTCATCCCACTTTTTAGAAATTTAATAAATATTATGCGCACTATCTAGTCTCTCCGGGCAGCTTTGATGAATGGGAAATCGAACGGAAATTCATCGGAATTGACTACTCGAACAAGTTGGGAGAAGGGGCATTTGGATGCGTTTACACGGGTGAGATCATACGATTTTGTTTAAGCCGATACATGGATGAAAGGCGAATCATTTTTTCTGCCAGAATGAGTAGGGGGCAGTATCATTTTTGGTGTTCATTTTTGGTTTTCATTTTTCAGTATCATTTTCATTTTTGCGTGGTGGCGCAGTGGTGTGAGGCGCCACTCGCTATACAAGGGACCTGAGTTCGATCCCCCGCCGAGGCAGACCAAGCCCTCTATCCCTCCGGGGTCGGTAAATTGGCAGTAACCCAGGTCGCGAAATGTATCGTTCCCTAGAATCACCTTGGACAGCAGGGATACGTAGTCCAAACAGAAGTCGGCCTCACCGCACTACACCACCTAGCGTAATCGTCTATCGACGACTGTAAAATCGCTTGAAGTGGCTCAAAAAAAAAGTATCATTTTTCAACTCTTTGCGTTTGAACCCATTGATGAATTTGGAACATTTTATTTTCACCATCTTAAGAGTTCTAGTTTTTTTTTCCAGTTGTAAAATGATACCGTCCCGAATGAGTACTCACACCTAATTCTTAATTTTACTCATTTAATTCTTCTTCACTTTCATAGGTCGATTTTTCGACAAAACGCTGTGCACTCTCCGTGCAAAATCGATGGCCGAATTAGCTGCAGCAAGAAGCGACCACAATGTTGTAGCCGTGAAGATGCTACATGGTAAAACGTTCACTTTCACTAAATTTCGGATTATATTCCGCAGAGTCCGCAAACAAGGTGGCGTTGATGGAATTCCGCTCTGAAATTGATCTTATGAAGAGCATTGGCTACCATGAAAGACTCGGTATATTTTTTTTCAATCTTCCAAAAAGCAGAAACAAACAAGTCATAAACGAGTTGAAGAATGATTTAACATTACATTTTAGTGAATCTCCTCGCTTGCGTGACAGTCAGCGAGCCCGTTCAACTCATCAGCGAGTACTGCTCAAATGGGGATTTACTTAGTTTTATGCGGCAGCGGTCAGCGATTACACCAATTGCAAAGCAGAAAAATATTGAAGACGAGAATACATGCGAATCAACCAAGCAACTGCCGATGAAAGTCGAGTGATCACGGCTAAAAAGCAGATTATGTTTGCTATCCAAATAGCGTACGGACTTGTGAGATGCTTTTGACATTTTTTTCGATGGTTTTTGCAAAAATGTAGTGAACGAATAATTTAATTATTTCAGGAATATCTCTCCTCTCGTGGATTCGTTCATCGCGATATTGCTGCCCGAAATATCATGGTCGATCAATATGAAACGTGCAAAATTGGCGATTTCGGAATGTGTCGATTGATTGGAAGAGAGGCTCAACATTATCGCTCACAGGTTGAACTTATTCCTATGAAAATCGATCCCGCAAAATCGTTTGAGGTTTTGATTTTTCAATTGTTCACAGGGCGAAAAACTGCCCTTGAAGTGGATGCCCCCAGAGGCAATCGAAAATTATCAATTCTCTGCGGCTAGTGATGTGTCAGTTATAATTTTATAAGTTACGCAGTAATTATTGGTTCATTATTCATATGTTTATCTAGAGTCAAGTCCAAACTTTTAAAAAAATCGTTAACAAATGGTCGTACGGCGTTCTCCTCTTCGAGATCATCACGCTGGGAGGAGCTCCGTATGCGGGCTGGCCTACTGCTGAGGTCAGTGAAAAAATATACTGTTAGAGCCACATGCCGAGTTGTTTGTACTTTGTTTGTACATGTAGTTACAACCATATTTCAGCTTCTGTCTCGCTTACGTCGGGGCGAACGAATGGTCCTACCGGAAAATTGCAGCGACACTGTGAGAATGTTTGAGATTTCTAAGCGCTTGTGGAAGAAAGTTATCGATCGTCAACACCAAGTATGTTCTACTAGTGCACAGACTGAAAGCAAACGAATGTACTTGCAGCCATGAATTAATGAGCAATTGCTGGCTCCATTTACCAAATGATAGACCAGAAATTTCGGAAATAAGGCAACAGCTTGGTATCTTACTTGAGGAGGTGAGGTCTCTGAAGAGAAATAATTTAATATCATTGAGTTTTCCCAGGTCACTCAAGATTACTACATCAAATTGGACTACGATTCGAATTACTACGTCCTGGATAGTTCTCAATCTCATTGACAAATTGTCATGTTTAGCATAGATTGGGAATTTTCCCTTGTGAATGTGATTAGATAAATGTGCGATGAATCCGCTCATGGAGTCCGTTCTATATGTATTCTAATTCAACGATCAGTTATATGCGCGGATGGAATCGCTATGTGAATTGGGGGCTGATCTGCGTTGGCAACACACCGAGATACAACCACTTCAAAGTCAGCTCGCAACATTCCCATGCTCGAGTTAGCATATCCTGCGAGGGAGGAGAGTGAGTGTATCGCATTACTCCCGCAAACATCGTCCGACGTCAGATTCATTGTTTCTTTATCCTGGTATTGTTCCATGTCTCAGTTTCTTTTTTGTTTCCCGTCAACGTTGCATCCTTTTACACTTTTATTAAGGTGGTGCGTTCACAAGATGATGTGGAAAAACCTGTTAATAAATCGTTAGAAGTTCGTTCGGAAATTTTTTTTTCTTCCCGTGAGATAGACGTGCCGTGATGAATAGAGATGATCAGAGGTCTGCATAGGATTAATAATGCTCTCATCGTTTGAATGATCTATCGTCTGTAAGGAAGAGACAGGTAGACGATAATAACTGGGGAGGAAGCGCCGACATCTGTTTCGCTTCTCCTCCTCCCATTTCTTTGCTCGAATCGCATCCCATATCCGAATACACACAGATTGATTCAATAGTCTCGCTGCTCTCTTCATTTCCCGTTCTCTTTCGACTCTTCCCTAACTGGCCAGAGAGTCTGGGAAAGGAAGAGAAGAGAGGAAGGGAGGGAGAAGCAGAACATGGCGTGTATTGCATCGCTGGCCCACTCACGTGTGAACAAATCAGCGCACGAAAATATCGAAAAGGCGCCTGGGTTTTGAGTCGGTGGTCGATTTGCTCTGAATCTTTCATTGTTGGCTCAGTTTTTGCACTTTTGCAATTGAACACACACTCATTTCGTAACATCTCTCCTGTCTAGACATTCTCATACTTGATTCCACCTGTAATTATTTCGTTCATGCCATATCGTTTCTCAGAACAGTAATTGTATGTTCATAGCATCGTACAGATATAACCAGGCTTGATGCCACCAGAGTTATCGCTTAGAAGCTTTTACATTCCATCTCCTTTCAGTTCCAAATGCCAAGCATTCAGTGGCATTTAGCATCGTGATATGGCAAGTTGTTTTCGCCTATCTCCTTAGCTTCTCGGGTGATGACTTTAGCTTCATCTGAGCGTGTCATTCAATGACGTCGGGCAATTTCTATGTTCACTCACTCATTTTTACTGCCACATTTTGATTTTGATTCCTGTCTAATAATTCTGAACGATAACATAAGTAACCTCTAACTTCATAGCTGTATTTAGAGATGAAACACATAGTTTGAAATTGTGCAGACTTTGATAATTTTTGTGGACAACTCCAGTTATCGATATGTTACGTTTCACTCCTTCTTGAAGCGTTTCATAACAGATCGAGATCAATGATATCCTTTCTTGCTTGCCAAATTATAATTGAAAATACATCTTGCATTCATTTTTAGCCTCCATATACATACTGTTTCAATCGACTCTTCACCAATCACCCATGGCAATTCCTCCTCCCTGAACCGCTCAGATTGCCTGGGCCTCCCCGTTCGGTCCTTCCCCCACCCCGTGTTTCTTTACTCGGTCTCGCGTCGCGTGCTTTGGCGCCTAGTATTCCCCCCCCCACCTGAGAACGGAAGGATGAGTCGACTCTCTTCATTCCATACACTCTCTCGCCCTCTTTGAGCTACAATCTAGTGCCCAGATAGAGGAGAACACTCCTCCTACTCATCCCTTTTGTGTTTGCCTACCTCACGGTTGTCACGAAAACATTGCAGTAGACAATGGAAGGCTCACTCGAGATCGACTCAGATCACGCTCTCTTGATTTCCCGTGCTCTCTCGCTGAGCATACGAAATCGAGTCTGAGCATTGTTCCCAGATCGCCTCGGGCGATGGAAACCTCTGTCCATATCTTGCAATCTTCCCGATCATCGGCCCAACTTTCTCCCTTGCCGAAAGACGAAAGACACCCATCTGTTCATATAGACGCGTCACAAATGCGCATAACGCGTTTCTCCGGTGCATCTTCCTAATTTCTCTTGTCTCTTTGCTCCCGAGAAAAACGGTAAACACAATCTTCTGAGAATTTGCTGTTTGAGTGCCGCTCCAGAACAACTTCTACTCGTTCGAAAATCTCTTATCTGCAAGTTTTTTGGACTTTCCATCTCTGATTTCATCTCTTCCTTGATTCCTTGATCAACTAATCCGCTTATTTTTTCGTGAACAAGATGTGAGATCCGTCATTTATCTCTCACTTTTAATGCATAAAAGTCATTAATTTCAAATTCGCTAAACTACGGCTCCGGTCACGGGCATCCGGCAGATCCGGTATATCCCCCCATAAGAAGTGCTCCTGCTAGCGACCAAACTTCTTTCTCGCTCACACACCAATGAAAAGTACCAACCAAGTGTGAAAGCGGCCTCATCCGCTCTCTGGCTCTCTCACTTTCCCTGTTCTCTCGGCATCCCTGCTCTCTCTTGCTAGGGACAACACTAAATGGATAGAGTACATCTCTGTCTGTCTCTTCATTATTCATGTTCTCTCGCCTGCCCTACCCTTCATCTGAAAAGTGTGCGAACTCGTGTAGACCACCCGCTGCGATCTCATACCTTTCCCTAGCTGTTCACTTATCCCCCTCACAACTATTGAACATCTCCTCTATCAAAACCCTCTAAGGGGCACTATGTTGCATGAGAACGATGACGACATGTCGCCTTTGATATATGATGTATCAAGGACACAACGACGTCATAGTTCTCAACCGACCTCGACGACGTCGTCGTCAACCGACGTCAACCGACCTAGTGCCGCTCTAGAGTCAGTTGAGACTATGCAGAATGACAATAGCCACCCCATCCCACCCACCGTCGCCAAACTCGTTCATTTATTGCTAACACCTCTTCTGCCCTTTATGAATAGCTGCAGTTGACTTCCGGCCCAACCCGGGCTTTTATTGAATTCACATCAATTTCGGCCAAAATGTAGTCTGATGATTGGGCCTGGAGCAAGAAGTGTGATCAAATGCCAATATTGAGTTCTTCTTGCGAAAAACACTCGATGCAGCGCTCGAAAGCATTGCTCATTCTGTATTTCACCACACTACCACGTCACCCTTTTCGAATGATACGATAATGAGGTGATTATCGTGAACTGAGAGTGCTCAGACTACCGTAGGTTGTCTTGTTAAAACGTGAATCTATTCATTCTGCGTGCTATCTAGCCTGCGAGAGAGCATGCGGTACGAAGAGAGTCAAAGTCGCTAGACTACCGTAATATCAAAGATATTTTTGTTCGTCTGATACCTGACCACAGGTTCATACACTCTGTCATTGTTCAGAATGAACGTCTGGAATGAATAGAAGTTTTTCCGAATTTCGAACTCCATTCTCTAGCTTTCTTGATCCGTCTCTAATTCAGTCCTGTCCACCTCCATAATGGAAAAGTCTGCAATTTACTCGTCACCTCGGCTCGTTTTTCGTCCATGAAACTCTAGGCTTCACTCTTTCTTGAAGTTCCTTTTCAAACGGCTATGTTGCTGAGCGGTGTTTTCCTGGTTGTGAAGTAACATATCAATATTTTTCCATACATTTTCAAAGTGATACATTCATTGAGCGAGCTTTCCTCATTAGCATTTATTTCGCTAAGTGGCGAGAAAGCTCGGAATTGAGAGGATTTGACTCGGCACAGCACGAACAGATAAGTTTCACCAGGCATTCATTCTCTATTTCGAGTCGATTCATTGATAACCAATCGATTTTTGCGCGTTCAACGTCTAAATAATTTCACTTACTCTATTCGTAATTCCGGTTGTAATTTCCAAGCTATGTTTATTCTCTAAATAATCCCGAATTTCATTTTTTTGCAGCAGTATCAGACGTCCTGGCGCTTCACCCTCTTCTCTCCGCATGAAGAAGGTTCGATTTTTGTGGATTTAAAAAAAATTTCCTTTTGCACGTCTGGAAAGACCGATCACATTCGAATTGACAAATTTCTGAAATGCGCGCCAATATAATCTCCGCCTCATTACTTACGGAGTAGTAGGGATTGAACTCTATCTCCTCTATCCGAAACTCTTTCGTTCTCCCTGACCTGCGAGATAACTCTCAGATATCTCACAATACTCCAGAAATAATCTCCCTAAATTTATTATCCATAAAACATTCGCGCTCCGAATCGTTATGACGTTTCAAGGATCCCTTTCTTGACAGAGATACGAGAGAGTATGCAGAATGAAGCGAGTCATTCTCGAATTTACCAACCCAAGTTCCGATGACTATCTTGAACCGTTCCCCTCGGGGTCACCGAGATGAGACCCACTTCATTAACCACACTATCTCATCCCCTAGACATAGTGATAGATCAGTCTATATGTAGAGAGTCAGGCGCAGAGATGGTATCAATATACCGCCTGTATCTCCGGCGTCTCTCACTTTCCCTTGATCTCTCACCCCTTATCTTGAACGCCGAAATCTCGACATGGGCTATCGGATCTCGAGAGGAAAGAGAGAATTTGAAAGGGAGGAGAGCAGAAATGGAACGATCTGTGGAATGGGTGATATCTTCACAAATTCCAGCCTAACACCTAGAGATCGCGTGAAAATGAGACGGTGCTAGAGAAAGAGACGGATTGGGAGACTGCGCGATATGGAGAGAGACAAGCTAGAAATGGATACGTCTGTGTTGATAGAGGGAAGAGGGGGATGCACAGAGGTGCTGAAAATGGATCGTAGAGGCTAGAGAGTGTGCGGAAGGAAGAGAGCCAGCATAGATCGTAGGGGATGGAGAGAGAGAGAGAGAGAGAGAGAGAGAGAGAGAGAGAGGCGAGAGAGTGTGCAAACCGAAGAGAGTCAGGGAGGGAAAGAGGGATCATTTGAGGTGGATGCAGCTCACTTTCGCGTGAGCACTGCCACTCGTCCGCTTCAGCTGTTCGTGCAGACGAAGAAGAAGGAAGAAGGGGAGGAGGGCAAGGAGGTCGAGCAGAGGTGAGGCATCAATAGTTTGAGTGTCTCCTAGCAGCGAAAAATGAGCTGTGGAATCCACAGATATAAATTTTTGTGTGAACAGAGGAGGATGGCAGTGCGGTCGTGGAGAGGTTGGAAGAGTTTTGATTGTGAGTGCACCCCAGCCGGGGAAGTGAACTTTGAGACCAGTGCTAGTAAGTGTTCCGTTGTGATTAGAGTACAAGAATAAGAAGGAAGAGGAAAGCAGGGAGGTCGAGTGGATGCGATTATGTATTTTCTTATTCTGTCGAGAAGCTCTCAACATTCTGCCATAACTACTTCCTACTCAAAATTGATTAAATTCTCTCCCGAAAATTAACGAGAATCAGCTATGTTTCACGGCTCATTGAACTCTGAACAGTTGTGAGAAGATATGATTTTCTCTTGCGTTCCTGTTTATAAAAAATAACACAATTTGTCAGTCATTGTCTTCATCTTACACTTCCAATACTTTTCATTTTGAATGTTCGGTGTCTTCCACCTGACTCCTGATGTGAGCTTTGAAGTGCATAGGTTTGCGATTAGCACTGAAGAGGTGGCAGCGGAGAGGGACGTGGTGGTGCAGAGGTGCTTACCTTCCCTCTGATTTAGCGAGCGCATTCTAACGACGATAAGCACATTATAGAATTAGCTTCAGTTTATTGGTACTTTCGAAGACTAATGAGTGGATGACGCTCATTTTCGCTCTGTTTCTACGCTTACCTGTGCATTCTAAATAACGAGAGGCGTCGTGATTAAAGATATAGTTTCCTGATCTAGCGATGGAGCGATACTTAATCGACTTGGCCTAGTCTGTTATAGTGCTCATGAGAGAATGCTGTAGAGAGTTGAAGTTGGGTTTTGGAGGATTTTTTTACAAGAGATCAGGAGGAAGATATTGTTTCATCTCACAATTGTTCATAGTTATGCGATGTGTGAAACATAGAGCGCACATTTTTTGCAAACGGCCAATTCCGGAATTTTATTCCAACAAAAAAAAGAAGAAAAAAAACATATTCCCTTATAATTTCTAGAACTATCAGAAGAAGTGATGATGAATTTCGGTTATTATTTTCAGATTATACTTACTTACCTTAAACAAATTGAAAGCCCTTGAAGACAGTCAAATTAGGAGGAAACAGATGTACTAGTCACAGTTATGTTTCATATGTCATTGAATTCATATCAGAAGTGAGAAAGGACAGTTCGTTCGTTCTCGTTCTCTAAAAACTACAATATTGGCCGATCCTATCCTCCCCTTGATAGATTTCCAAAATATTTTCCATGTGCTTCTGGTGGTGCTAAATTGTAGACTACAATCGCGTTCATAGTGAAACAAGCAGGTAAACTGAACCCCACTTCCTCTTCAATTCTTTCTCATCATCTTGCTTGTTTATGAGCGCCTGAAATACGTTTTCTCGTCAAATTAAAGATTTTCGTCGTTTTCGCCTGCTCCATCTAAGTCATGGCTCGCTGATAGGGCAAAGCGAGTCAGTATGCGCAATGATAACAGGGCGTCCATTACTGCCCTGCCTACCCCCCCCCCCCCCCCCCAGTATTTGAGCAATCAGTATAGTAGAGTAGGGCAATCATTAGCGCCAGTGATACGATAGCTGTTAGGGCTAGCTTCGCAAGAAATTCCTCTCTTTATTCTGCGTGCACTCTCAGCTAACATATCTGGGGTGTAGAATGCATAACGAAGGGCGTTCTTGCGAAGAAATTCCCAATGCGTATTCATGCAAGTTTGTCTATCAGCATTATCTTCTGTTACTTCTAACTTTATTTTTTTTAATATTGTATTTAACCTTTGCCCAAAATTTCATCAGTTTGTTTTTAATTATTGAAAATACGAATAATTTCATTTGCAGACAGTCTATGGACTCGCCCTTCGACGCTTTTCTACAGGCAGCCTTCTCAGTTGTCCTCGTGAGTCCAACCATTTTTCACGGCGTCTAGTTGGAGTAAGGTTCTGAGTCAGAACTTCTCCTAGTTCTGCATGTTCTCTCTGCAGTCAGAGAAAGCGAGAGAGCACGTGATATTTAGAGAGCCAGACGATTGCTCTCTAATTGGCATACCGCCAACAACATTCGCTCCTAGAACTACCAGTGAGAGAGCATGTAAATTGAAGAGATTTATTCGTTCTCTGCGGTCTCTCTCCTCTAGCTCTCCAGTAGAATACAGTGTTTTCGAGTTTCACGCTTCTGCCTGATCCTCAGGTCTTTCCCATCTCTTTCCTTGGTCTAGCTTTTCGATCTACACCCCTTGTTTCCTGAACTCTCTGAACAAACATTCTGAGGTTCCAATGCACGTTGATTTGAATTATTGATCACCTACAGCCACTTCAAAGATTTCCAGCGAGATTTTTAGTCAGTTTTTTTTAGTTTGTTTTATAGTTCTCAGAAGCTACGGAATGCTTTTTTTACCACGCTCGCGCCAGTCGTCCTATCTCGTGGAATGAAGGAAGTGACCACTCAACTTTCGACGATGAGTGGACCATTAGGGATAGGGAGAGAGAGAGAGAGGGAAAGAGAGAGAGAGAGGGAGAGAGATCGTCACTTCCCGAATCTCGTACAGTTTCTCCACACTGATAACCCCTCCATCCCCATCCTATCCACCCTCCGGGGGTCGAAGGGTAGAAGCTTCTGTCTCTCTCTCCGCTCCTCTGTGTATGTATGCCCACTCTACCTATACCCTCTGTCTGTAGCTTCCTTCTCTAGGCTCTCCCCTCCCCTCTCTCTCTTCCCCTTCTCCTCTCCTCTCCCACACCCCACTTTCGGCAGTGCTACTCTCTTAGCCGGGCTCGAGTTCGCCCATATCTTTGCTCCACTGGGCAGGTAATATCTACCCAAACCGAGAACAATTTACCCATTCTCTACTGCAAAAATTGGTTATCGATTAACTGCTTCATACAGTTTTCTCTCACTCTCTCACATTTCGTTGACTTTAGTCTATTCTCTCTTATCTATCAAAGATCTCGCTACTTTTACGAGATTCGAGATTTTTCGTTTGAGAAAAATCACTAAAACTCCTTTTGTCCCTCCGTCCCTCAATCGTGCAAATGGCCCCTGAACCGATAAATCACCCTGCAAAACCGCTCATGATTAGCCCCTCCGCACAGCTCTGCGCCCTCTCCAATCCGCCCGCTCTCTCATAATCTCTAACCCTCGTCTTTCTCTGCACTCTCTCAATATAACCCGCTCTCTCACCAGCTCTCACCTTGAATATAAGACTCTGATATAGCGGCCGAGTGACCGTGCTCGATTGAGGAAGGACCAATTTCCTCCTCCTCCCACTGCCCCTCAACTTTCGCCCCTTTCATAATAGAAGGTCAAAACGCTGCGCGCAGAACCGCTTAAATCTGCTTAGATTCGAAATTCTATGATGATTCGCTTGAGAATTTTGTGATTTCACATTTCGAAAATAGGAAGTGTCAAATTCGTAATTTCACGTCCTTCACCTTGCGAAGTCTCCCCGAAACCCCTCGTTCTCATTATTATTACGATCCAAGGAATCGCGGGCCGCGCAAACTGTAATTAGGATCCGTATCCACTTGTCTCTCTTCAGTTCGCACGCTCTCTCGTCTTCTCTGCAGAGAGACAGGGATATTCAGGTCATTATCCTCCCTCAATCCGTGCATTTCCTCCCCTAGCCGATCCTCGTTCTCGCCCAGTACACACCTGGCCTGTGCGGGTGGCATGGTAAGACGAGGGTCTCTTCATACTGCGTGCTCTCTCGTCTGCCTCACCTAGGAGAGATTGTAGGGACTTTGAGGCCCACTGTGCACCTGATTGCATCGCTCCTTCGCTTATTAGTGACACCTGATTTGGCGCGTAATTAGCACACTGCGAAAGTCGTTAATATTTTTTGGTGATTTTTCCTTCATTCTCAGTCTTCTGATCTGTCAGACATGCGCGAAAAAATGACGGGACGATTTATTATGACGTCATCTCAAATTGCAAATTATTAATGAGTCGCTCATTACAGGCGATCGTCTTTGCATGGAGGCTCATCCTCTTCTCTACTAAAGTAAGTTTTTTAAAATTTAATTAAATTCATAATTACTGAATTAGTAAAATTAATTTATTAGGACGAAGAAGACCGCAACAACAATCGAACGGCCGCGCACGACTCGCCACGCAGCGCCGCTTCTGAAGATGTGGGTGATTGAGTTTACTTTTTGAGATGTTATGTTTCAAGTCCAATTGAACTTCCGAGAAATAAGCAAGAAATGATCGTCGTCGCCCTGGGATTCAATGACTAAAGAGAAACATTAATCATGTTCCTGATTTCCTTTATTTTCAATTATACAACCGTCATAGTATTATCAAAATACAAAAATTACTAAGGCAGTGGTATATGATAGCTAATCACAATCCTAGAGGTCGCAAATCTCTCTCTCACTCCCCTCGATCAATGTTTATCTGTTCTCCCATCGCGCGCATTTTATCGCCTCCATCACTCTCAATCACTGCCTAATCTGTACGGTGGTGACGGATCCGTCGGTCTACCGTTGGGATAATTTGCCAACAATTTCCTGCATATTCCTACCTTACAGAAGAAACCGTATTACTAGACTGTGCAAGGAAGATTGTTTTCTCTTGTTGCACACATTTGAAAATTCGAGACAGTCATGGCAGATGTCAGATAGGTCTTCGTGGGCACTCATAGATCTACTACTATCCCTTCGTTCCTGATATTCTGGCAACCTTTCAGCTCCAAATCCTGCCTATCTTTACGTATCTCTGACCACTCCAGAAGAGGATCTTTGACCTCTCAGAAGTCTGGATTTTCACGCGCACTATGGCTATTCCGTGTCATCTCGAGTAGCCTTGCTCTCCTCTCTCTGACCTTCTTCACATTCCACACTCTCTCGCCAGCAGCCACTCCCTCTTTCTCCTCACCTCATTCATGAGCTTCTCCTTCTGTAAGCACAGCTTCTCTCGTCTTTTCTTCCTTCTTTCCACTCCCATCGCGCTTGTGCGCGCTCTGCACTGTGGAAAATAGCCAAATGCTTCCAATTCCACTGCTTCACACCTGCTCTCTGTCATATTTAGGTGATAAGACAGTAATTTTTAGAAAAGAATTCGCACTATTTCATGTACAAAAGGCGCTTCTACAGCCCCATCACCGCTGTGACACAAAGAACTCTGATAATCAGCTCAGTTTATCTCTAGTTGCAACATATTTGTTGCCGGTTTCACGAGTTTGAACTCGCAAGTAAGTTCTCACTCTCAGCGAGAGTCAAGTGGTCAAGGTGTGAAGGCTGGACAAGAAAGAATCTCTCATGTTCCCATGATCTCTATTTTTCTCTAGCCGCTGCTCTCCTCGATTCCCATGCTCTCTCGTCGGTTAGACGAAGCGAGAGAGCACACGATATCGAGAGAGTGCAGACAATTACTCGATGCGTCAAGGCCGGATCAAGAGAGAGGGAGGCGCGCAATGCTGAGAAAGGGCGAGAGAGCGAGAATAATACAGCTGTCACCGGAAGTTCGCACTGGTTTTTTTACTCGCAACTACATTTGCCGAGTTACTCAAGTAGGTTTAATCGAGCCAACTTATTGTGATTGATACTATTCAGATAGTTCTTGCTCATATTTCTCCTTCACAATAATCATAATTTGACAAAAAATAGAAACCAGCTATTGCTAATCAAAAAAAATCTTACCGATCCGACTGGGGAGAGTGCATAAAGATAATTTCTCGCGAATCCATCCATAGGAGAACATCCCTAGTAGATCGTGCTTGAGCTATCTTCTCCTCTCCCTGTTATCATCACTGAATCAGTGGTCGTAAAGGCGCGGTGAAACAGCGTGCCTATCCCCTCTTTGATAAGCGACGTTCGCTGTTCCGTTGCTGGGATGTCATTCTCTCTCTCGTCTATGCACTCTCTAGAGCTACGTATCATACTGCACACTCAGTATCCAGACCCCTGAGAACATCTAGGTGTTCAACAGAAAATTCGATGGTGCTCATCCTTCATGTGATTTTTTCGTATTTCCTTGCTTTCAGACGGAGTAAATCCAGCACTTCTGGTTTCGAAAATATACAATTTCAATTATCAGATGGATCCCTCGGTGCCGTCCTCTCTGCGGGGTCTGCTATCCACTGACGTCATCCCCGAAGGCGCCTCCTCTTCCTCGGGTAAAAATACGACCTATTTCCTGCAAATAATAATATCCGAAAGCTAAATAATCAAATTTTTTATTTGTTTCCGACTATCAGTCATGTTCATGACAATGAATCTGGAAAAGAATTTAAGAAAATGAGAGAACAATTATAGAAGAGGACGATTTCCTTCACCATCCGCCGCCTCCGCACCTCCTCAACATGGGCTCACTAGAGATCATTCAGGTATTATCTAACAAATTTTCTCAGCACTTGATCAAATGAGAACTATTGCGTGATAAATCAAAGGCGACATGAGATAATAGTTCAAGTCTGACCTAGTTGCATTTTATCATGTTATCAAAAATACCTGATTCTCACAATCACCATTACATTGCTCCGAACTGAAAATACTCTGTTCTTTCGATAGTTTTCTCTCGCTAGCATTCCCTCTACCTTCTCATTTCCTCGCCATTCTTCTTCTCCCAGCGATCCTTGCGCAAAATATTTACTCCACCCGTGATAAGATCGCACTAACTCTCTCCATTTCTTCGCTCAAAAACAGGCGTGGATGCCACATTGATCTACTCTTTCTCCCTTTCCACTCTCTTCATTCCGCACACTCTCTCGTCGCTTGCTTCACTTCGTGTAGGCTGTCCTCTTGTGTTTGTTTTTGCCGATGTCCTCTCAACGTTCCATCGGTGCTGTCGGCACTAGAGACAGAGGCACCATAGACCCCTAGAGGAGAGTTTGTCTTGCTCTCTCTATTTCACATACTCCTCTCGGAAATTTTTCAAACTTTCTCAAACACATTAGTTTTGGAAAAATTGGATCCCTGAAAGCAGAGTGTTAAAAAGGGAAGATTCTGCAACATGCGCATACGAAAGAGTGAGAAAAGCAAATATTGCGATGCAATTCACGACTTCCCACAACTCTTCCATTGATAGGCAAGAGTGATATCGCTCTCTTCACTGCACACAGTCCCTAGATCTCCCTAACTGATGGGTGAATACTCGAATTGGAGACGCCCTATCACTCCCTCAGATAGGGAAGATTGATCGCTCAACTACCCTTGACTAGCAGTAAACACTGCCATGGAATGGCAACTATCCCACCCTCCACGGCTCATTAGATGGACCCTTCTCAAGCAGAAATAGCGAGTGAGAAGGGAGAATGTAGAGAGAACAGTTCTCACTCATTATCTACCGCTGCCAATGAGAACGAGAACTCTCTAAGATCCCCGTGCTCTGCAACTTTCTCTGCCCATGTAGAGAGCGCATGGATCAGAGAGGGTTTCCTGTCCCCTGTCCATGACCTGTGACCCCCTATGGCCGATCGAGAGAGGGGAGAGAGAGAGAGAGAGAGAGAAGAGAGTGAGAGAGGGGATAGGGAGTCCTTTTTGGGTCCTTACCTCTCAGTGTGTCATATGCCCACTGGAGGTCTGTCAAAATAACCATTTTGTCTTGTTGTGATAGTCCGCAGGCAGTAATTTCTATCCATCAGTTCGATCCCCTATTGCATATCGTAGTTTGGCGTTTGAACTTCATCGAAATCTCGAAATATAGTTCAAATTATTTTCTCGCCGTGAAAGTGATCACTCAGTCAGTGAATTATCCTACTCCCTGATTTATTTGCGCGTATTCCCTTAAGCAATCACGAACGGTCGAATTCACTTGAAACTGTGCTTCAAACCCGTTCGCTTCTCTCGATTCGCTCCCTTTCTTCCTGCACTAATCAGCTAATCGGCCGGCAATCGTATCATCTCCTGTGTGCATTCATTGATTTATCGCATCATCCTCGTCTGTATCGACCTTTTCCTTGATCATTCGCTATTATGAAAATAGTGAAACATATTGTAAAATTGGACATCACATTTCTCTATTTTAGCACGCAATCGTATCATAGAGATGACTTCATAAGAAATCATCACTTCATTCTGCGTACTCTTACGTTGATCAGATCTGTGAGAGAGACATAATGAAGAAAGTGATTTCTTGCGACACCATCTTTATTGATTTTTTGTTCGTCTTCGATTCAACCAATTGATCATTTTTTAACGTTATTGTCCGCTTTTGAGCGCACAGTGAAACATGAAATTGGCAATACCCCCTGAATTCGACGCAAACAAGCCTCTAACTAGTATCTTCTTCTATTAATCTTTAGCACTTTCGTCCTTGGAATTTTCTTGAGAATTCTTAAAAATCAATAATAAGTTCGCAGGAGGAATCAGACGAGGCCCGGTCGATCTCCTCCGCCTCGTTCGCCTCTCCTCGCACGGTGTTGGATGCGAATCCGTCCAGGAGGTACGGTAGCTGAAGTCAATTATCGCTTAACGCGTATTATGAATGATACATGAAATGCGAAATGAGGACTTGTTTCGAACTTCACGACATTCCTCTGCCCAAGAAAGCAGTCTGGTTATCAAGAAAGCAGTCTTGTCAATCACGAATTACCCATTTTTGATTTTACGAACATTTTGATTTTACGAAGCAATGATCACTTCGTCATATTCCCTAATCAAACAAATGTTAATGTAATTTGAAAATTGTCAACACAATTCTCTTAAGCGCCTTAGATCTTGCTGGGAATTGCAAAGTCCCCTTCTACCCATTAGTATCCCTTCGATATTTGGCTACTCTGATAACCTCTCCATCACTCTTTCTCTTCCACCCCTCTCGGTAATGCCAACCGTAAACTGAGCGGGGCGACGGGGTCCTTCTATAGTGCAGGGGGCACACGATAATCATCGGATTAGCTGAGGGTGCCCTCTCTTCTCTGCCCTTTCTCTCTCTGTTTTGCTCTAACTTCCATCCTGAGTGAACTACTGAGTCGCGGTTTCCCCAGTTATTGATAAGCTAGCTACCTCTATGAACGATGTGAGTGTCTGACAGTGTCATCATAGCAGTATTAATCATTTTGTGATTCGAAAACGACCTAATTTTGATAAATTATTTTCAGGTCCGACTACCGATCGATCTCATCTCTATCATCCGTTTCCGATTATCGATCGCCTACTAGTCAGCTGAGCCCGAGGGAGCAACCGAACGACTCGTCCATTGACGAGATGGAGGTACGGTAGAGGGATATTGTAGAAATACCGGAAGCTAGATAACGGTAGGGCAAAGATAGAAGCATAATTTTGAAAATGTTTACGCAGTTCCATTGTTGCGATAGAGGAGCAGTATCTCTGGTTTCTTCCAACCAGTAGGTGGGCAACTCCCCACCCACTGGTCAGGGCACTGGTTGACCACTGGTCAGAGCACTGATTAACCAGTGGTTAGCCTAAACTCCGCCCACTCCAACTGGTTAACCACTATTCAAAAAACAGCTAACCACTGGTTAACCAGTTAGAGTGGGCGGAGTTTAGGCTAACCACTGGTTAATCAGTGCTCTGACCAGTGGGTGGGGAGTTGCCCACCTACTGGTTGGAAGAAACCAGAGATGGTCACAGCACTGTGTATTGCAAGGTTAAGACGGGTGCTAAGATTGGAGAAACTTGCTACAGCTTTCGGTAAACCAATTAGACGAGTACTTATGCACTATTGCCCGTAGTGACGGTGCCACGTGAGAAGAGAAGTACATTCGTGCATGCAAAGTGCATGAGATTGATAGTGTTACTCGTTTGATTAATTGCCTTTTCAGTCATTTCTATCGTTATCTAGTGAATGAGACAGTCTCACTTTGTGATTTGGACTCTAGTAGGTGACTATGAACTCGTTTGACGTGGAAGCACCTTTACCTTTTTTACCTTTACCTAGTCAGTGAGCGAGAGAGCATGCAAATTGAAGAGAGTCAGAGTCTATTTCAGCAATCAGTCCCTGATCGCGTGGACACCTCCCACACGATGAGCGCCGGCAGCGAGCCCGAGTCATCCTCGCCCGAGGTGAGATATTCTCGCCTCTTTCCTGCATTTCCCAAATTTTTCTTGATTTTTTAATGGAGAACTTCTGAATAGTTAAAAAAATTAGGAATATGCTTCACGTCGGGTTCTTACCAGTTCTTACGCAGTTCAATATCAATTTTCTGCAAGTCCAGCATAACAAAAGAAAACAAAATATTAATGAATTAATTTGAATAAAATCAGGTGACAGTGATCGAGAAGTCATCGGAGACGGACTCGAACGAGGGTCTGCTGAGGGGACTCGCGCAGCTATCGGTCGAAGTGAGTTTTATAAAATCAATTGATGATTTTGCTTTAAAATCAATGATCTTCGCAGAGCGAAACGTTAAAAATCACCCTCATTTTTATGGTAGATATTGTCAAGAAGAAATTCCCAGATCAGCTTAGTTCGCTAGATTAGATCAGCTTAGATCGGTCAGCTACAAGTGAGTTTCACTGCATTCATTTCCACCTTTTCGCTCCTCAAAATCAATCTGGTAGACGAACGGATTTCAAAAAATAATATAACACTTATTTTCTGTCTTCACGATTTCAGTAGCAATCTGAATAGTTAATATCAAAATTGTCTAAAAATCAAAAAGAGTTTTATGTGGATGCGAGTTTCACTGAATCCATGTATGCCTTTCAACTCTCCAGGACCGATCATCTTCTTGAAACCAGGTTGAAAACGAAAAAATCAAAGTTCTGCACATTCCCTCATTGAACCACTCACTCCCTCGACATTATCCGGCTCCCCCAACTTCAGTTTGCTCTAACTCTTCAACTTCGGTCACTCAAGTACTCTTACTGTCTATCTCGTCTCTCCTTCTGCGCTCTCCCGATTCCTCCAGTCTCTCGCACTACTTGAAGCGGAGAGTAGGTCAAAACCAGCGGTCGAGACTTAAGAACTCTCTAACCATAGAGAAAATTGAAAAAAAAGTTAAAGAATAATTGTCAATTCCACTGAAACTTCTGAGATGGGGGCAATCCGCGCGGCGCACAACAAACATGGCCATGAGTCACGGGAACTAGTTCTCAGCACATGCGCGCATTGCCTTGTTACTTTACCTCGCTCAATTCTTAATCGCCTTTCAGCTCGCGCTTACTCATAATTGGTTCCTTTCAATCTGCAAATTGCAGGGGAATCAGGCATAAAAATCACTTATTGTCTTGAAAAAATAATTGAATGCGAATTAAGCCCGTCAAAATGGCAACCAAATCGACTGATGGAGGTTCGGAGAAAGGCGAGGAGAAGACAGGGGAAATCGAGATTCCGGTAAGCTCAATATTTTAGGAATGTTTTTGCAATAGATGACTCTCTTAATCATGCCATTTCCTAAATTTCGACATGTTTTTTTACGATATCATTCCACATTTAGGTAAAGTAGGTCAAACACTGCTTTTTGTGCCCTCCTCACCTCTTCCTTGTTTGATTCTCCATCTCAATTCTGTTGCATCTCTCTCACTCCAATCACAAACACACATATCTCCTTCACGCGGTTGACCTCTGTTTGCGCTGTCTCTCTCAATTTCCCGTGCTTTCTCGCCTCCTCTTCATCTCTGCGCTCTCTCCAACTACCGTATCTCTCGCCCCTCAGCGTGTCTGGACCCTCTCCATTCGCCCTTGTCTCTCAGCCTCTCGGTCTTTCCTCACCTTCTCTTACTCAGCCGCCTTACCCTTTTGATACCCCTCCGATACCCCATGATAACGGCGAGAACGGCCTTCGACGCTTGGTTTACGACGATTTGAACCAAGATTTCATGGTCGATCATCTAACTCTCTTCATTTCGCACGCTCTCTCGCTCTGTTTAACCAGCAATATAGCATTGATAGAGTACCTGAGACCTTTTTGTTCCACCATTTCGAGTACTTACTCAAAGTCTAGCGCTAAAAGCCCGCCTTCGCTGTGCAATTATCTCCCGTTTTGCTCCCCGCTTTGAACAATCACCAGTTGGTGGCCGAGTTTTACTTGTGCTTGCACGCTTGATATTAGTAGAGATGCTTTAGTAATAAGTTATTTCTTCATTCTGCTCTCTTATCTGCTCGGCTAGAGAGCGAATAGAATGATGGGAAACATAATACCTTATGTTTTGCGCGATGCTTCATTGGTTGAAATCAAACACGGACCATAATTGCAAGCTGACGATTCGGAACAGCTCGTAAATAGGATATTCTGAATCATTATGTGGCCCATTACCACTAACGCGTTCATTGTGCTATTGGATGATGTGAACCGGCATATCGTGCTTTTGCCCTCTGACTCTCTCCCTTTTCCATGCTCTTTCGTCGGTTAGACAGAGCGAGAGAGCACGCTATATTGAGAGAGTCAGACAGTTGAATCGTTTGTTCCTCTCTCGATCGCATTCCTTCCTATTCGTATCTGCCGCCTGCATCGCTGCTCTCGCGGCATGACTCAACCCCTTCTCTCTTGTCTTCCCCTTCCGATCTCACTCTCTTAAATTCCCATGTTCTCTCGCTTTCTCTAATTGTCGAAATAGCACGTAGATCGATGAAAGTTTCTTCTCTTCTCAATCCCCGAAGACTCAACTCGCGCTGCTATTTTTGCGCATCTTCTTGTGCCGCGCGCGCATCTATACAGTCACCTTTTCGACTATCTATCTATTTCGAGTTGAATCATGCCGTACAACGATCGGAACAGTTTTGCATTGACGCAACAGGTTTATCGATTTATTAATTAGAAATAATAAGTTACTAGTTAAGCTAATTAGCCCATTTCAGTCATCTCTCCCACACAACGACGCGGATCGTGACACCACGGAGGAGCTCGTCTACGAGAGCACGCGCCCGACCCCCATGTGAGCTGATCTTTAATCTTTGACCTTAATGTGTTTACATATTTTCATTAATCTATGTCACTAACAATGAGAGCCTCAGCTTTACGATCTTTGCGCATTGCATTGCGTGGCATAATTTAATGATCTATTGGCAAACTCATTGAGTAAGGTCTCCAGATGGCAATTTCAAGGCAATTCCGATTGGCGTGTTTGCCCATTCAAATTCGCTCCCGCTGCGCCGCTTGCCTGTTGTCACCCCCCTCTTATCGATGTGTTGACCACTCGTTTCACGCGATGGCAACACATAATTCCACGCACTTCTCCTGAATTTCGCATTTTCGAATTCAAATTTCTGAATCATTAATGATATTTTTTTGCTTCCACGAGAGATACGCCACACATTGATTCTTCACGCTCGCCTTTGCTCAAGTATCAGTGTTGAAGCATATTATTCAGTCGAAATTATCTCGATTCTGTGAATAACGGCTATGTTTCGAATATAATATTTGCGCAAAGGCTAGGGACGATAATCGATTAGAGGCCGCTGAAGATGAGCAAAAAATAAAATCAAACTATTTTAATTTTGATTTTCTAATAAGCATGTTCACTACTTTGCCGAAGTCAAATACTCGCTTGCGCCCTTTCCCCTCCTGCCCTATCGAAAGGTGCGCCGCTGCAAACAGCCACTCTGTAGAAGGTAATGATCACGCACTCTCTCTCTCTCTTTCGCACGCTCTCTCGTCGGTCAGAACGAGCGAGAGAGCACGCACATAGAGGAGAGCCCCAATCATGCGCACCGCTCGTTCCCATTTATAGCCCCAATCACATAGTTGAGAGAGGGGCTGTCCTCAATAACCCCTCCTTTCTTCTTCTTGTGGTCACTACCGAACGCGCGTATATTGATCGACAAAGTTGAACCGGAAACGCTTAAAATCTGCGCCTAATCTCCGTTGTATCCGCTGAGTCTCACACAAGATCTGATTTGAAACACCCCTCTTCCCTCTCCCTCTCAAACCCTCCTGTCCTTGGCCTGTCTTATCTGCCATCTCTCCTTCCTCCCTCAGCATTCCTTCCTACCAGCCCCCCCCCCCCCTGCCTCAGACTATAGTGCGCTGTTGTGATGCACAAACTGAGCAGTTTTCAAAATGAACTACACTGATTTCAATTTCGTGTTCTTTAATTCTAGTCTTCCCTCTACGTCTGACTATGGAAATTTCCTTTGTCAAATTCGCACTTTTTCTCGGATGAACTATCAAAATGTTGTGATTTACCGGCCAAGAGAGAGGCCTGGCCCCATATCCGTTCCCTCCTCTCGCCTCTCTCCCTGTCCTTGATCCTCTCTTACTCGGGCGATCACTACCAGTTCGCAATCCGGTCATCATCGTCCTCTCTCATTCAATCTATCGCGCCCTTTCTTCTCGGATTTCCCCCGTGTTCCGTTAGGGCCTCGTTCCTGGTCATTTCCTTGTGTTTGTAATCACATATTGCGATTAGAAGAGTAATTTATTATATTGTCAAAGCATGACCTATACTGATTAACATTATTACTAGAGTTGAATTATAATTATGTTGTGAAACATATTTACGGACTAGAGAACCCCAGAGCAAAATGATATCACCTTAAAGTTTGAACCAGATTTAGAATCTAATTAACCTTAGTAAATTTAAAATATTTAAGGGAGGACGCTCGTTCGCTCGACTCCGTGTCCCTCGTGCTCAACGAGAGCAGAGATTCGAGTAAGTAAGATCAACGATCACACTCTCTAGGCCCTCTCTCTAGATCGACAAGGGGGCTAAGAGATGTCCTCTAGTAGAGTACGAGCAACAATACCACGGTCTCCTAATTCTATGCATTAATGTAAAGTGAAGATATGACGGACCGAATTTCGAACTCCAGTTTTCACGATATTCACCCTCGCATGATTGAACTCGCAGTGCCAGAGCGAGAAAAAAAGCGGCATTTCAATCAGCGTATTTAATCTCCGACTCATTCCAATCTGGAACGCTCTTTCAACTGCAAATGTCAGTGATTCAGCTTGCCAATCAACGTCATGTTGCAGTTCTCGACCAATCGATAACCTCGAATCCGATCGACGAGACAGCGATTGTGGAGAAGAGCATGGAGCAGAATAAAACGTGTGTTTTTCAGGTTTTTCGAAATTTATTTTTATATTAAATCTGTGACAGTCACTACTATTCAATCAAAATTGGTTTCCACATTTTTTGGTTGCTTTCTCAAGTGGCTATTCCATTCCCGTTCGGTTGCATTGCTCGGTCGAAACAATCAAAGCTATCGAGCGGCGGATCGAAACCGTCTCCCAATGGCCATTTCGGGCAGGCAATGGGCAAATTTAGTGGGAGAGTAGAGCGCATTCCTCACTCGTGTTGTTGACCAGTTCGCGATAACCATCGAATTACCCTATTAGACTGCCCGCTCTCTTCTAGCGTCCTCGCGTTTTTCTCGTAGCAGAGAACGGAGAAAAACCGAGTGCGTTCTACTATCGAAACACGCTTTAGTTGACTTCATAATAAGACAAAGATCATTATTATGAGTTCAACGCTGAATGCAAAATCAACGATGGAGGAAATGACTGTCCTTCGTTTAATTTGTTAATATTCCTAGGCAAAGGACAACTTAACGAAGCTACATTAACTAATCAATAATTTCAACTAATCAATAATTGCAGGGTGCGCGAGCGTCGGGACTCCTCTCCCCCTCCCGATCTGCCTCCTCCCCCTCCGGGAATGACCTCCACGCCGCTGGAGACCAGCCATGCGAGCATCACGCTGAGGTCACTTATCATTCCATTGTCTATGCTTGGTTGTGTTTCAAATACGATATAAGCTCTTCAACGTTTCATAGGCCAATGATTTGAATTCCATTGTGAGGTGAAAAACATTATAATAATTCTGAAAATCTCTAAGCTTTTCATCATCAAAGGATGGTTGAGGATGAAAAATCGCCTTGTATTTTCACATCTTGAACATGAAATATGACGCAAAACGCGCCGATCTTGTGACTGTATCGTACAACAATATTCGATCGTCCATTCGGAGAATACTTTCTTTCTCATTGTATTCATTTAGATTTTAAAAAGAGAATGGTGTGCTTAAGCTAAACAATAACAGGATTAGCTCTAACACTTCATGGACACCTAAATTTGATTGAGAAGTTTTCGTTCTTTCAGACCCGCTCCTCCTCCTCCTCCGCCTCCCTCCGTGGATGTAGATGTGGATCGATCGATGCAGCGGGTAGCTCGATACGGTAAGATGATCGATCGAAAACTGATTTTATTCCCCCGTTTCAGGCCAAATCTACTCGGACTCCGCGAAGAGCCGAATGAACACAGCAAAGGACGAGCGGAACGGTAATATTATCTGGTCCATTAACATAACGAATCATGACTCGGCGTCTGGGGTTTCTCTCTACCTCTTCATTGCTTCCTCTTCCTCTTTGCACCTGGCACGTCTCTCCCAATCTGGTGCGGTCCACCCTGTGGATTCGAGATTGCTCTCTCCAATTCACACACTATCTCGTCGCACAGGTGGATCCAAAGATACTAGTGAATGAAGAGAGAGCAATCACAGCTTCTCCCGCACCGCTCTCCCAGAGTAATCGCTCTCTTCATTTTACACACTGTCTAGCCTTTTCTAACCTTCTAGAGTATGTAAATTGAGGAGAGCATTGCTTCTCTCATACTGATAACGTGAGCGCGACTCTAAGCGTCTGACTCTCTCGAAATCACGCGCTCTCTCGCTTGCTCTAACCTACACGATCAACTACTCAACGTCGATAGTCAGACCATTGCTCGCGACTCTCGAAAGGGTCCAATCATCCCGAGTGGAAGAGAATCGACAGCACACCGCGGCATGAATCATTCCCTCTTCCTCTTCCACCATTCCTCCATTGTATCACTGTACACTTCTCCGTTCGTCCATTTGGGTGTTGATCTGAAGAAGGAGGACACAACAGGGATGGGATCTGTTTGGCTTCTTCTTCTTCTTCTCGTTTCAACTCACTCCCAACCTCTCCCTCTCCATCTCTTCGCCGCTCTCCGCTCCCCATTCTCATTTCATCCCCCCTCTCTCACTTGTCCACACAAGTGCACTTACACATGCTCATGATTTTTTGCGCCGTCGCACTCACTGCCCATGTTGATTTGCCTTCTCTATTCCCCCCTCTGCGAGAGCATATCAGTGAATCAGTGTTATGACTCGGTTCAACCCAATCTTCGTCATTTCTTGTCTTTGCAAGCGCGTGTTTACCACCTCAATTCGAATCAGTCCTAGGCGCCGCGAAACTAGCCCCCAACACACACACACCAATTCGCCACACCCCATTCGGCTGAATAATGCTCCTAGCAGTGAGCGCGTCTATGTGAGAATGTGCCCAGATCTAACCAAAATCAGCGTCCTGGAGTTCTTTCCAGGAAGTTTCGTTCCAGAGAGAACAAGAGAGCGAAAGAACCGACGAAAGTGAGATCATGTCAGCCCCATCATCTTCTTTTCTCTTCCTCCTCCTGCGCCTCCAACTTATCTGATCACGTTCCCTCCCCAATCCCAAGATGGGAGCAACCTTGAGGAGGAGGGACGGCGGCGCGGGGATAGCGAGGCATTCCTAACATCAAACAGTAAGAGGGAGAGGGTGGCAGGAAGGGAGGAGAGGGAGTTGCATCCCTCTTCTCCTCGCTGAGCTTCGTCCTTACTCGCTGTTTACTCTTTGTCTGCCCCTCTCGCGGTTGCTGGCCAACCGAATCAGGGCCCCTGTTCCCTATTTCGGGATGAGGAAGCCCTTCCCCTTTTGCACTCTCTATCTCTCCCTCTTTACTCCTGAAATATAGAGAAAATTGGCTAGATAGCTGCTTTCTTGATCCCGTTTCCTTATTGCCGACTACAAACTTCGTTTAGACTTGCCTGATTCAGGGAACAGCTTACTCTCGCATTTATAGTTCTTTTTGTTCATTGACGCGCTCTTCAGAAATATCTTGCAATGCGTTTCCCGTTTCACTCACTCCTCTCCTCTCACACTTCTTGATTCCTAAACGACTTAGCTCGCGTCGCGGGGCGCTAAGCCCTTCTTTGGGACGGTTTCGGCCGCTTTAAGACGGGGCTAATATCCGTTTTTTCAGATCAGGGCATGTCATCTCCGCCCCCGATGGCGCCTCCCCCGCAGCCCCTCTCCACCTCCATCCCCATCTACACCTCGTACAGCGCAGCTCCGGGAAGCAGCAAGGTGGGTGCTTTAGCATGCCACATAGGATTTTCATGTTGCTTTCGTTACTTCACTACCAATTAAACCTGCTCTAACACACATTCATATACCTCCATGTATCATTAGCATACTGTATGAAGTTCATCAAGCGCTAGCTCACTCTGTTACTAGTATCCCTCCCCTCTCTACTCGATCTCTGTTCCATGCAGGCCATGTTTACCTGTCTCTCGCCCCCCCCCCCCCCTAGGGGGACTGCAAGGACAATAAGCTCCCTCCGCTCTCGCCCTTTCCCTCCACCCGCCCTGCTAATTGCGCCGGGTATCAATTAGCTCATTCGGCCTATAGCGGGCGGGCGGCTCCGATATCCGTTGCCGGTATCGAGATGGTTGTCTGAATGGTGCATGTATTTCATTCTTCCGCGGTCTCTCGGCACGTGACCTTTAGTAGTCAGTACAGTGCTATAACGCGCAATCAATATTCAACAGCATCTCGTATTTCCACGGATGCCGGCAGTAGTATCTAGCAGTATCCAGTACACCATCCCTCACCCTCTTCGTCCTGCGTAGTGACCACACCGATAGCTTCTCTGGTTTTCCTGCTCCAATCCCCTCCTCCTCCTCTTCCCTCTTTCCATTCAATGGCGCGCATGAGCTGGAGGCGGCGGAGCACTGGTCTCGCTCTCTCCATATCATACACTCTCTAGCTCACTCTGATCGACGAGAGAGCGTGTGGTTTGGAGAGAGTCAGACGATTCCTCAGGAGGAGAGAGGAGACTCACCTGAAAGCGATAGCATCTGTGTCTGTGTGTGTGCATTTCCTTCTGTAGCCCTCACTTCTTCCCTCTGCGCTCGAGCTTTTTCCGTACTTCACCCATGATACCACGCATGTGACTTGCGCTCTTCCGGGTCTCTGTTTTTTATCGATATTCGGGTAATCGTCTCCAGCACCCTCTTTTGATCGAAGATAATTTCCCGAATGTTGCACTGTTATTCAGAATAAGCGCCTCTAATTGCGCTCCTGAACCCCCAGGCGGCGGATCAATACGTCCTCCTGAGATGATCTCTCTCTTGCGCTCGATGACCTTGCCGAGTCCCCAATACCCTGCGATTATGGCGTTTGTGCGGAATGCGAGCCAGGGATCAGGCGTAATGAGGAGAGATGCAGACAGGGCAAAGATCAGGCGAGAGATCACGCATTTCGAGGAGAGCCGCGTGAATAGGACCTGTTCGAATTCACTTTCAAGGGGCGACGCGAGCAGTGACCAGGCGGTGTGACGAGCGTGTGTGTGTGTGAGTTAGTGTTGGAAAGCCAGCGACTTAGCGGTTTCACTATCGCCTCAATCCGCGTGAAGTTGCCAATTTCTTAGTATTCATGGCGCATTGATCGTTTCACTCGTACTCGCGGGCAGCTTGGGGGCTGAACCCTCCCGGGAGGTTCCATTGTTTGATCGTCTCTCCGGTTGCACTATCGAGCACTCGCTCACTCGCTCGATTTGCATACGCTGTTGCCAGGTAGAGAGAGGGAGAGGGTGGGTAGGTGGACGGAACTTAGTGCCACCCTCTAGCAAACAGAGACAATCGCGGTGAACTCCCGGCGAACTCTCTGAACTACTATAGTCTAGAGGTTGAAGAAGTGGTTGCAATGGAATGCTGATTTGCATTCCCATTTCAGAGTTCTGAGACGCAATCACACTTATTATCGTACTTTCGTACACTCAAAGCAGCAGGTAGATTGGGTGGACTTACATGGAGCTTATGAGGGCTCATAAGCAATTCCTAGCCAGCAGTTACTCGAGAAATATGATAGGTAGTGCAACCTGCGCAAACGGGATTACTTCTGTCTCTCCGTGGGGTTAGAGAGAGGGGAGCGAATACATTGTATGTGCACCCCTGCGGGGGTTAGTCCATTCGCAGAGGGAGATCCGCATGCAACAACGGTGTGGTTCCTGTTCTGCGTGTGTGTTTTAATACTGTTGTTCCTGTACCCTTGACAGTTTGAGATGCTACATTTCCCAAAATATCTCCTCATTTTTCGAGCTCTCTCATATGTCGGACCGACTTGACTACTTCACTAGTTCAATAACTTCTGTCTCAGCGTGTTCAACTACTAGTCGCGCATTCCCCATCCCTTCTTCTCCTCCTCCTGACGAAGGGCTGACATCACATTCTCTTAGTCAGCGCCTCGCCATCTGCGATAGAGCGAGCGAAAATCAGGGGGAGAAGCAACCATTCGATCTCCTCATCTTGTTCGCTCTTTCCTCGATCAGAGCTGAGAAATAGTACGTAGTATGAGGAGTGCTCCCTCGCCATCTCCAGGCACCCCCGAAACATCGCTTGCGAGAGTGTTATGCGCAAGGCAAATACGAGACGCGCGAGCTTGCACACAGCTTATCGCCTCCTGTAGATTCCGATGGTCTCTTCAGTAAGACACTATTTTACTGGTTAGAGAAAGCGTTAGCAGTTAGTGCACCAAAGTATCGAGTTGTGCTGGAAATAGTTGTTGGATGTTACTCGCGTTCCAGAGTTAACACTCCACATCATCGTAATTTCCGCACGGACACTTCTTTCGCACAATAACCCACCTCCATTCATCATCTACAGGATGAATAATTTATGTTACTATACTAATTGTTGCCACTCGTTCCTAATCATTAGAATCACTCTCAAGTGGCGAAAGAGTGTAGAAAAAAGACGAGACGGTCTCATTTCTCGAACTAATCATAACAATTATCGTGAACTCCTCAATATCAGTAACTCCCTCTCCTCTTCATTTCTAACTCCAAGCGTGTCCTCATTGCAGTCGTACTCCTCACGCGACGACCTGCTGGACTCGGATTCTCACGCGCCCTCGCGGTCTACCGTCCGCGAGATTCCGGTGCTGCGCGCGCCGTCCGCGGCCGCCTCAGAAGCGTACGCGGTGCAGCCGCCCCCGTCCGCCTCGCTGACGTCATACCATCACCGAGACCTCTCCGCGCCCGACAGCATGCACGACGAGTACTACAGGAGAGAGGTGAGGGGGGAGTAATCCTGTCTGTCTCTCCTTGTTTTGCACGCTCTCTCGTCTGTCTAACCGAATGGAGAGCGTGTGGAGTAGTGACGCTTTCGCCCTAACGAAGATGTGAGGTGTCGCACTCTCTACAGCTTCGTGTGCTTAAAACTGTAAAAATTGTGAAGAATTGGACTGTTTTTGCCGATATTTTTGAAGAAAAAAAGGCAGATCAAAGCGATAAAAATCAATAATCCAGGTGCTCACGCGCACCATCATCACCAGGAGCACCGAGCAGCTGTCGAATCCGCTGAGAGCCAGCTCGCCCGAGAGGTAAGACCAAAGAAATAAAATCAATCAATAAATTTATCTTATCAAGCGGAAAAGCTGAGAAAATGATAGATCGGTGTTCTTCATTAGTTGCATTCCACCAGAGCATGGTTAAATTTAGTAAATCTCCGATGGATTAAGGTTAGAAAGCGGTTCGCTTATTTGCTTGCTAGAACTTTTTCTGCACAAGAAGAATGTCACAAGAAGAACACGCAAACAGTTCAATGTCGTGTTACTGAGTTATTTCTGACCTGTGCTCAGTCAAAAATAACGAGAAATCGAGAGGCAGATGCCAAATCGGCACGCGCTCTCCTCGTTTCACAAGCTCTCTAGTCGCTCAGAAAGTGCGAGAGAGCGTGTGAAACGAGGAGAGCGCGCGCCGATTCGGCATCACTAGTCGAGACCATTAAGCAAGGCGTTCATCCCATTGACTCAGCGGGCACATTCCATCTGAAAAGGGAGTGACCTTCAGATCCCCATGCCAATTTCCCCCTCTCCCGTCATTAGAATCGATTCGATCTATTACTCAGTGAGAAGGGGCGGGAAATCAAGAACGTGAGGGAGGGAGGGGTTTGGGTGGTGTGGTAGTTGGAGTCGATCACAAACATCCTTTGCGCACTCCTTCGGTTACCTGAGTAAACTTCCTGCTAGTACACCCCATTCTCCTGTCATACTGTTGAGATGACTACGTGAGTTGGAGTAATTTCGAATTATTGTATGGGGTAATTGCTGGTATCCAACGCATAGTCAAAATAACTCAGCAAACTGTGCAAATATTACATTTTCTTATCAGTTTCAAACTGCAGTGGGCGAGTAGAAGTCATTTCTTATTGTGTTATGGGTATGGGCTGGTATCAAACGTTTAGTCACAATATAAGAAAATTGCATAAATGTGCGTTTCTTTATCATGTGATGCTGCAGATACATCACCTACAACCCTGCTGACGACACGCGGGAGATCAGAGAAGTCGAGTACAGAGTGAATCGAGTGAGAGACGTAGAGGTCAGTATTTTGAATCACGTTTTGAATCACCGGATGTTTTGCCCAATTTCGAAACTGTAGCCATTTTAGTTCAAAATAATCTAATGCAGAACGGATTTCTGAATGGTTGAAGAGATCAGAAAATATTAATTTATGTATCATTTCATTCAACGAAAAATATGATCAGTTCTTGTTCCCTAATTGAATAGAATTGAAAATCGGTCAAGCCGGAAATCAGATTGAGATCAAAGTTCAGACATCAGACATTAATTAACAGGAAGAGGAACGACGCATTCACGAGGACAGAGAGCGACGTCGTCTAGAGGAAGACGACATGAGAAGGAGAAGAGACGACGAGTTGAGGAGGGACTTCGAGAGAATCGATAGAGAGTTCCAGGACAAGTTGAGAAGGTCAGTGTAATCTGAGGCTGAGTAGAAAATCGATGTCGCGTAATTACTCAATGTGATTGCGAAGAACCATTCCATGTTCGACTAAATAATGTGTTTGATTTTCGATAATGAGGTGAAGACAAATCGTGAATGAGCGGAGATAGTTGCTGCAAATACGAAAGATAGAATTGTAAAGTAGAAATTTTCAGAGACCGAGAGCTGAAGGACCGCGACTTCGAGATGAAAACCCACGAGAGAGAGAAGGCCGAGCTGGAGAGGCTCGAGAGAGACAGACAGTGAGTAACTGTCATTTCGAGTAATGGCCTGACTGTCCTCCTTTTACACACTTTCTCGCAGGATCAGCGAAAGTGAGAGAACATCCAAAGTACACAGACGATAACTTATATAGTAATTTTTATCCAAATATTCATCTTTAGGAAAGGAAGGGATAGTGATTGATTTGTTGAATGGTATTTTTCCTGCGGATGTAGCACCGATCAAATTAACCCTGATTTGCCGTTTTAATAATACGGGTGAAACTCATCCATTCCAATAATAGAAAATGGGAATAAACATGGTTGAACAAATGGGGAGCAACAAACATAATTTATGCCATTCTGTGAATATCAGCAAACGTAATGGATTTTAAGGGATATTATCTTTACAAGCAGACATTAAATCCTATGTTGTAAATTCCAGCGATCGTGAACTGCTCGAGCGCGCTAGACGTGAGGAATGGGAGCGACGAGAAGCAGAGAGGAGAGCACTCGAGAACGCCGACCTCGATAGGAGAAGACAGATCGAGAGAGTGAGTCTATTTCAATGTTTAACAAATTCTTCATTTTATACACACACTCTATACTCAACCGTTCGAGAGAATGTAGGAAATGAATAGACCGTGGACAGAATTTTAAACTCTAGTTAATTGTACAGTGAAATTCCTTGAAAAGCGAATCGATTCTTCGCTGATCTTTGATCTTTGATCCCTGATCTCTCCAGGAGCGTCTGGAGCGCGAGCGTCTCGCCGAAGAGGCGCGAGAGCGTGAGCGAATCCAGCTGGAGAAGGAGCGATTGGAGAGGGAGAGACTAGAAAGGGAGAAGAAGGAGAGGGAGAGACTGGAGTGGGAGCGACTCGAGAGGGAGCGCATCGAACGGTAAGAACGGTACATCTAACTTCTCCTTAAACATAGGACTGAATTCGCCAGACTCTTGTCATTCTCCATATGAACGATCTAACCAGAGCAGAAAAGGGAAATATTGTGAAATCATTTCTGGGATAGAGTTGTGTAAAGATCACTTTAGATTGTCTCTTTTCAGTGAACGCATCGAGATCGAGCGAATCGAGCGCATCAAGAAGGAGAAACTGGAGAAGGAGAGAAGAGAGAAGGAACGAGAGAGGGAAGAGGCAGAGAGGCTGAAGAAGGAGAGAGAGGAGTTGGAGAGACTTGAGAGGTGCGCTTATTTGATATTCGATTGCATCTGTTGTTTGACGATAACACTAGGTCGGATGATCACCATCGGATGGTCGGATGACGACCTTTTTGGTTATCATCAGACAGTGATCATCCGAACTTTTGCAATTATGACATCTATTCATTCTGAGTGCTCTCATACTGCCGCCATACTAATTGGAGCTCATTGTAAAATGAGAGAGTGTGGGAATGAAAGAGAGTCCCTGCTCATTCTCCACGCCCTGTAATTTTACTATGAACTCCAATTAGTGTGGTGGCTGATCGGACCGATGAGATCACGATGAATATAAATGGTAATTAATTGTTATACAATCCCAATTCAAAATTTCAGGGAGCGCAGAGAACTGGAGATCCGCGAGAGGGAATTGCTCGCTATCGCTCAAAGGGAAGCCGCCGAGAGGGAGCGAGAGCGAATCGAGGACGAAGAGAGGGAGAGAAGGAGACGGTGGGTAGCGATCTCGAAATATGACGCTTGACTTGCGATGGTCTTTGATGGATTGTTTTTCGCTTCCTCTAAAACTCAAATTAATTGCTCAGTTATGCGTGGTTCTCATGATTTGAATGAAACTCATTCCAAAATTGGAAAAAAATGCAAAAAGGGTTTACGGGGGGGGGGGGGTATTTGGATCGTAATATTTTTTGAGAAGTAAAGTAAGGCCAACAACTGATGTTACAATGTCATTCTTGTTTCATACCCTGAGTGAAACTCAATAATTGCAGTCCTAAAGACATTCTTTTATTGGCAATGATTTATCCGTTCTCTCTATTGATTTCGCGTGGGCCCACTTGTCTTGTGATATAATTGAAACTCATCCATTGCAGTGCCGAAGAGGCGCGAGAGGCGGCGATTCTCGAGCAGAAGAGACGCGAATTGGAAGAGAAGGAGAGACTGAGAAGGCAGCAGGAACAGGAGGAGAAGGTGAGGATGGGCTGGGTCTAGGGATCGTCTATAATAATGTCTAGGGTCTAAGGTTGGGTCTAGGGCATTGGGCTAAGGATACGTCAAGAAAAAACTGAAGAGTCGCAAAAGAGTGCAGAGAATTAAGAACTCTGATGAGTGTGCATAGTTTATCCATCCAATCCATTCAGAACCGCCTGGAGCAACTGCGCGCCGAGCAGGAGCGACGCGAATGGGAGAGGCAGGAGTACGAGAGAAGAGAGAGGGAGAGAAAGGAGGAGGAGAGGAGGGAGCAGGTAATCAGATCTTCCATTGAGTACTTTACCTGTTATTCGAACTTCGGATATTCTTGCAAAAACTGGGTCTCTTCATTCTGCGTGCTCACTCAAAGGTCAGGCTGGCGAAAAAATGAAGATAGTCATAACTTTCTAAACCATCTCCAAGAGAGTAGAAAGAAAAGACGAAATGATCCCTAATATGCATTCATTTGATCATGTAGGGCAAAGATATGAGACTAAGACCAATGATTCCAGGAGCTGATCGATGCTCAGCGTCGCGCTGCTGCAGCCCGTGAGAAGGAGCGACTTGATGACGAGAGAAGAGAGTGGGAGAGACAGGAGGAAGAGAGACGAGAGAGAGAGAGGAGGGAGAAGGAGAGGAGAGAGGCCATGGAGAGGGAGAGACAGAGACAGATCGAGGAGGCGAAGGTAACGATTATTGGTTATGAAAGACCAAATCCAAGACCAAGTGTGAGAATTTGGGATTCTCACACTGAGGAAGAAGACTTCATTCTGTGATATGTAGTCTCAGGACCGTAATCAGGATACAATATGCCATAACTTTTAGAATGGGCTCCATGACCATTGAATTAATTTGATCAATGATTGACTAATTGATTCCCTAAGGAGCGCGATCGCATCGCTGCTATGGATAAGATCGCCAACGAGCGTCGTTACCATAGAGAGAGGGAACTGGCGAGGGAGAGAGAGTTGGCCGAACTCGCGGCCAAGACCAATGAGTTGACGGATCTGGAGAGAAAGCAGCAGGAGAGGAGGCAGAGGGAACGGTTCGTGATTTTAGTTTTCGGCTGAGAGATGGTCTGAAATTGTAAGAGCTCTTAACCTGTTGTCGTTATTCATTTCGTGAAACATACACCAACAACATGAAAATTGCGAGATTTTGATATTTTGGAACTGAAAAGGTTGGAAGAAAGGAGTTTTATGTTTCAGCGAGGCCGAGGAGTACGAACTCGAGCAGATTAGACGAAGGGAGGCTGAGAACCGAGCGATTCGCGATAGAGAGAGGCAAGAGGCCGCCGAGAGAGAGGCTGCTAGGCGACTGGTAAGCATGGCTATATGTTCATTATGAATGCATATGTCTGATATGCGATGTGGCGCGAATGATGAAGGGAACGATTTCTTACGGCCCAAACTCTTTGTTAGATTTTTGTCTTCTTCATTCAAGAACATTCGATACATGTAGAGATGCAAAAGAAGTTATGCGTATTATTCACGCGCCCGAATCACCATAGTGGTTCTCTCCTCTACTCTATCGCTTACTATAACCAGCCAGAGAGTATGCAAATTGATTAGAGTCAGAATATTTCTGAATCACAGGACGATCGGCGTTCGCGCGACAAACTCGACATGATCATTCGCGAGAAGACGGAGAAGGAGAAGATGGAGGAGGCGAAGAGACAGCTTCTCGCTGAGAAGGTACGATCGATTCAATGTTATTTACTGAAGAACCAAAGTCTTGGTCTTCCCACGGCTTGACGAAGAACACAAGTAGTTCCCTGTCATTTTTATTCTTGTTAGAGGAGGGCATAAGTAAGGACCCCGTGTCTACTCTCCTAGCAACTAGGGTTGTTAGGCTCGTCAGCTTTTGCTGTCTAGCTTTAATTTTTTTGTATTTCCCTCATTTCCTGCACTAATTTCGTAGGTTACGCTGAGGTTTCCTTTAATTTTGTTATTTTATACGTGACAATAGTCCGATTTTCTTCAGGAGTGGCGCGATCGCCGTCGCAACGACCCATTCTCGAAGGAGAATCTGGAGAGATTGACGAGGCCGCATTACTCCAGGGAGAACCTCAGTCAGCCCGAAGTTATCACCAGGGTCGAAAGACAGGTTGGTAACAAATTTTTTGTGTTCTCCATAATATTTTCCATCTTTAGGCTCTTTTTCACGTTGTTTGTGGAACTGCCTTTCTTCACTTTTCTCATTTTTAAACAATTAAAATTAATTTCGCTTCCAGGTAATCGAGCGCGTGGACCGGAATCTCTGGGCGGACGACCGTCTCATCCCCACCTCCTACACCACGACCTCCTACGCCCTCGAGGGCCCCGACGGCTTTGGTCGTGATCGAATCTTCTCGAGGAACGACGGCGGCTCAGCGAGGACGTCGTCGAGACTTCTGAGATCGCGCACGGATCAAGCCCGTCGCGACTTCCTCACCTCTGGAGGCCCCGAGAGCTCGTCGGGTATGGACGTTTAACTACCCAAGCATGCCTAATCTATCCGGGATTCAGTGGCGATTAAGTTCGTTTTTTTAGTTCAAAACGGCTTCATTATGCGAAGAAATCCATATTCGAAATTTCGATAAAGTCAATAGATCGCCGCTGAATCCCTAGCACGTCGCATGAGCCCTGTACAAACTCTCCCCGAGCACGAGTCCCTTAGCGATGATCCCAATTCATTCTCCCCGTCCCGACCTCTTCAAACTCATATCAAAACTGAATGAATGATTCTTTCTCTCGCTTTATTACTTAACTAGTGTGTTTAACTATCGTATCTCGTTTAGTCTATTCGTACTGTGATGATAGGCGATCATTTCGAATGTATGGCTTTGGTGCTTACCCCACTTCGTTCCCCTCCTCGCATGGCGAATCGGCTCTTTCCTCTGTGAAAGAGGCGATTCGTCAATCACCGCACAATCTATTCTCTGATCCCTATCGATCGATCAATAAATGCTGATTACCGTATCCCGCCGCACAACCACTCCGCACGACAACTGTGTGAACGAGCGAGAAAGAGCGGAATGCTTTATCCTGGCGCCGAATCATTTTGCTGTTTTGTGACACTATCTCTTCTCTTATCTTTCGCCTCTCTTACACACTGCCTACTCCTTCATCTGTGTACTATACAATCAAATCGATAAAGCATTCTGAATCCGACAAGCTCCGCTCAGACAGTTGAACACACTATACACCACAGCATGTGTTTCGGGTCTTCTCTCTTCGGGAATCTCGTGTCCTTGTCCTTTCTGAATGAGCTCCTCCATGGTGAAAACGAGATTGCAGACGTGGTCACCGACCGATTCATGAAGTCCTCCGACGACCTCTCGAAGCGACCCGCTCCAGAGTATCGAGGTCCTCTGCTCCAGAAGTTCCACGACGATGGCTTCACCTCTAGAGGGGCAGATGCGCATGCCTCCGCGCCCTACCCGAGGGTCGGCCCATCACAGTATGGAGAGGTAAGTATCACAGATCACCGACAGTAGTTCAAGACAGTAGTTGACGATTCAAATAGATCGGAAAAGTTACAATATGTTAACGAAGGGTTCTCAAGAAATCACTCTTCATTTTGCGTTCACTCTCGCCGGTAACGGTGAGAGAGCATGGGGAATTAAGAGATAAGCAATTTCATGGGAATCAATCTATAGTTCACGTTCTCGTGCATCCCCCATCGTAGTCTTTCCTCCTTCCGCTCTCATTCCGTTCGTACCTCCATACTCGCTGTTCTCATTTCGAAGTATTCGCGGCTGGCCACCAGCCACTCAATTAGAGAATTTGAAAGCCAGTGATTGTCTCTTCATTTGATATATGTTAATTCAATAACATTTTCGCATCATTCAGAATCCGTCTCGGCGATCTTCCTAGTCATAAAGCATTCACAATGAAGAGAGCCTTGCAGTTCTCACTAGAATGAAGAGACCATCTCAGTCCACCCACCGTGCTTAGCTATTCCGCGTATACCGTTGTGCCCACCCTCAGCCAGCCTCTTATCTCGCAGGAATTCGAGCGTCTTCTTGCCGAGACCGAGCGGAAGTACGCCGGGTATCGATCGAGGTCGCGCGCGAGTCAGCCGAGTCTCTACGGTCGTCAGCGTCACTACTCGTCGACCTACTTGGAGACTGATGTGGACACGGGCCGACCCGACCTCGCCTCAGTCTTGCGACAGGTGCAGCAACGCCTTCCATAACCAAGCCAATCCCCGTTTCAACCCTAACGCTTCTCCCCGGCTGTCCCCCGCTTCAACCCGTGCATGTTAGCGTAGTAGAATTCGGAATTCGAGTCGCCGTCTCTTCATTTCCCATACTTTCTCGTCAATTGACCGGTCGAGAGACTGTTTGAACTGAGGTGACGGAGATCCGAATTTGAAACTAAATTGCGTAGAGTTTACCATGATCGTCGTACCTATCGATATTCTTCACTAGACAAACCTGATAATACCCACTCAAAAGAATTGAGCTCATTTGCCAAAAACTCTTACTAAAAATCATCAAAAGGAAAAACGACGCTAATGTCGCTAATTCTAACAGGTTGGATAACAGAGTGAAGTGAACATAATGAGGACAAGACATTGAGGGTAAACACTGAATTTCAGACCGAGGAGACGAATCTCGACGACGTGCATCGTCGATCTGGTTCCGCCCTCGACGTCGAGCGGACTTCCAGGTAGAGTTAGGGAAATAAAAAGAAGGCCTCCTCATGCTCCACTCCATAGCCTATTGAAAGCCATCCAAACTATAGAATGATGCGCTACAATAGGGTGTGATCAATAGAGTTCATAATTCAGTATTTCGGGTAACTTTTTTACACTCTATACACTCTCTGGCCAATGTATCAGTAAAGAGTGACGGTTCGAAATACGGACTCTAGAGAGTAGAGATACGGAACATCGAACGGCACTTTTCGAAAGGGGATGCGCAATGTTTCATGGTTATCCAAATTTAAAACTCTACTTCTAGGCGAGACACCGTCGACGCACCGGGCACCATCCACCTCCGGTCCAAGTCCGCCGACTATCTGATGGACAGGAAGTGAGAGTTTGAAGATTTTATATTTTTGAGAACGCAAGGAAAATTAATTAGTTCGAAGTGCACCAGAACAAATTAGAGTGGATCGTGAAACTCAACCAAAAATAGAATGATTGTTCGCAATTTTCCATTTTTAATACCTCACTAGGATAAACTCTAGTATTGAATGAGACTGATCTCGATTGATCTCTTCCAGAGCCCGTGAGGAGTCCGCAGTTCCTGAGAACGAGCTGCAGAAGCAGCCGCGCGAGTCCCCGAGGGTATCCGAGCACGAACTGCGCTTCCGCAAGTCTACCGAGAAGCTGGACGTGCCCGAGTGGTACAGGGAGCAGCACAGAGTGACGGGACGGTGAGGGAGTTACAGTATACTAGATCTGACTTAGGCACGAAAAACATAAGGCTACATTTGCAATGGACTTTAGATCTCAAAAAAGCTGAGGGCTCACTATCTTTGGTTATCGATCTCTTTCATCTTTCGATGAGTCGAAATAGTGCTTGAAATGAAGGAGTGACCGCTCAGATTTAGCAACCATCGATACTGCAAATTGTCTATAAACATGTCGCGAATTGGTTATAATTATTCAAATTTGCAGCGCGACCGACGTCGACGCAACCCTCTCTCGCCCGGATCAGGGCTACCGTCAATCCGAGCCCCGCCCTCCCTCGTCCTCCTCTCTCCGCTACGGCGGCTTCTCTTACACCGACGGAGGCTACGCTCAACCTCCCTCCTCCTCTCTCCGATCGCCTCCCCAACACCAGCAGTCGCCCCCACCCGTCGGCGGGTTCGACACCAGAGGAATGTTCGACCGATACGCGGGCGAGATCGCCGACCTACGTCGAAGCCGCTCCTCCCTCCACCACGTCCAGGATGCCCCTCCCAGCAGACAGGTAGTCGCACTGTGACCTACCGCAGCATTTCCTCCTCCCCTCAGCTTACCCCTCCTATCCCCCTATGTTGCATGCACAACAACCATATCTCGTACCTTCCCCGCGTTTCTTTCATTAATCCATATACCGTACCCTAAACATTATCCTTGTGTTGTGATAGCTGTATAATAGAGTAATAAGTCTCCAGAAACTGGCCAATCATTCCCGACACACTTCCCAATTATACATTCATTCGTTTCGCTGCTTTCAACAGTTCTAGATGCTCAAACGACGCGGATTACAGTAAACTACAGTAATCCGGCGACCACCCACCGTATCTCCTCATGTGCATACTGTGCTTATGTTAGACGTGATGACAATCAATCAATAAATCGCTGTTCCTATCGCTTCGGGATTCTCACACATGGAAGGTTTCCACTCTCAAACACACAAGCTCTCCTCCGCTTATTCTTCCCTCCACTCGCTTACCAGGACATCATCCATCCAATCGCATGTGGCATGCTTATCCTCCTCTGCCTCTTCCTCCTCTTGGGTTGGTAACCTCTCTCAGTTACCGTAACCGGCGATCGATCAGTTCGTTGTTCGTTGTAGGACCAGCATCAGGAACTCCCAGTGCCTGTGGCGAGACGCTCGCTGTCACAGGAGGTTCGTAGTCGTGCGTATAGAAATCCCTCTCATTGTTTTCCATTTTAACGAAGTGTTATTGAAATGTAACCAACATGATAGGAATGTTTTGGCACTTTCTTAATTTTGCGTGTTCTCTCGCTATTCTGACAGGTGAGAGAGTACGCAGAATTAAGATAGTTTTCCAATCCATAGTTAATCGGAGTGAAAGACTTTGCAAACAATCGCTGCTAAGGCATTTCTGAAATGTTATTTTGTATAACATCAGCAATTTGTAACAATTGAGAGAGAACTAAGATCAAGAAATTGCCATCTCTAGGTGATCTCCTCCTCCCACCATCAGCAAGTGACCAGTGCCCTTCCTGGGTACACCGTGAGCGACGTACCGGACACCTGGGAGATGATCACGAGGAACAGGAGAAGTCGAGTGATCGAAGTGGCCGATACCTTCGTCCCGCCCAGACAGGGGGAAATGTCGGGTGAGTAGACCGTATGAATGCCCTCTCATCGCACTTTGTGATATGAACCCGAATTTCGATTAATTCTAGAGAGTGAGACAGTATATTTGTATCTTCATTATTAATACCAGAAGTCAGAGAGAGAGAGAGAGAGAGAGAGAGTACGAGAAAGGAATCTATTGCAGCTACTCGCTACGGTGGTCGCGTGACGATCGAGGAGGTGCTCGACTCCATCTTCAACGACACCCATCCCATGCCACACCCTCACCCCAGCGAGGATACGAGGTGAGAATCGAAAAAAAAACCTAGAGGCAGCTTCGTAAGAAATGACTGTTGTGAGATCTTGAGATCATATGACACGAGTTTCTTGCGAGGCCAGCCCTAATTTAAAATGCGGCGACTCAATATTCTTCAAAATTTATCGGATTTTCAGTAGTTGTGACAGTGACAGTGGACTAGGATGGGTATTGAAACATGATCTACAATATCATCAAAGGCCTGAGGGGTGTTCCCGCCACTCTAGTGCCAGGTGTGCGCAAGCAAACTCGCCCTTGTGTACCCAGCTTCTGTTGTTTTCCTACGGGATAGGAGGAGCCAGAGACCATTCGGGGCTTAGTCAGGGCGGTCTGTCCACTGAACCACACTTCCTCTAGATGGTTCTTTCTCACTCTACTAAGTCACCTAGATAAAGTATGCGGCAGCTCTTTTTCCAGTAAGTTTCCGCATGTTAGGATATCCCATGAGCTCTAAACTTTAGTGAAGGAATAATCATACAAATAAATAACAATAATCCCGAGTAGGTTTGACTAGTTTTCGGAAATCGGGTCACCGTCTCTTCAACTCCGGAGTTCCCTAGACTCCCGACTAGAGGTAGAGGACCGACTAGGCGACCGACTAGAGGACCGACTAGGCGACTAGGCGACTAGGACCGACTAGACTAGACTAGACGACTAGAGGTGTCGAGACTCCCGCACCCTCTCGACCTGCCGAGTGGCGACAGAATCCATGCAAAATTAAGAGCTGTCCGAATTATAAACTATAGTGACTATGCCATCTCCAGCCTGCCGCAAGGCGACCACCTCTACGAGGGCAACCACGATGGGCCCTCCATCTACACGCACAACTACATGCTGATGGACCAAGTGATGAAGAGACCTGATCAGGCGGAGAACCTGCTCAAGGTAAAACATTCGGTTTCTATCCACATTTTTTGTAATTGCTCTAGAAAATGATATAGGGACAACCTACTCAAAGCAAGATACAGTTTATACATTGCACTTTTTGTAATCTTTCATGGCCGAGAAAATGAACCACGGAAAATCTACATAAGGTGAATGAATGGAAGCCACCGAATGTCTCGATTTCAAAATTTGACTTTCTGAGGCAATCACATTCCATCATTGCTTGTCAATATTTTTCTCTCTAAAGATAACGATTGAAATGATTTATAAAAGGGGTCAGTGAGAAGTACTAACGAGAAGAAATGTGTTCGTCAATATCGGCTCTTTGAAACTCAAGCGATCTGATCTTCAAAATGTCTAAGCGCAAAAAATGACAATCTTCCAGGAGGAGAAGTTGTTCGTGCGCTGCTCTTATTGCCATCGAACTCGCGAGTTGGCAACGGCCAGAGAGCAGTACGTCAGCTGCAAGCACTGCTACACTTACTACTGCAGGTTGGTAGTTAGCATTAATCAAATTGCATAAGATTTGCATCAGTGCATTGCATCAGTGAAAAGATACGATTAGAAATGTATATTTTATAGATCATTGTATAGATCAGCAAGGAATTAGTAGTTATTACTACAATAGTAATGGGAAATCGGCGCGTGCTCTCCTAGTTTCACATGCTATCTCGCTCCGCCTGACCCGCGAGAGAGCACACGAAATGAGGAGGGCTAGCGCCCATTTGCCATCACTAATTATGTGACTTTGTATTTTTCCGCAGTCTTTAGCCCCCACTGCTTGATGGTGGAAATAAACCTCAATCTTGATGGTGGAAATAAACCTCAATCAAGATCAATAGCAGTACCTTATATGATAATAGTTTGAAAAGATAAGATTCAAAATAAATATTATATTTCTCGAATGAACAGAATATCAAAATGAGAAGGATTTCATCTGCATTTCATTAACCATGCAACTCTACCATTCAAATTCACACGCAGGTCTCACAGTCAATAGGGAATTTTTACAAGCAATTAGCATGAAAGAATATGCAGTCTAAGAACTGATTGAGTTTCATACTCAGTTCAAAGGTTTTGTAGTCATTCATGTTTTGATCAGATCTTGTGCTCTTTCTCCAAAAAAATATTTATGATATTATAACACGATTTCTGAGAAAACCAAAATAATCTTGGCAATGGCCGAAATTTCGAATTCCTCCTAACTTCGTCTATAGGGAGTACTCATTTGGGAAACATACGAGCATCGCCAAAATGTTGATCCGCATCCGCGCGCGCGGCGGCACGGGTGTTGAAACAAACTACAGTAATCCTCGAAAAATTTTATATCGATTCCAATGCCTGCGGCAGTAGGGGGAATGAGTCGGCGGTCAAATTCTATGACTTTTTTACTACGGGAACTTTTTCGACCAGAATCGAACTAACGCCGGAAATCGATAAAATCATTTTTACTTCCGACATGTATGCAATTCCCCGAAATTTTTTCAAGAACCTCCACAAATTGTATTGTTGTTTCCGCTTCTACATGATCTAATACACATTTGATTAGAATATTATAATTTATAAAAAATATATATTTCGATAAAAATGAGGAAGAAGGCGACCAACTTGAATTGTGGTGTAAAAATTACGATAACTGCCTTTTCCGAATTCGTGAATTTACCATTAAATCACTTAAATTCTGCGTCTTCATGAACAATTTGACATCGGCGGCACTACTGGAGCATAAACTAATGGGTTTGCATTGAAAATTAACGAATTTTTGGAAAAAGAGGTTATTCTTAATTTTTACACCACAATTCAAGTTGGTCGCCTTCTTCCTCATTTTTATCGAAATATATATATTTTTTAAATCATAATATTCTAATAAAATGTGTATTTGACCATGTAGAAGCGGAAACAACTAAAATTTGTGGAGGTTCTTGAAAGATTTTCGGGGAATTGCATACATGTCGGAATTAAAAAATAATTTTAAAGATTTCCGGCGTTAGATCGAATTTGATCTAAAAAGTTCCCAGAGTAGAAAAGTCATAGAATTTGACCGCCGACTCGTTCCCCTACCGCCGCAGTCATTGGAATCGATATAAACATTTTCAAGAATTACTGTAGTTTGTTTCAACACCCGTTTTCTCAGATAGTGTGTTTTATCTCCTTAAAGTAATTCGGGTGAACTTTGTTCAATAAAACGGTCATAGCCAAATAAAGGTTAAAATAGAGGTTGAAAAACGAATGGCATCTTCTAGTGCTCGAAAATAAAATGATGCAAACATTTTCCAATAAGAGAACCCTACTAACGATCGCTTGCAGTCGTCACTGTCGTCAGAACGACTGGACGAAACACGGACCTCGCTGCTCGTTCGCCCGCATCAACACACTCTGCAAGGACGTCATCATGAAGGTAGGATCTCATTCTTAAATTCTGCCAAGAGATACAAAACTGTCTTAAAAAAATTGTTTTTAAAAATATGTGAGATATCGTTCACTATTCCGTACGCAAAAGGAAAAACAATTACTTTCTCAAAACAATTACTCGATCCAACTGATGAGAAAACATGCAAAAAGAAGTGAATCATGTCCGGATAAGCCATATCTTTCCCATAACAATGAAATTGTACATATTGATCAATAACAATGCAGGTCCGTGGCGACACGGAGGCGCAGTGGTGGATGTCGCGAGTGGCGCGTGAGGGATACGCGAAGCGTGGACGCGGATCTGTTAACATCCGCCTGGCGTCCCCTCAGTTGGCACAGGTCAGTAACTTAACATTTGCTTATCCAATTACTCATAGTGCAAGATCGCAAACTGCATGGTCTCACAGTGGAGACTCTCAATTGTGACTCTAACCCGAGTGAATAAGCGA
>BTRK01000001.1:0-59229 GCA_036245805.1 Pristionchus mayeri | reverse complement strand
GTACTAGGTCAGATTCCATAACCCTATTATCTTAATTATTTCAGCTGATCGATCGGACTCTCAACGCTGACATGGATGAGAAGGAAACGATGACTTCGAAGGGAATTATTGGTGAGTAGTCCACCATTATGAGCGGTCACAGTCCACTAGGTCAGATTCCATAACCCTATTATCTTAATTATTTCAGCTGATCGATCACTCTCAACACTGACATGGATGAGAAGGAAACGACGACTTCGAAGGGAATTATTGGTGAGTAGTATACCCATTATGAGCGGTCACAGTCCACTAGGTCAGATTCCATAACCCTATTATCTTAATTATTTCAGCTGATCGATCGACTCTCAACACTGACATGGATGAGAAGGAAACGATGACTTCGAAGGGAAATATTGGTGAGTAGTACACCATTATGAGCGGTCACAGTCCACTAGGTCAGATTCCATAACCCTATTATCTTAATTATTTCAGCTGATCGATCGACTCTCAACACTGACATGGATGAGAAGGAAACGATGACTTCGAAGGGGAATTATTGGGTGAGTAGTACACCATTATGAGCGGTCACAGTCCACTAGGTCAGATTCCATAACCCTATTATCTTAATGATTGCAGCTGATCGATCGACTCTCAACACTGACATGGATGAGAAGGAAACGATGACTTCGAAGGGAATTATTGGTGAGTAGTACACCATTATGAGCGGTCACAGTCCCACTAGGTCAGATTCCATAACCCTATTATCTTAATTATTTCAGCTGATCGATCGACTCTCAACGCTGACATGGATGAGAAGGAAACGATGACTTCGAAGGGAATTATTGGTGAGTAGTCCACCATTATGAGCGGTCACAGTCCACTAGGTCAGATTCCATAACCCTATTATCTTAATTATTTCAGCTGATCGATCACTCTCAACACTGACATGGATGAGAAGGAAACGATGACTTCGAAGGGAATTATTGGTGAGTAGTACACCATTATGAGCGGTCACAGTCCACTAGGTCAGATTCCATAACCCTATTATCTTAATTATTTCAGCTGATCGATCGACTCTCAACACTGACATGGATGAGAAGGAAACGATGACTTCGAAGGGAATTATTGGTGAGTAGTACACCATTATGAGCGGTCACAGTCCACTAGGTCAGATTCCATAACCCTATTATCTTAATTATTTCAGCTGATCGATCGACTCTCAACACTGACATGGATGAGAAGGAAACGATGACTTCGAAGGGAATTATTGGTGAGTAGTCCACCATTATGAGCGGTCACAGTCCACTAGGTCAGATTCCATAACCCTATTATCTTAATTATTTCAGCTGATCGATCACTCTCAACACTGACATGGATGAGAAGGAAACGATGACTTCGAAGGGAATTATTGGTGAGTAGTACACCATTATGAGCGGTCACAGTCCACTAGGTCAGATTCCATAACCCTATTATCTTAATTATTTCAGCTGATCGATCGACTCTCAACACTGACATGGATGAGAAGGAAACGATGACTTCGAAGGGAATTATTGGTGAGTAGTACACCATTATGAGCGGTCACAGTCCACTAGGTCAGATTCCATAACCCTATTATCTTAATTATTTCAGCTGATCGATCGACTCTCAACACTGACATGGATGAGAAGGAAACGACGACTTCGAAGGGAATTATTGGTGAGTAGTACACCATTATGAGCGGTCACTGTCCACTAGGTCAGATTCCATAACCCTATTATCTTAATTATTTCAGCTGATCGATCACTCTCAACACTGACATGGATGAGAAGGAAACGATGACTTCGAAGGGAATTATTGGTGAGTAGTACACCATTATGAGCGGTCACAGTCCACTAGGTCAGATTCCATAACCCTATTATCTTAATTATTTCAGCTGATCGATCGACTCTCAACACTGACATGGATGAGAAGGAAACGATGACTTCGAAGGGAATTATTGGTGAATAGTACACCATTATGAGCGGTCACAGTCCACTAGGTCAGATTCCATAACCCTATTATCTTAATTATTTCAGCTGATCGATCGACTCTCAACACTGACATGGATGAGAAGGAAACGATGACTTCGAAGGGAATTATTGGTGAGTAGTACACCATTATGAGCGGTCACAGTCCACTAGGTCAGATTCCATAACCCTATTATCTTAATTATTTCAGCTGATCGATCGACTCTCAACACTGACATGGATGAGAAGGAAACGACGACTTCGAAGGGAATTATTGGTGAGTAGTACACCATTATGAGCCGTCACAGTCCACTAGGTCAGATTCCATAACCCTATTATCTTAATTATTTCAGCTGATCGATCGACTCTCAACACTGACATGGATGAGAAGGAAACGACGACTTCGAAGGGAATTATTGGTGAGTAGTACACCATTATGAGCGGTCACAGTCCACTAGGTCAGATTCCATAACCCTATTATCATAATTATTTCAGCTGATCGATCGACTCTCAACACTGACATGGATGAGAAGGAAACGATGACTTCGAAGGGAATTATTGGTGAGTAGTACACCATTATGAGCGGTCACAGTCCACTAGGTCAGATTCCATAACCCTATTATCTTAATTATTTCAGCTGATCGATCGACTCTCAACACTGACATGGATGAGAAGGAAACGATGACTTCGAAGGGAATTATTGGTGAGTAGTACACCATTATGAGCGGTCACAGTCCACTAGGTCAGATTCCATAACCCTATTATCTTAATTATTTCAGCTGATCGATCGACTCTCAACACTGACATGGATGAGAAGGAAACGACGACTTCGAAGGGAATTATTGGTGAGTAGTACACCATTATGAGCCTTCACAGTCCACTAGGTCAGATTCCATAACCCTATTATCTTAATTATTTCAGCTGATCGATCACTCTCAACACTGACATGGATGAGAAGGAAACGATGACTTCGAAGGGAATTATTGGTGAGTAGTACACCATTATGAGCGGTCACAGTCCACTAGGTCAGATTCCATAACCCTATTATCTTAATTATTTCAGCTGATCGATCGACTCTCAACACTGACATGGATGAGAAGGAAACGATGACTTCGAAGGGAATTATTGGTGAGTAGTACACCATTATGAGCGGTCACAGTCCACTAGGTAAGATTCCATAACCATATTATCTTAATGATTGAAGCTGATCGATCGACTCTCAACACTGACATGGATGAGAAGGAAACGACGACTTCGAAGGGAATTATTGGTGAGTAGTACACCATTATGAGCGGTCACAGTCCACTAGGTCAGATTCCATAACCAAATTATCTTAATGATTGCAGCTGATCGATCGACTCTCAACACTGACATGGATGAGAAGGAAACGACGACTTCGAAGGGAATTATTGGTGAGTAGTATACCATTATGAGCGGTCACAGTCCACTAGGTCAGATTCCATAACCCTATTATCTTAATGATTGCAGCTGATCGATCGACTCTCAACACTGACATGGATGAGAAGGAAATGACGACTTCGAAGGGAATTATTGGTGAGTAGTACACCATTATGAGCGGTCACAGTCCACTAGGTCAGATTCCATAACCCTATTATCTTAATGATTGCAGCTGATCGATCGACTCTCAACACTGACATGGATGAGAAGGAAATGACGACTTCGAAGGGAATTATTGGTGAGTAGTACACCATTATGAGCGGTCACAGTCCACTAGGTCAGATTCCATAACCCTATTATGTTAATTATTTCAGCTGATCGATCACTCTCAACACTGACATGGATGAGAAGGAAACGATGACTTCGAAGGGAATTATTGGTGAGTAGTACACCATTATGAGCGGTCACAGTCCACTAGGTCAGATTCCATAACCCTATTATCTTAATTATTTCAGCTGATCGATCGACTCTCAACACTGACATGGATGAGAAGGAAACGATGACTTCGAAGGGAATTATTGGTGAGTAGTACACCATTATGAGCGGTCACAGTCCACTAGGTAAGATTCCATAACCATATTATCTTAATGATTGAAGCTGATCGATCGACTCTCAACACTGACATGGATGAGAAGGAAACGACGACTTCGAAGGGAATTATTGGTGAGTAGTACACCATTATGAGCGGTCACAGTCCACTAGGTCAGATTCCATAACCAAATTATCTTAATGATTGCAGCTGATCGATCGACTCTCAACACTGACATGGATGAGAAGGAAACGACGACTTCGAAGGGAATTATTGGTGAGTAGTATACCATTATGAGCGGTCACAGTCCACTAGGTCAGATTCCATAACCCTATTATCTTAATGATTGCAGCTGATCGATCGACTCTCAACACTGACATGGATGAGAAGGAAATGACGACTTCGAAGGGAATTATTGGTGAGTAGTACACCATTATGAGCGGTCACAGTCCACTAGGTCAGATTCCATAACCCTATTATCTTAATTATTTCAGCTGATCGATCGACTCTCAACACTGACATGGATGAGAAGGAAACGATGACTTCGAAGGGAATTATTGGTGAGTAGTACACCATTATGAGCGGTCACAGTCCACTAGGTCAGATTCCATAACCCTATTATCTTAATTATTTCAGCTGATCGATCGACTCTCAACACTGACATGGATGAGAAGGAAACGATGACTTCGAAGGGAATTATTGGTGAGTAGTACACCATTATGAGCGGTCACAGTCCACTAGGTCAGATTCCATAACCCTATTATCTTAATTATTTCAGCTGATCGATCGACTCTCAACACTGACATGGATGAGAAGGAAACGATGACTTCGAAGGGAATTATTGGTGAGTAGTACACCATTATGAGCGGTCACAGTCCACTAGGTCAGATTCCATAACCCTATTATCTTAATTATTTCAGCTGATCGATCGACTCTCAACACTGACATGGATGAGAAGGAAACGATGACTTCGAAGGGAATTATTGGTGAGTAGTACACCATTATGAGCGGTCACAGTCCACTAGGTCAGATTCCATAACCCTATTATCTTAATTATTTCAGCTGATCGATCGACTCTCAACACTGACATGGATGAGAAGGAAACGACGACTTCGAAGGGAATTATTGGTGAGTAGTACACCATTATGAGCCGTCACAGTCCACTAGGTCAGATTCCATAACCCTATTATCTTAATTATTTCAGCTGATCGATCGACTCTCAACACTGACATGGATGAGAAGGAAACGACGACTTCGAAGGGAATTATTGGTGAGTAGTACACCATTATGAGCGGTCACAGTCCACTAGGTCAGATTCCATAACCCTATTATCTTAATTATTTCAGCTGATCGATCACTCTCAACACTGACATGGATGAGAAGGAAACGATGACTTCGAAGGGAATTATTGGTGAGTAGTACACCATTATGAGCGGTCACAGTCCACTAGGTCAGATTCCATAACCCTATTATCTTAATTATTTCAGCTGATCGATCGACTCTCAACACTGACATGGATGAGAAGGAAACGATGACTTCGAAGGGAATTATTGGTGAGTAGTACACCATTATGAGCGGTCACAGTCCACTAGGTCAGATTCCATAACCCTATTATCTTAATTATTTCAGCTGATCGATCGACTCTCAACACTGACATGGATGAGAAGGAAACGATGACTTCGAAGGGAATTATTGGTGAGTAGTACACCATTATGAGCGGTCACAGTCCACTAGGTCAGATTCCATAACCCTATTATCTTAATTATTTCAGCTGATCGATCGACTCTCAACACTGACATGGATGAGAAGGAAACGACGACTTCGAAGGGAATTATTGGTGAGTAGTACACCATTATGAGCCGTCACAGTCCACTAGGTCAGATTCCATAACCCTATTATCTTAATTATTTCAGCTGATCGATCGACTCTCAACACTGACATGGATGAGAAAGAAACGACGACTTCGAAGGGAATTATTGGTGAGTAGTACACCATTATGAGCGGTCACAGTCCACTAGGTCAGATTCCATAACCCTATTATCTTAATTATTTCAGCTGATCGATCACTCTCAACACTGACATGGATGAGAAGGAAACGATGACTTCGAAGGGAATTATTGGTGAGTAGTACACCATTATGAGCGGTCACAGTCCACTAGGTCAGATTCCATAACCCTATTATCTTAATTATTTCAGCTGATCGATCGACTCTCAACACTGACATGGATGAGAAGGAAACGACGACTTCGAAGGGAATTATTGGTGAGTAGTACACCATTATGAGCGGTCACAGTCCACTAGGTCAGATTCCATAACCCTATTATCTTAATTATTTCAGCTGATCGATCACTCTCAACACTGACATGGATGAGAAGGAAACGATGACTTCGAAGGGAATTATTGGTGAGTAGTACACCATTATGAGCGGTCACAGTCCACTAGGTCAGATTCCATAACCCTATTATCTTAATTATTTCAGCTGATCGATCGACTCTCAACACTGACATGGATGAGAAGGAAACGATGACTTCGAAGGGAATTATTGGTGAGTAGTACACCATTATGAGCGGTCACAGTCCACTAGGTCAGATTCCATAACCCTATTATCTTAATTATTTCAGCTGATCGATCGACTCTCAACACTGACATGGATGAGAAGGAAACGATGACTTCGAAGGGAATTATTGGTGAGTAGTACACCATTATGAGCGGTCACAGTCCACTAGGTCAGATTCCATAACCCTATTATCTTAATTATTTCAGCTGATCGATCGACTCTCAACACTGACATGGATGAGAAGGAAACGATGACTTCGAAGGGAATTATTGGTGAGTAGTACACCATTATGAGCGGTCACAGTCCACTAGGTAAGATTCCATAACCATATTATCTTAATGATTGAAGCTGATCGATCGACTCTCAACACTGACATGGATGAGAAGGAAACGACGACTTCGAAGGGAATTATTGGTGAGTAGTACACCATTATGAGCGGTCACAGTCCACTAGGTCAGATTCCATAACCAAATTATCTTAATGATTGCAGCTGATCGATCGACTCTCAACACTGACATGGATGAGAAGGAAACGACGACTTCGAAGGGAATTATTGGTGAGTAGTATACCATTATGAGCGGTCACAGTCCACTAGGTCAGATTCCATAACCCTATTATCTTAATGATTGCAGCTGATCGATCGACTCTCAACACTGACATGGATGAGAAGGAAATGACGACTTCGAAGGGAATTATTGGTGAGTAGTACACCATTATGAGCGGTCACAGTCCACTAGGTCAGATTCCATAACCCTATTATCTTAATTATTTCAGCTGATCGATCGACTCTCAACACTGACATGGATGAGAAGGAAACGATGACTTCGAAGGGAATTATTGGTGAGTAGTACACCATTATGAGCGGTCACAGTCCACTAGGTCAGATTCCATAACCCTATTATCTTAATTATTTCAGCTGATCGATCGACTCTCAACACTGACATGGATGAGAAGGAAACGATGACTTCGAAGGGAATTATTGGTGAGTAGTACACCATTATGAGCGGTCACAGTCCACTAGGTCAGATTCCATAACCCTATTATCTTAATTATTTCAGCTGATCGATCGACTCTCAACACTGACATGGATGAGAAGGAAACGACGACTTCGAAGGGAATTATTGGTGAGTAGTACACCATTATGAGCGGTCACAGTCCACTAGGTCAGATTTCATAACCCTATTATCTTAATTATTTCAGCTGATCGATCGACTCTCAACACTGACATGGATGAGAAGGAAACGACGACTTCGAAGGGAATTATTGGTGAGTAGTACACCATTATGAGCGGTCACAGTCCACTAGGTCAGATTCCATAACCCTATTATCTTAATTATTTCAGCTGATCGATCGACTCTCAACACTGACATGGATGAGAAGGAAACGATGACTTCGAAGGGAATTATTGGTGAGTAGTACACCATTATGAGCGGTCACAGTCCACTAGGTCAGATTCCATAACCCTATTATCTTAATTATTTCAGCTGATCGATCGACTCTCAACACTGACATGGATGAGAAGGAAACGATGACTTCGAAGGGAATTATTGGTGAGTAGTACACCATTATGAGCGGTCACAGTCCACTAGGTCAGATTCCATAACCCTATTATCTTAATTATTTCAGCTGATCGATCGACTCTCAACACTGACATGGATGAGAAGGAAACGATGACTTCGAAGGGAATTATTGGTGAGTAGTACACCATTATGAGCGGTCACAGTCCACTAGGTCAGATTCCATAACCATATTATCTTAATGATTGAAGCTGATCGATCGACTCTCAACACTGACATGGATGAGAAGGAAACGACGACTTCGAAGGGAATTATTGGTGAGTAGTACACCATTATGAGCGGTCACAGTCCACTAGGTCAGATTCCATAACCATATTATCTTAATGATTGCAGCTGATCGATCGACTCTCAACACTGACATGGATGAGAAGGAAACGACGACTTCGAAGGGAATTATTGGTGAGTAGTATACCATTATGAGCGGTCACAGTCCACTAGGTCAGATTCCATAACCCTATTATCTTAATGATTGCAGCTGATCGATCGACTCTCAACACTGACATGGATGAGAAGGAAATGACGACTTCGAAGGGAATTATTGGTGAGTAGTACACCATTATGAGCGGTCACAGTCCACTAGGTCAGATTCCATAACCCTATTATGTTAATTATTTCAGCTGATCGATCACTCTCAACACTGACATGGATGAGAAGGAAACGATGACTTCGAAGGGAATTATTGGTGAGTAGTACACCATTATGAGCGGTCACAGTCCACTAGGTCAGATTCCATAACCCTATTATCTTAATTATTTCAGCTGATCGATCGACTCTCAACACTGACATGGATGAGAAGGAAACGATGACTTCGAAGGGAATTATTGGTGAGTAGTACACCATTATGAGCGGTCACAGTCCACTAGGTCAGATTCCATAACCCTATTATCTTAATTATTTCAGCTGATCGATCGACTCTCAACACTGACATGGATGAGAAGGAAACGATGACTTCGAAGGGAATTATTGGTGAGTAGTACACCCGGTTTATCTATGATATGGACCAGGTACAAGTTGGCGGTCACCGTCAACTTGTACCTGATCCATATCATAGATAAACCAGTAATTGTAGGCTCGTCAGTAGCATGATGTTTAATTTGAAAATTGTTCATAATTGCAGACACGTCGGATTCGATGTCCGCTTCACCTAAGTGGATCAACCATCTTACTACCACAGGTTTCCCCAACTGTTGATTCACTCAAAGGCATCCTTTCAGGAAAGCCGATTCGTACCGGAACTGTCGTCGGAGTGAAGCCGCTGCATGTTGCTCGCTCACTGCATAGCATACCTATATTCGACAGAACAATTCTCACAATCGCGCAAATGCCTGCGGAATGGAGAATGATCGATGTAAGCAGTATGTGCACTAGGGATGTCAAAAGGGAATTGAAAACGGTTTGATTTTTTGATGTCCCCTTTCATTTGTCCATTTCTCCACATTGTGCACAGTAAATGATATTTCAGGGGTACCTTATTATTGATAATTTGTCACTTGCTGTGCCTTTCTATCAGCCTATTCATTTTTTATCAGAATTTAATTGGGAAAACCTGTAAACTCTAACTATCTATTAATTGCTATTTTCACAACATATGAGTAACGACGCGATTTGCAGGTTATCAGTGTTGCTGTAAAGCAAGGATGCCAGGTCGATGTAACACTTAAGAGGGGAATCAAGCTTACTTTCAAGGAGAAATATATCCAAGACATCTCCATCAATGGTGATTTATTTTATTCGTAATCGAAGGATCATGCTAGTATGTCAATCAAAGCTTTACCCGTTCATATGCACTCGATATCCCATGGTTATCCTCTTTACTTTTCTCCTGTATTCAACACATTCGCCATTATGATGAGGCAATAATAATTGTTCACACAGGAGGGATGCAGCCAAACTGGACCTTATCCTCGCATCGAACTGCAATAATATTAAATGCATCATGTTTCTATAAATAAGTAAGGGTATTGTATACGATGTATTCGACAACAATGTATTATATTCCACGAGAATTTGAACCCTTTATATTAGTAATCATTCTAGTTTCAAAGATTGGTATCAGATTCATTTCTACTTTAAATTTCATTTTAAATGAAATAATCTTCAAGGAGTATAAATCTAAAAGGGAACTGCCACATATCCCCACTCCACAAGCCTATGTTGATGAATGTTGATGAATAAAGAATATAATAAGATTATGACCCTAGCGGTACTACGTCAGATGAAAACCATGCCGTCATTGTTCTCATCCGACTTAGTGAAAAACATACCTGCGGGAATTCCAGGAGTAGTAGGCTGCATGGCCAAGCAGGCGTCGACGGGCTGGAGACGAGCGAGAAGGAGAGGGATGAGAAGGAGGCGGATGGGAATAGAGCAGATGATGAGAGGGCCGAGCATCTGCAATACCACTCCATACCGCCGATAGCCTAGTTTCCGAAATTAGGGCAATAGTTCGAAATTACTGTTTACTGGTCGATCAGGAAGCTGATTAGCCTGTGGTTAGCTTATATTCCGCCCATTTTATCTGGTCAGACTCCATGTATATGACCAGTAGCCAGTATGCTGACCAGTGTGTGGTAGAGTTCGAGAAACGATACCACGGTCTCATCATTTTACACTCTCTCTCGCCATTCGACCGACGAGAGAGTGAGGGAAATTAAGAGACCTAATTACGAACTCTAGCGTGTGGGGAGTCGCTCTCCTGGTTTTAAGAAACCAGATGATATGAGAGAGACTGTGAAATGGAGAATACCGTTTCTGGTATCTTTTCTCGAAATCAAACCCTAATTACTTCCTATGAATTTTGGAACTGAAAGTGTGATATTATTGGGGTGTCCGGAAAGTTCGTATAATTATTTTGTTTTTATTTTTTATTCAATGCTTTACAATTCTCAGTGACCAATGTATGCCACCTTCTTTCTCACTACCTCCCTCCAGCGATTGGGCAGGGTCTCGATTCCTCTCTTCCAGAATGCGGGTTTCTTCGAGACCGCCCAGTTCACGAAAGCCCTCACAACTTCATCTCGATTCGTGAACTTCTTTCCTTTGCAGAAGTCAGAGAGAGAGCTGAAGCAGTGGTAGTCGCATGGGGAGAGATCCGGGGAATACGGTGGATGGGGAATCCTCTCGATCTTCAGCTCGTCCATTTTCTTCTGGGTCATCTTCGCTCGATGTGGGCGAGCATTGTCCATCAGAACAAGAATTTTGCCCTGGTTCAGGAGTCTGGGAGGGACTCTGATCGCGACATCTTCCAGTTGTTTAGAGAAGAGGTCGGCATTGATGCTGGTGCCAGGGGCGAGGATCTCCCAGTAGATGGGACCGAGCACTGAGAAGAAGAAGCAGAGGAGTTCCTTCTTTCTGTGCTCTTCCTTCTTCGGGACGGGCGTGGGCTTCTCATCTGCATCCACCCATTGCAGTCTCCTCACAGGGTTATCGTACGTGATCCACTTCTCATCTGTAGCGATGATGGAATTGACCCATCGAAGAATGGATCTACGATGGAGTAATTCCCGACAGACTTGAACACGATTTTTCAGCTGTTCGGGGGAGAGGTCATGGAAAATCACTTGTGGGAGTTTCGGCTTCTTCCCAGATCGATGGAGGATATCGGACACCGTTGATCTGAGAGTACCAGTATCCTTCTTCAACTCACGCACACTGGCCATGGGCTTGCGCTTCAGTGTGCGGAGAAGGAGAAGCTGATCGAGGGAGGGAGGGCGTCCAGAGCGGGGTTGATCATCGAGACCAAACTCCCCTTTCTTGAAGCGGGAGAACCACTTATAGCAGAAGGGTATGGAGGGGGCGTCAGCTCCTTCCGACTGGGCCAGGGCAGAGTGGGCCTCCTTCACGGATCGGCCAAGACGGTAGTAATGAAGTAAAACTGCTCGAAGGTAGAGATGGGAGTCCATCACAAGAATAAATGTAGCAACTAGGAGACTGATTAAATCCTCTCACTACTCAACGTCAGAATGATGCAATACATTGTTGACAAATAGATTGCGCAATCACTGCATTTGATCGCGAACTGACTTTTTCCGAAGCATTATACGAACTTTCCGGAAACCCCAATATTATTTTTTGTAGAACAAAGTGTCGAACCGTGAGATGAGCATTGAAGATACGAGATTGGAAGGGTCTAAACGATGCACATAATTTGAACTCTGTGAAAAATAACAACAAAATCATGAAGCGCAACTGAAATTTATAGATATTGCAAAACAGATTATTAATTATTTCTTGAAAAAACGAGCGAGCAAGCATGGCGCAACGTAAGATGGAACGCAAAATGCTCGGAATCAATTTTCCGAAGGAGAAATCCAAGAACGTTACTCAAGTGTATTCCAACAGAAAAACGAGAACTTCGGGTCAGAGCCAGATGGAGAGATGATGTCACAAGGAATGTTCGCAGAGTGTTTATGGAGTTTCTTAACGATACCTAGTGCTTTCGAAAGAGGAGAAACTTCTAAGAACTGCCTCTCCCTTTAGAAAACGGTATATCTTTTTGTATTGGAACGACAAAATAAAGTTAGATTATTGGGCAAGCACATCAACAATAAGTTGTCGTAAAAACGGGAAAGCTGAGAGGGGGGCGCAAATGCCGAGAAAAGGTGGATCCAGCAGGTTCCGCCAATATCAACCACTTTTATTATCCAGCTTTGCCGTTCACTTTTTCGGAACGGATAAGCTGGACTTATTGCCTTTTGATGCTCGTCATAATGGAAATAACTCTCCGCGTCAGATTTCTGCAGAAATTCGAGAACGAAGACTGAATAATTTAAACATACAAATTGAGCGGGGCATAAAAAGAGCTGATTCTTCATTCTTAGAATTCTACATTAAAGAAAGATCACAGTTCAACGAAATAAAAATCGAAATTTGAATCATTTTATATTTTTACCAGCTTTCTTAATCAGCTTAATTGAAATGAAAATGATGTTCACAAATTTTACCAAGATTACAACGAACGATGATGAGCTTTTGCAATTCCCAATTTTAAAAAATTGTTCAAATCTCAATCCTGATACATTTGTCCCAATAGTCCGACATGCCGGAAGAGAGGTGAAAGTGAGAAGCAGCTTGAGCGCTAAAGAAAGTGAAAGGATTAGGAGAAGAGCGAACGGTAGCGAGGATAACGGGGAAAGGATTAATGAATATCGATCTGCAAATCACTGAACGAACAGAATCGTTAATTTACAAACGGATCAAAACGCACCAAGAAAAGGTTTGATGCAACTCCAGGAAATTTGATGAAACTTCTCGCATAGCTCAATAGGGAGAACTTTATGGTAATCGTGATTTTAACACAGAAGAGCACGCGGTTAATTATTCTTTGGAAATCCAATATTGAATAAAATTCGTGTTTGATTAATAGATAAGCGAAGGTGTAAGATCCAGCAACACTCCAGGCGTGACCAGCCAGTCGTGCTGCATGGGCCCTCCCTAACCTGTGGACTCTTCGCTCCGTTCGCCTTCCTCTTCTCGACGTCCTACGCCCTTTCTTCAATCCACTATCTCAAAAGCCTGCCTTCTTCCCCTCCCCCCTCTATACCCCTCCTCTCCCCCCATCTCGATGTTTGTGGCAGTGACCATCTTTGTTCCTGCCTGTGGGCGTGATACGATGCATGATAAAGATTATAGAAAAAACTCCGGTGAGAAAATAACAAGACATTATTCATTCCAGTTTCAGGTTTTCTGCCTGCTGAGTTATGACACAAGCCGGTGTCATTTATAAAGAGTAGTGCTGTTAGAAAGAATATTCCGTATTCTGGAATTTGTTTCACCATTTTTTTATTAGAATTAGATAGATTCCATCTCATGCATCAAGTGCAAAGTGCGATGACTACATCAAGATGAAGAACTGAAGAAACGTGTATTTTCCATTTCGTTTCGTTGTTATTTTATTGTACGGCGCCCATTGTTTTCTTTTCGACCTGTATAAAAATGATGATGATATTCAACTTAAAAGGAAGACTAGCAGTAAAACTTTAAAAAAATGAAGAATATGCCTACATATGCCTAAGCAGTCTATGAAGAATATGGCCCCATCCTCACCTGAGCACTACTGCGTGACGTGATAAATAATAAATAAAACAAAAAATGTGAGTCTTTCGTTTTTTTTTTGATAGAATATAATATTCAAAGATTCAAGATTAATTTTCTGCTAACAATACATCTCTAGGAGAAGACGATTCTGATATTAATTGTTCCGAAATTAATGGATCCAGAGAACAAGTTCCGGGACGGGTGATTTCAAGTTCAAAGTTATGAGTGGTAAGTTCTGATAGGAACTGAACGGAATGAATTATCCCAATTGAAAGTTATCAGATGATAGTTTTTCGAAAAAATAGTGGCATATTAAGATGGCACCGGTTTTGAATGCGTAGTGATCATTGAATGCACATATCTACTAGAAGATTTATTCGTCAGAATTCTGTTGCACATTATTCGAGTTCTTGAATACTTCATGAGTCTTCTTCACTACCTCTACTTGTCATCGGGAGCTTTCTGAATTTCACATAATTATTTACTATTATTTTTCTATAAAAGTTTATTAGAGTGAGAAGCGATACCAAAGAGTGTATGGAATGCAAAACCAGTGACCCGGATTGCAAACTCTAGGCCTAAGCCTAGTTTTTTTTTTACCTTTTTCTCCTTCTCCTCAGCTTCCACAGTCGTGTCGTTCAGCATAGCCTGAAGTGCTCCAACACGCGCCTAAAGTAAGACCTTTGTTTCAGTCACGTCATCCGTCTCTGGCATATATTCATAACCGTGCCATACCTCCACTGGCTTCTTATCTTCCTTGGTGAGATCATCTGTCTCTCTGAGCGAATCCTAGAAATGACTAATTAATTATTAATTAAACTAAAACTAATTAATTAGTCGAGACCATGGATAACCGCAAAAATATCAGCACCTTGGCTGGTTTCTTGTCTTCCCTGGTACGATCGATTGACTTGTCCTTTTCTGTCGTCTGTAAAGTACACAAATCACAATTGCCAATGCGTTCGAACGATGGCAAAATGGATAAGGAGATGCGTTTTGCTTTGCTCTTGAAAACCGTTTTCCCATCACAATATTACCCAGAGACTTTTCTAGAGCCCACTTATATTTTTCCGATACCTTTGTGGTATTCTTGTCCTCCTTGGTGTTGTCAACTGTCTTATCGTATTGAGTGTCCTATATCAAAATTGCAAATGACAAATTGCAATTACAACTACCTTGATTTTCTTCTTGTCAGTGCGGTCGATTGTCTTGTCATTTTGCGTATCCTACAAAACGGTTTTTAGGAGGCGAGTTGTGAATTACTTTTGTTACATCAAAACTGTCAAAATCATTTATTTCACGCGTTCTTATTAATTGTAGATTTGGATTAGACAAGTTTAGGCTCTGTCTGGTTTGAAGACCCACAATCAGATTAGCACAATGTGCCTCCGGAGAAACTAACATGCCACATGGAATTATCCCATCGAATCAGTTCATTAATAGCTTCTGACCGAACAATGTCATGCATAGTCAAGTTAGATGGTATGATATTTCCGCACAATGCATTGATGGAAGAATGATCACTAGTGATACCTTCGCGTCTCTATACTAGTTCCAATCCTTGCCAAAGCACTGGGTCGGATGAGAACTAGGGTCGTCCATTCGAAAAGCGAAACTCACATTTTTTGCATTCCTCAATTCGATTGCTTCGTAATGCGGTCGAACCTCCCCCAAATTGAGTGCGAAACGCGCACTTCGCAATCTTTTCCCCTTCTCTCCCCTCGTAATTTGGTAGAGTTCGTCCAGTTATCACGAGGGGTGAGTTATGTTTCGTGGGCGAAATATAGTTTATTTTTTTCGCAATCACAAGTGATTGCGAAAAAATAGGCCGGTTCGCCCGAATTGCGAAATGGGAAATGAGAATGCAAATCAATGCGGAATTGCGAAGTGAATTTCGGATAGACAACTCTAATGAGAACCATGCACGTGCATTCTCCAGTGTTTTACATAAAAAGAATTTTACATTCCCACACTGTCAAAACGACCAAGGAAGGGTACTCTATGTGGAACCCATCCGGCGGTTCGAGCAATGGTCTGACTCTCTTCAGTTTGCACGCTCTCTCGCCTGTCAGAGAGACGAGAGAGCGAGCAAACTGAAGAGGGTCAGACGATTGCTCGGCGGTGCATCATCAGGTTTGTTCTCATCCGACCTGTTTGATGAGAACTATGACGTCACTACGCCTCATATATCAAAGGGGTATGACGTCATAGTTCTCATCCGACCTATCACCTTCCAATCCCTACCAATGTCAGATGTGCCTTGTCCTCCTTAGTCCTGTCCTCTCTACTGGCTTTCTTTCCCTTCTTCTTCTGTTTCTTCGCCTTGAGCTTCTTCTGCTTCTTTTTCCTAAAAATCGACATTTTAAATATATTTTTACAATTCTAAAATTCAAAAACACACCATTGTTTGAACTGCTCGAACTCGTCCGAGACATCCTGGAAAAATGAAGAGATCAAAGATCAAAATGTCTAATCTTCGACAATCAAATACAGCAGCATTAAAATGTTCCTCAGATGTAAATACTTTGAGTTTTCATTTATTTCACTATTGCTTTCAAATCATCTTAGATCAATAATCAAAGGCAACAAGCCGTCAAATACCAAAAATATCAGCTCTAAATTCTCAAAGTTCAAAGATCACCTCACTGTTCTCCTCGTCCTCACTCTTCTCTGCTTCGACCGACGGCTCGCGGAACTTCTTGGCAGTCTAAACGACGGATTCTCCGGAATTCCCGAGTCGCCTATTTTCCGGTCACGTCAATTCCCGGTCTTTCCTCACCTTCACTGCGCTCAGCTCCGAAGAAACACGATTCTGTAAAAAAATAGTGTTTATATCAGAATGGCAATTGTCGCAATTTCTCGCATTTTTGTTCCATAATCTAAATCAATTTTTTCTATAAAATTGCAAATTGTACCTTAGACGAGACGGCATCCTCAACCGTCTTCTTTCCATTATTATCGATGTTGACCAATTCGACCACCACCGGCTCAATTAGCTTCCTTTTCTCGGGCGATTTGTGCTTCTTGCCGACCCAATCGAGTGGAAGGTGCATGTTGATCTGCGATTAGAATATTCGGGAGATTGACTTGTTTTGTACATAAAATTCGCAATTAGTCGCTGCGGCGTTCTGTAAGAGATGACTAACTCTTCATCTCACACTGTCATCTCTTGAGATGGTACTAGGTCGGACGATATTCTTCAAAATATTAACCCAAAAATTGGATCCATCTGCAGAAGTATCGCAGAAGCTCTTTTGACACTTGGGGAACCCACTGCGAACATATTAGGGAAGGGATATATGTGTGGTTAGAACTACCAAGAATGTCATCCGACCTAATGCCCTTTAGATCATTCGAGTGGTAAGTGGACAGTCTGAGCCGTAGCCTAACATTAATCATAAAAACCTAAATAATGTAAGAGCGTTCCTTCAGACACAAGCCTTAGCCTTAGCCTTAGCCTAAAAGCCTGCCTTGTCTGCTTTGATGAATTTGTCGAGATGCCTATTGATCTCCCTGTAGCAGCCTTTGCTCCAGAAATTCAGCCTTCTGATATCGCTGATGATGTCAATGTAGCAGCGAGGCATGTTCAGCTTGCGGGCTGTTAATGCAAAATATTAAGTAGAGTTAGTTATTTTTTACAGTTTTGGGATTTTTTTAAATATTTTAAATCATTTTTGTAATCTCACCCTGGAAAACCTTTTCCGGATTCCTGAACAGTTCCCTCTTCTGCTCAAGCGCATCCGCTTTCTTATCCCAATTGTCCTCCCACGTGATATTCTTCCTATCGTACACCCACACGGCGTTTCCCCACCATGGAGAGAGAAGATACTGGTTTTTTGGATTGTACCTAAAGCTGCCTGTTGGAACTCTTGAACGGAAGATTGCACTAGGCGTCAGTCGCTGTGCTTCTCTGTGCTCTCTTCACTCTCTCACCACTCTCTCTGTCGGGCCAGCCGCGACGCGACCGCGACGCTCTCTACTTCTTTGTCACTCGCTCACGCCGCACTGACTCTCGCTTTTCTCTGATTTCTCTCGCTCATGTCCGCTCTCGAAACGCTTTTATATACTTATAACGCATATGCTTATATTTTATATCTCAAATATTTATATGAAATTTATTTGTATCGTGTTTTCTGAATTAGTGTGTATACATACACGTGAAATACAGCACTAGATATAAATATTTATGCAACTCCTTCATCTCACTGTTCATTTACTACATCACAAGTAACCGCAATAAGATTACTGTAGTCCACCGTAACCCAACCAATCCCAGCCTACCTCCATCATCATGTAGAGCCACATCTCGAGATCCTCCTTCCTGCCCTGATCCAGCTCCTGTAGCCCGGCGATCGTCGCGTACTTGAACGTACCGAGGAAGCGCACCTTCACACGCGGCGCACTACAATCGAGGGAAACGTTTACTAAACGTCGTCCCAAATCACACCACACACACACACTCACAGAGGAACCCACTTCTTGTCCAAATACGGGCGGGAAATGCTGAAATCGAGCAAGTAGATGATGCGGTCATAAGGAGGAAGGCCGACGGCGAAGTTCTGCCACTTGATGTCGCTGAAGAGCCGGAGATTGCCAGTACCGTGAATTAGAAAGACCCGGATCCGTGAAATGCTGCATCAAGATCCGTGAAATAGAAAGACCCGGAGCCATACAATACAGTTTCCAGGTCCGTGAAATAGAAAGACCCGGATCCGTGAAATGATGTATCCAGATCCGTGAAATAGATAGACCCGGAGCCATACAATACAGTATCAAGATCCGTGAAATAGAAAGACCCGGAGCCATACAATACCGTTTCCAGGTCCGTGAAATAGAAAGACCCGTATCAGTAAAATACAGTATCCAGAGACGTGAAATATACAGCCCCTGAGCCGTAAAATACTGTATCCAGATCCTAAATCTCTCCGATGAATGTATCCGATCTTGTGCAACGCCTCAATTGCCTCGAGTGACTGGCGCGCAATGCCCATCTTGGTGTGCGGACTGAAACGTAGTTCCGGCTTATGGCTCCGATTTCCGGATCCGGCTCCGCTTACGTGGTCTTGCCTCCGAGCAGCTTTTCGATCACGTCGTTGAGTGGCATCCAGATGAGATCCATCGAAAAGAACTTGAACATTTTGGTCGTTCCTAGAATACGGTCGGGATAAATTCCGGCTACGTAAGTGAAAATGGTTACCCATGTCTCTCATAGTCACGAAATGGTGCAACTTGACATATTTGATATTTGCTGTCTGGATTACTTCGTAGGCATGGACCTCGCACTGAGAACAATATAACTTTATTACCATTTTTATTAATATTATTATTGTTTTTGTATTATTACGAGCCCAGCATAAAGCACTGGCAAGGCCAGATCGTATTCATCGCACCGTCGTACCGTACCAAATGATCAATGAGAATCAACTACCGTACTCGCGTATCTACCGTATCACATGGCCTACAATACCGTACCTTCAATCTTAGCAGATTGTTCCTTCCCGTGTCTTCTTCGTTTATCTCTGCCTTCAGCGCGTACACCCTATCCGGATTCTGCCTCGATGACACCTTGCATAATAATCAGTTGTCGATTGATCCATGTCGTGCGCCAGCTACGGTAATCGCCTTTCTTGGACAAATCTACTATATCATCATGGAGACACTCTTAAGCTCACATCCATCACCCAGTGCGCAAATTCGCTCTCATCTACCGTACCAAATAGCGGCCACTACAGTACTCCATGGCGAAATGCTATCGTACTCTCGCGCCGCCAGTCCATAGCACAGTCAATTACGGTATTCTCGCGCACGTCAACGGCATGCTTACACGTCCGGCTCATTCGAAGTCAATGTAGACCATGAGGGTGGTGGTTCTGTTCTGTGGATCGATAACGAATGACTAGCGAGATCGCCTCACTCTCATCCAATTTTGGATCTGTCCCTGATTCAGGAGAGATATCTTCCGTAACCCACGACCAAAACTACAGTATCCCCTGACACGTATTTGGCGAGTGTAGTGTGGACTACGTTTCGAAATCCTCGCCCTACCGTATACCTTGTAGACTTCTCCGAATCCGCCCACTCCTAGCATCTCCTCAACTTTGTAATGGACGTGCTTCTTAGTAATGACGATTTCGCCCGTTTTGAGAAGAGGCTGTAAATACGACTACAGTAACCGGGCTCACGCTAAACATCAATCGACCTTATTCTTCTTTGGACGACTTGTCGATTTGGCGGCCATGACTGTAGGGAAGGGGGAGGGAATCACCAAAAGGGGAGGGGAGAGAGAGGGGGGAGAGGCCGACTTGGAGGGGAGAAAAGCGAGGAAATGAATGGAGAGGGGGGAGGGAGCGGAGATTGATCGATAAGCATAATTAAATTATCGAACTTTGCAAGACATATTTGTTCAAGAGATCAAAAGTTCAATGCAATGTACGATCAGAAGTTTTGCATAAGAGTAAATTAAGCTCTTGAATGTTCGCTCAATTCAGTGCAAACTGCTTCGTTGGCATAAGTCCGGCAACGTTCGCTCTAGGAGCCGCAGCCGTAAAATAATTGACTCCCGAAAATTTTGAATAAATATTTATACCAGCCGAATTTCAAAGTACAAATGAAGGATTATATATTCATCAACGTTTATGGGTATTCCTGGTATTAGAGGAGCAATGGTCTGACTCTCTTCAATAGGCACGCCCTCTCGCCGGTCAGAGAGACGAGGGAGCGTGCAAACTGAAGAGAGTCAGACGATAGCTCTATTAGAGGTAGATCAAAGCAGGAATTGCATACCAAAGATGAAAGAACAAAGATAAATGTAGACAGGAGAAGAGGGTAGGTTAACCTCGCCAAAAGGCCAATCCACATCCCCCTGAACTGCTCTCAAAGTGTTGGAGATAAAGTTCAAAGATCAGAGTTCAAGCACAGCAATTCCACTCGCTGCTGCCTTTGTGCTCCTTCGTTCGGGTATCGATCGATAATCTGACCGATTCCTGCCTACCGTAGATGGGCACCTCGTACTGACCGCCCTCTTCGGTAGAGACCACCTGGAATAAGTCACTTTACGATTGCATCCGTTTCTAAAAATCTCTAATTATGAAATATGCCAATTTTATAATTTCTTGTCGATTTTCCAACAATTACAGTGGTTTTAGCGGGAAAAAAGTGTAAAAATATTTCGGGAAGGTTTGGCTATAAAATATTAGAATACGAACGCTCTCGACTAGTCGATTGAAGGACTCGTTGATGCCAACGTCATCCTTGGCAGATGTTCTGGAAATTGTATGAATATTTTTTTGAATAAAGTGTCGCTTTTAAACTCGGAAATTATATTTTTGCAATATTTAAAAAATGTAAACATGTCAAAATCATAACAACGTTTAATAAAAAAATGCCTTCTTGATTTATGTATTTTGCGCACAAATATTGCTTGATTATATACCTGAATGATCCGATGAATCCGTTGTCTCTCTCCAACTCGGATAGACGACTGTCCGAGATGTCATTGCTCAGGTCGCACTGAAACGAGCTTGACTTAAAGCTCGCACTGAAGTAATTTAGGTTTAGACTTTTAGGCTTATGCTTAGGCTTAGTCTAAATATTATTTAGACTCCGCAATCTTTTGGGCGATTTTGAATCATATTCGGGTAGTCTTCAAGTGCAATAAATCATCTATCTGCTGCACCTGCTACATATGAGAAAATGACGCACAATTACCCAAGACGGAAAACCCTACCAAACACCCCTAATACGGAGGAATACTATCGATCGGTACCTTGTTCGCTAGAAGAACTGTAATTCAAAATTTTTCCTAATCGCAAATAACATGATAAATTATTATTACTATTATTATTATTATCGATCGGTACCTTGTTCGCGAGAAGAACTGTAGGCACGGCGCTACCATCAGCCAATGACAGCTTCTGATCGAGGTCAGCCTTCCATCTAAAGTCGAATTATAATTGCAATTTTAAGAAATTATGAATCCAAAGTGAGCATATTATGCAACCATAATTGTCCCAAGAGCTCCTAGTGATCATAAATGACAGAAAGCGTAATCCGTGGTGTGATGGCGAGAGTTAGTACTTTTGATTCTAAATATATGCGGAACGTTTTTTTTCCTTCGCATTTCGCGCATATTCAGAATCAAATGTACTAAATCTCGCCACCACACTACGCTTTCTGTTCTCACAGTACCTGAAATAACCCGTAAACTTCACGACTCCACCCTACTCTACCGTACTACTCTACCGTACTTCCTACCGTAATACTCTACCGTACTTCTTACCATCGATACCATACACCTCAACATTCCTTTTATTCAACCAATTCAGCTTCTGCCCTATATTCTACTCCTACTCTGTCCTACTGTATCCCACAGTATCCCTACCGTATACCTCAACGCGCCCTCGATCGTCCTCTCCCTCGCCGCATCCAACACGATCACCGCAGCGTGCGCGTCCTTGTAGTATACGCGCGTCATCACACCGTACCGGTCCTGACCTGCAATTAGAAGGCATTTGACGGCTCTCGGAATTACCGGCTCTGATATTTGGAATTTGCCGGATTTCGAAATTCCGGCTCTGGAATTTCACGGCCCTTGTTTCCGGATCTGATATGCTTCATCAACAGCTTGAATTCAGTGAACAACTCTGGGACAAATTGAAATTTGGCACTTCTTGGATAATTGGCCCACCCCCCCCCTTCCCTCCCCTACCCGCTCATTTCTAGGTCTCATTCCTTGATTTTCGGTCGCACAACCCCTTTGTGATGGGGAGGGAATGAGAAATGATAGGGGAGGGGAGGGGGGGGGGTGGGCCAAATATCCAAGAAGTGCCTGAAATTTTCTATCCCTTAATCAGTCAACAACTATCTCACTGTCATGCCAGCTTATTTCACCTTCCACGTTCTTGCATAGGTCATGTGCACTTGGTCAAGCTGTCCATCTAATCGCATTAACGGGAGGAACACTAATCACTGGGGCGGATCAGTGACCACAAATATTGTAAAAAAATACAAAATCCACCAGTTATTGCTAGAGAAATCTGAATCTTCTTCAGTGATTCATTCCTATTCGTACTCTCTCTCTCTTTCATCGAACTACTATTCCTCCGATGCGCATTCACTCTAAACCGAGTGTACTCGCAAACACTCATCGCATGTTCCCCCTCTTTCCCACACTCACTCAAGCTTCCAGGCATTTTTTCTTCAATTTTTTTTCCAATTTCCCTCGCGATCTAGATAAGTATCTGATACACTCTGGTGCAAAAAATACATATTTAAGAATTTTTCGATATATTTTTCATGTTTACATATTGTGAGTGCCAGCCATTTTTTCCTTCCTTTTCCCGTATCCGATCCACGTATCTGATTTCGCTTCTATATTTTGGGCTCCGCTGTGTCTAACAAAAAACGAGCAGGTATCTTTCTCCCTTTCCCCACTGTCTAGCTCGCTCTTACCGCATAGAGATCGGTGACCTGGAGAGGGGCAGAGAATGGGAGAAGAGAGACTGAGCGAATTGAGGAGGGCGCAGACAGGCTAGAGCAGGCGAGAGTGCATGTAATATGAGGAGAGCGGCTGGCAGGAGGCGAGATATTTGCCCACGGCGTCCATTGTGTGTATGTGAGACTGGTAGTTGAGGAGGGGAGGAGGAGGAGGAGAAGAAGCTGGCAGTAACCAGCCCATTGTCTTTTACTGTTTTTGCAGTTATTTTATTATGTTCCATCTGAAAAACTTGTTTACATTTTTGGGCGTATTTTGAACAACTGTTCCTGTTCTCTCGATCAGATGCTAGCTTCTTCAGGTGCTTCAGTAGAATCTACATGGAAAAGGCGCATTATCAATCCTGAACCGGAGCACCGAGTACCGATCTAGAAATGTAGCTTTCATATCTTCCAATATGACGCATTCTCTTCTGAGGTCGTGTTGAGCAGTGATGCCAAATCGGCGCGCACTCTCCACGTTTAACACGCTCTCTCCCAGGTCAGACAGAGCGAGAGAGCGTGTGAAACGAGGAGTGTTGAGCATATATTACCTTTCCCACCGACACGGCTGACTGCACGGAACCGCGCCTGAATAAACCCCAGTCCGGTACCATTAGGATAGTGCGGGCATTCAATGTGTCTTTCCATTCGTAGTTGCTTGCCAAGGGATGACTATATTCATTCCGAGCGAGCTCTTACTGGTCAGACAAGTGAGAGAGCATGTAGAATAAAGAGGGACATAGAGACAGTTCAAACCATATCTGCCTCCCCTCTCTCTAACCCATGAGTGATCAGGTAATTTGAAGATACTCTTTCCTCGCTGACGCATGTCCATGTTATAATGGCTACTTCTTTGTCCAGGGTAGACAGAGGGAGAGAGAGATGAGGAGTATTCCATTAGTAAACCAGGCCGACACGCTCCTTACTACTTCCTGTCATTACTGCCCCCTGAGAGCCCAGGAAATCAAGTTTTCCTCCTCTCTTGTTATTGTTGGCCATGTCAAGAATGGGTTCGACCTCCTTCTGCATGGACAATTCGCCTATCAGAGATACTCCATTATACAGTCAAGTGTGCAAATCCGTCTTGAACGATCATGAATATGTATGACTAATTTGTGACACTGTTCCTTTGCTCAGTTGCCGATTTCTAAGTTCTTCCATCCCCTTTCTGTTATAAGCTGCTTACATCGGCGAACATGGTGTATTATGCCCTCTAACTATAGAATCAGCGTCAAATTCTTCATCTGCTATCAATTTATCATGTTCCCACCTACAATTAGGTAGCATCTATAGTTCGTGAAAGGATACCACAGTTTCATAATTCTAAACACGCTCTCACTGGTCAAGCGGAATGTATAAAATGAAGATTGCTTGGTAGCGTTTCTCAAACTCATGTAGCCTCTTTCTTTCATCTCACAGTCCATTTTACTCTGTCGCGTCTGTCGCTTTCGACGTCAACTCCCAATCTCAGATTCTCCTTTCCACCGGCAAAAAGTCGGGGCTTCACCTCACGCTAGCGCCTCTCCAACACAATCGGCCTGTTTAATCTGTCAGAAATGTGCGAGAAAAAGTTGCGTAAAAAGTTCGCGAACTTCTGATTCTCTCCATTTCGCATGCTCTCTCTCTTTCTCTAACCAGGTCGATGAAAAGTTCACGAACTTTTCGACGAACTGTGTTCGAAAATCATACTTTTCTTTTGTTTTACTTACTTTTATAAACTATTTTTGCTTTTAACTTATGATTTCTTAAAATGACAACCTTTCCTTAGCTGGAATAGCTTCAGAATACAGCGTAGTGAAAGTAAACACGGTTGGAGTATTTTTTTCGAAAATGGGTCACCACTTTCCCCACCCTGTAATGTCAAGCTATTCCATCAGAAGGAAGGTTGTTCTTATAAGCAGTCATAAGTTGAAAGCAAAAATAATTGATAAAAATAAGTAAAACAAAAGAAAAGTACGAATTTCGAACATAGTTCGTCGAAAAGTTCGTGAACTTTTCAAGGAGCTGCGTGAAAAGTTAGAGAAAGGCGAGAGAGCACGCGTTCTTGCGAGAGGGAAAAGGAAGTAAACAATCACTGCTCTTCACTTTTCACGCAACTTTTCAAGGAGCTTTTCGGCGAACTATGTTCGAAATTCGTACTTTTCTTTTGTTTTACTTATTTTTATCAATTATTTTTGCTTTCAACTTATGACTGCTTATAAGAACAACCTTCCCTCTGATGGAATAGCTTGACATTACAGGGTGGGGAAAGTGGTGACCCATTTTCGAAAAAATTACTCCAACCGTGTTTACTTTCACTACGCTGTATTCTGAAGCTATTCCAGCTAAGAGAAGGTTGTCATTATAAGAAGTCATAAGTTAAAAGCAAAAATAGTTTATAAAAATAAGTAAAACAAAAGAAAAGTATGATTTTCGAACATAGTTCGTCGAAAAGTTCGTGAACTTTTCAACGACCTGGTTAGAGAAAGAGAGAGAGTACACGAACAGGAGAGAATCAGAAGTTCGCGAACTTTTTACGCAACTTTTTACGCAACTTTTCTCGCACATTTCTGACAGATTAAACAAGCCGAATAAGTCCTCGTTTTTTCACAGTCCGCGTGGGCTCCAGTGACCCCTCGTGAGAGCCTCGCAGAGACACCGAGAAACTCAGAGAACCAGACATTCGCTGAAAGGGAGAGGCGAATGCTAAGTGTCCACCACCACCCTCTCTCGCCCTCCCGTTGTCCAAATAGGCGCAAGGCGATGTCGACCTGTCAAAGGGCCTTCTCCGCTCCCTTCTCGACCATGAGGGAGAAATACACGATCAATCGTCGCGCCCCGATCAATTGCATTGAGTACCGATCTGTGACCTCTTAGGAAAGGTCGGGGGATTCGGAGGGAGGCGATTGATTGCCGGCTATTGCACTTCGCATGTCCAGCGCGAGAAAATAACGCCTTATCTTTCTCGTTTGCTTGTTCTCGGCATTCCATCGCATTGGACAACGCGCTTTGTGATCAGTTCCAATGTCCATCATAGATCTATCTTGTTTGTACTGTTTGCAGTGATTCTTGCATTGTCTATTAATCGGAAGAGAGCGCTAATTAGTTTCCATTGCTTATTGCATTCCACTCCTTAGCGCATCGCGCTTTCTGCTCCGCTTTCTGCTGCTGGTCATTCATGTCCACCTCAATTTTTGCTGTGATGCTGTACCCTTAGTCGCTCATTTATCAAACTATCAACAAAATGTTCAAAAAATGGAATTCCGTTATGGAACAATCGGCCAATTGATTGCACCAGTTCGTTTCTTCAGCTTGTCAGCTCGTTCGTTATTCAGGCAGACAGTTTTATTGGCGTTGCTTGCACTGCTTTGTAAGATCTACACTCCTTCTTATCCTCCGAGAAGTCTTTTTTTCGTTCCTTCCTCACGTTAACTCCTGCATCTACTGCGCATCCCTCACTTCACCTCAACTGTTTGCGTCGCTCGCCTCTTTTTGTGAAGGAGTTAGGCTAATAGCATCCACCAAAGCCTCGGCGCATCTGGTTTATCATAGAGTGAGTAGAGAGGCACTCTATTCGTTACTCGTGATCTCTCTCTCTGAGATACTGAACGCAGATTCTGTTTGATCACTAATTGCAATTTGCAATTGATAGGCGGATTCTAGTCGGCTTATCTCGGAGGACGAGCGAGTTTCCCTGATTTATTGATTACTTGCGAAGCTCCTGATACCTGTCCTTGCCTCAGGGCGAGAAAAAGAAGTCCTGAAGTTACCTCAAAAATATATTCGCCTAAATTCTCCCCAATGATGCCGAGCATCTTTGAAAAATGCAGCTACTATCGCTTCATTTCGCCGAGTGTGAAAAACCATGCAAGTTGTCTCAGTGATGTCTTTGCAACAGTATACCTTCGATATCCGCATTATACTATTGTTATCCCAAGGATTCGCCTCTTCATCCTTCGTTCTATCTTACCAGCCAGACTGGCGAAAGCATACGTAATGAGAGGAACCATTAGTGATCTCACCTTCTAAACTGCCAATCGCGCCATGTAACAGCACCCCTTCGACATTCAAACCTTCGGGCGGTGCTAGGGCAATCTTTGAATAGAATGTCCCCCTTGTCATGTGGGTCCGAACGACGAAAGATCACGCATAATGAAGTAGCCTTATTACTTGTCAATGATGTCTATGCAACAGTACTCCTACCGACATTCGCCCTTCGTCACACCCGGAGGTGGTAACCCTACCCGCTCCTCTGCCACACCTTTGGTGTCCGTGCGACTTTGCTTGCTTGCGCCCCTCTCACGTTTCTCGATGGCACTTTCACCCGCCCTCCCTCCTTCCTTCTTCCACGCAAATTTACTGTTTGAGAGCCGAGATGAGTCAGTTCGCAGGATGGCAAAAAAAACGACTCTCGTCATTCTCCGTTAGTCCTAGCTGGTCAGAGATATTGCAAAGTGACGATAGTCATTTTCTCCGTATCCAACTCTAGTCAGTGCCTCCAGAAAGGCAGGGGATAGCCTATCAGATGCCATCTGAAGACTCTTTCTTCCCCTCACTTCGGCAAAATTGTTCTTTGCGTAGTCGTTGTGGAATTTATCTTCCGGAAAACCACCCTTGTCGTTTTGCTACTTGGTATTAGTGACGGGACCACTAGTTTGGTGTCAACTAGGTTTACCAAAAAGGATTCTGCGTCTATTTTCATTCTGCGTAATATTTTTGCTGATCAGGGTATTTTTCTCTACTAGAGATATTTTCTAGCCAGTTTAGAAACGACCTCATTCTTGACTTCGAGGAAAGTTGTGTGCATGTGCGCTTCTTTCCTCCATCATTTCGAATATTATCTGTTCGATATAAAATTTCGTCTATTGTGCTTGGAAGCAAGTCTGGTTACATGTTGATCTGTAGAATGCACACGTACTCTCCCTCGGAGCGTTTCTCGGTAGACTAACCCGTCGGGTGTCTACTCGAGTTGCCCTCTCGCTACGACGATTGAGTGAGAAGAGAAAGAGAAGAGTAGTATTTGCCACCGCGCATTCTCTCTCTCCGTGAGTCTCTCTCTCTCTCTCTCTCTCTCTCTCTCTCTCTCTCTCTCTCTCTCTCTCTCTCTCTCTCTCTCTCTCCTCTCTCTCTCTCTCTCTTTCTCTCTCTCTCTCCGTGAGTTGTTTGAGATGAGTACTAGGGAGCGTTCGTAGCTTCATCTCATTTTCTCACTGAACTGTTTCTCATTATTTGATTAATTATTGGAAATCCGACTACTCTACCAATGTTGAACCAGTTTGATGATGAGCCTTTGAAACATTGATGAAACCTACGCAAGCGAAAATGCTGATGGATTTTGAATTTTGAATTCAACTGAATCGTTCTACCTGATTATTTCAGTTCTGCTTCATCATGCTGTGAAAACATTTCAAAGAATTTGAATCGCTAGTTAGTTTGCACTTCCAATCTCTTATTAAAAATAATACTGATGGAAAAGACTTTGATGGAAAATTGATTGCCTTTGAATCAACTAGGCTTGGAAATTCGGAAAACGAACTCTGTGCATTCTAAAGTACGAACTATTCGGCGAAACTTTTTTTCACTCTCCACACTGAATATACTCAGCTAACAATCATCCCTTCTGACCTTCTCATAACCCTTTACCCATGAGCGCGCGCTCTCGCAACCCTTCATGTCCTTGCATTCGAGCGTATCGAGTATCAGCCCTCTGGTCTCTCTCCCACTCTCTTTCTCTCTGCTCCCCTACTGTCTAGATATCAAGTAGAAAGAGGAGGGTGCTCTCCCATTCTCCTCAAGTGGTAGCACGGGGAAGCAAAAGAAGCATTGCCAGTGTGCCTTGTTCACATGCAAATCAGAGTGGTGAAGATCCCTGACCATGCTACTTTCTAAACTGTTCTGCCTTCGAGAGAAGAGAGCCGAGTGAGAGAGCATGGAAACTCAAGGCAGACAGTTCTTTCGATTTTTTTTTCTTTTTTTTTTGATTTTTTTTTCTGCCCTTCCCTGATCTCTCGACACATTTCAATTCAAAAATTATCATCTTTGATCTTGAATATTCGTAGCTTATAATTTATCTGTATTTCTCTGCCAACATAAAAAAGTTCGCGCCTATCACCGATCTTTGATCTCTCTGGAAGTCCAGTAGCCTACACTCTACTTGGCCTGTTCCAATCTCGGGATCATTCCGCCCACTTTCTTCAGCTAGAGAGAAGCCATATCAGGCATCGGGGAGTGCTCAAGCGTTGCAATCAAGATTTCTTGCAGAACGCCGCAACAACTAATTTCGAATTTTCTGTGCAAAATTTTTATTTAGAGAGCAATTTCTTGCTAAGCCCTCTCCCCCAAAAGGGATCACGCATTGCATGGCACTCCTCCCAGGAAGAAGAAGAAGAAGAAGGCAGAAGAACGGAGAGAGCCCATCTATTTGCCTATCACCACCCCCTTATCTCCCCCTCGCTCCCAGCGGCTTCAAGCAATGCCTCTCCTCATGCTTGCGCTATCCAAACGGTTAGACTGGCGAGAGAGCATGGAAAATGAAGAGAGTCAGCCGTAGCGAAAGAGCGTGTGAAGGTGAGAGAGTCTTGGAATTCGGCGTCGGCAACGCGATCCGGTTCAGTCTCCGTGATAATCGCTAAGCGTGCTCAGAGATGAGGCAGCGTTCTGGTTGGTTCCTGATTAGGAGTGCGCCTGCCCTCTTTGGTGCTAGGCACCGTAATCGTGTTACCGTAGCTGGATTTTCTGCAGTTTCCTAGTTCACTGACTCAAGTTGCGCTGGCATAGCTTGTGGTGATAGAAGCATGCGATTTTGTTAAGCCAAAAACCAAGGATTTACTGAAATTCCAGCGTCACTTTTGAACAATCCCTGATAAGCATCATTTTCAATTGAAAAAATCCTGGCTTCGTTCCTAGATCCTGTTCTTTCTTTGATAATGTTTCAGTAATAATTAGTTTTGTATGTTGCCATAATAACCACAAACTCCCCTTAATATATTGCATACTGCACCGCATTCCCATCCATCCATCAATCCCCCCTGACTGACTGCTTATTGCATATGTAGTCGAGGAATTGTTCTCATTCCTGCATTTCTGAATATTGCTTGCCTTTATAAATTTACCAGCAAGATAAGGCTATTCTTCGAAGATGCCGCCCATCCATCATTCCCCCGTTTCTGCAGATTTCATATTTCGCATTCCTTTCATCGCTTCTGATCTTTACTACTGTAATATACCTTGTAGGGTTGACCATGTAAGGCCAACCACGACTTCCTACTAAACCGCTATATATTGCACACTATTGATGGCAAAACGGCGCGCGCTCTCCTCGTTTCACACGCTCTCTCACCGGTCAGACAGAGCGAGAGAGCGTGTGAAACGAGGAGATTGCGCGCCGTTTTGGCATCACTATTGCACACTGCAAGGCATTCCCATCCATCACCAGACTAAAACGTAAACGTAAACGTAAACGTAAAAACGTAAGTTGAGGCATCCAAGCAAGGCTGGTTTGCCACCCCCGCGCCAATTCTGCGTTCAGTCTGTCCTGAGGTTATCAGCGACCTATGCGTGAGGCTACCGCCCGTGTTGTGTGCACATGGTGGGGGATTTCTGACCTATTTCTTAACCCCCTTGGTCTGGGTGGATCTGCAGGAAAAAAATTTGGAACGCTTCACGAATTTGCGTGTCATCCTTGCGCAGGGGCCATGCTAATCTTATCTGTATTGTTCCAATTTTAGTATATGTTCATTTGGAATGAACAGTTGCTATTGCTACCTGTTGCTATTGCATGCTCTGCTCTTTCTGCTCATCTATATTACTCATATATGCTCATGCATATTCAATCCTCCCTTCCTCCTCTCCCCGTTCGAAATCCGATACTCCCTCTTGCGTATGTACTTCTTCTCCCATTTGGGAAATGCCAACGGTATGAATTGCGCTTGCCTAGGCTCTTGTTTCGATGATATTTCAGACAAAAGCAGGTGAATGGGTTTGGACGTCAGAATTGCCAAAATATAGCATTGTCTTCTTCCTTTTTCATCACGCCCTGAGCGCCATTATCCACCCCGCGCAGCATATCTACTAACAGTTTTCGGTTTCCAAAGGTCAAACAGCGTTCCCAGCCCCAATTACTTTCGAAACGCTTCTCAGAGTCTTCATCCCCACCGCTGGCACTCTATTCACGATGCGTATGGAGCAGAAAGCTCTATGTAATCTATGTTCGATGACCTTTTTTTCTAAAATTTCCATCGAAAAGCCCCCTCAGATTTTTCATCCCCACCGCGCAACCCCCTCCCTCCACTCCACCCCTTCTTTGTTGTTATCCTCGGCCGCGCAAATCTCTTCCTCGTCTGTTGTTCGGCGTCTCTACTTTGTGAATCGTGAGCAATGTTCTGACTCTCAACACTCCCTCTCCGGTCAGAGAAAGCGAGAGAGCATGCAAACTGGAGAGAGTCAGACACTTACTCTGACTTCTGACTCTCCTCATTTTGCACGCTCTCTAGCCTGTTAGATCAAGCGAGAGAGCATGCGATTAGGAGAGAGTCTTTACTCTGCTTGACGTCCCTCTATTTTCTGAGCTCACCTCTTCCTCCTCAACAATTTCCTCGAATCTAGATTATCCCCTCTAGATTGTTTGATTCGCTAGGCAATCTTGAGAGCTTCCCAGCTTCATTATTCCTGAGACTTGTTTTTGATAGCTTGAAATTTCGAAGAATCGTTTGTTGAGTATAATCTCATCTGTGAAAAGCTAGATCGCGGTCCCGGCATAATTCGAATGTGATTCTTTCAACACTCAGCTGGTTTAGATGGTTACGTGCAAGTGAACTATCCTCAGAATAGTTGATAAATTTGCAATGGAGCGATTTCACAATCCCGATTATAGTCATGTTTTTTCCACCTTGTACGCCTCCCACTCTGCCTGGCCATCCAATATAATCGTACAACAATAACCCCCGCGAGTATTTCAATAGCTGATGGCCTTCAAGCCTCTCTGTGGGCATTCTCTAGTCGATCAGAGTGGGAGAGATATCACGGGAAACGGAGAGACCGAAGCTCTCGCCAGGGGCCCGAAGGAGGGGCGGAAATGCCTCTCGCATAGCGCAAATCCCTTTTCTGTGCCCATCCGCTTAGGGGATCAATTCCAATTCCGTCGCGACCTCTTGAACCAGAGCAAATCCTCTCGATTCTCTCGACTTACGAAGGTTTTATGACTCGCCCTTGTATTATTGATTATTGTCAAGCTTTCTTTAAAATTTGGCGTTGTAATGTCGACTATTCTCGCGGTTTCTGTTCGTTTCCTGAGTAACTAGTAGATTATCGATTTTTTCAGCCCGCTATCTCGAGTAGGTCACTCCGCGGCTCGATCGATACTCGCTCTCGTCGTGATGAGCGCACGCGGGGCGTACCTCTGCCAAATTCAGGTAAATTTCCGATCTTATTGTTCATTATTTCTGCCAAAATTGAGATTTTTCTGTAATCATCTGTTGAGTTTCACGCATCTTTCAATTGCAGTCCAATTTTTGAAAATGTGATTCCGTAGACGATTCCAAGAAAAAAATATTAAAAAACTTTCAATGCAAAAAATATAAAAATAATGTAAAAAATGGGTTCACTGGCCGATATACACTTCATGTTCCATGAACCACTTCATAGACTTTTCTGTATTAATGAAAGGACTAAATATTTGTATTTGTTTTTGACGGGCTAGAGCGTAGGTTGAAGAGAATTAGAAGAGAGAGTAAGAGAATTTCTTGCGTGAAGGAGCGCCTTCTTTTTCCCAACTCGACGAACGGATCCTTCTCTCCGTGCAGGAGGAGTTCAAATAAAGAGCAGCGACATTGTTAGCATTCCGCAGCGAGAGCGCACGCGGTTTGAAGAGAGTAAGAGGAGAGAGAGAGTAAGAAAAATGGAGAAATACAGTGTATGAATGACTCAGACTCTTCGATCACAAGATTGCTCTGCAAGTGAAAACATGAAGTACGTGATAAGTTGTGGGAGTAAATAGCTAGCAGGAAGTTGTGGACTAGCTATTTTTACAAGTAGAATAGAAGTTACTGCATTAAATATTGATTTGAGTTAATTCTTAACGTTTTACAAACGAATGAATTACAATTCCGGAGACTTTCGTCTGCCCATAAAACCGTCCCTTTTCTTCATAAGAAATCGATTTCACAGAACATTTCAGTATTGCAGTAAATTTGATAATGCGGTATGCTTTTGCCACAACTGAATTATCCAATTTCAGAATGTGGACTTTGTTTTCAAAAATAATTATAGACCAGAGATCTAATTTAGGCTGATACGACATCGCTGTGTTGAATGCTTAGCGCCATGAGTAGTTCAAACTTTTTAAAAGTGCTAATAAAAGCAGAGATCGAAGATAAACATTTCAGGGATGCAATGTCGTCCTGATCATCCTCGGACTGGGCGCCGCTGCCCTGGCCGGCTCTCAGTTCTCCCGGGTCGGCATCGATAACTTCAGAGACATCGACTTGAGGCTGCTCAACTGGATACACGCCCTCACTGGGTTCATCGGTTCGTTGAGCGATCTTTGATCTTTAGACTTTAATCTTCAAAGCTTCTAAAGAAATCATCTGCGGTTTTGGCGTAAAGTATACTCGTGGTGCGTTTGAGAAACCGGAATTGTTTTGTTGGAATTATTGTCCACAGAAAGGAAGCACTGGCGTCGTTATCATTTGCAAACCATTTAGGGCGCCGTCACCATTCTAATAGAGTTCGTAATTCGGGTCACCGTCTCTTTATTTTACGCACTCCCTCGACCGGTTTAACGGCGAGGGAGCGTGTAGAATAAAGAGACCGTAGTTTCATTTCTCGAACTCTACATTCTATCCCTCTCCAGGTCTCATCTATAAACATTTCCAGGTCTCATCTCCGTCCACCGTAACCATGGCAGCATCGTCACTAAAACCCTCTACTGCGTCTCCATCGTCATGGGCATCGCATCGGCGATCTTCTACGGATTCACTACGTACAGGGTGAGCGAGTGATCTTTGACCTTTCTTGAATACGACGGCTTACTTCGCCTTGACGATTTACAATAACCGAATTGATACACACATATGCTCGTAGATGGCTAATGGTAATTGGCTGATTCTTGATTCTCCCAGGTTGTCGAGGCCAACCGCCAGCTGCAACAGCTATCCGGCACGAACGGCTTCGAGCAGGAGTTCGGCCAGGAGAACGCCAACTATGCCGGTGAGAACTCGATTGTCAGGTCGAAATCGTGAACTTTAAATGATACCAGTATTCTGTATCGATACCTTTCCAATAGTGCCACAAAACATGAGCATGAATAGTAAGAAAAGAAGCTCTGTGAAATATCTCAGGCTGCATCTCCACTTCAACTTGTGTTCAGAAAAATACATAGATATTGAAATCTCCACAATTATTAACTATACACAAGATCAAAGTTCAACAATCACTCTTCTCAGGCCGCATCGCCATCTCCGCCACGATGATCGGCGTGTCCGCGCTGGCTGCACTCGTGGCAACCATTGCTGTACTCGTGCTGGATAGGCTGATCGTCTCCAGCTATCCACTCTACCCGATTCCGATCGTAAGTTAATCTATGACCGACATTCCGTCAGCTGCTAACCGTGCGGATTGGCTGATGATAGTCTAAAGAAAGTGTCATGTAAATTTTTGTTAAAATTCTACTTCAGCGCGACCAGGAGCGAGACCTCGAGGCAGCTAGGAAGAGCGTTGCTTCTCTCGCTGTGCTCAAATTGGCCCTCGCCCTCGGACTCGTCGGCCTCTCCGCCTTCCTGGAGTACGAACACGAGATGGTCAGTGGACTGTTTTTAAGCATTGTTATTGTTCTATTTGTTGTTGTTGTTGATGTTGTTGTTTTGGCGTTCATTACTTTCTCGTTTACAAACAGAATTGTATGATGATTATGCGCTTATGCAAAGTGTACATTAACGGTGTAGGAGATATACAGCGAATTTATATTTTTCTAACAAGAGATAACTCTCTACAAAATTGAATTTTTGAATCAGACTGAGCTTTAAAAGCGCTGATGAAGCATAACTCAACCGCGCAACATTTTAGCTTGCCTAAAAAGAAACGAGCGCGCTTGAAGCATATCCCAAACTGGTTCCGGTTTGTCTAAAATCCTAATTAAGCTAATTATATTAATTAATAAAGACTGATTCCAGGTCGAGGTGGACAAGTACATCCAGATCGCGCTCGAGCACGTGGCAGCGATGCTCGCTGTCTGTTCAGCAGTAGTGGATCTGTTCGCCGTGAGGAGCAGGAGACATGAGAGTCTGAATCTCAAGGTGGGCTGTGATCTTTGATCTTTCACCATTCCTTAGACAGGCTATCAACTTCTAGATGCGTGACCCTATCTAAGTGAAAGGTGGTAAATGATCATTGATATCTCTTTTCCTGGCACTAACAAGCGAGAAGGAGATATCCCTCGCTAATCCAGTAGACAATGCTCAGGATAAATGATGCGATGTGTTCAAGCAGAAACCACTGCTCTACGATAGACCAAAGATAAAAACTAACTTCTAGTAAACTGAAACGTATAACTTCTAGTAAACTGAAACGCGAAATACTAGCCAAACACTTACTAGACTTACTAGCTGCCACACGAAAGACCAAAGATCACGAAAGATCACAGATCACCCTTACAGGTGGCAGTCGCTATGTCCATCATAGCCGCTACGTGGTGCGCCAAGACCGTCGACAACAATGCCGTGCCCTTCTACAAGAATGACCTCAAGAACTTCTACCTGGCCAGAGACAATAATGGTTAGCGGATGTGTTTGTACACACAATTCGAAATTAGTTCGATGAGGCGCACTGCGAGAGTTGGGCGATAATCGTCAATGGGTATTCCACCAGTAGCGTCGCTGGCGCATGTGCTGAACACATTATGAGCGTATTCAAAATTGTAATAAAATTATCCAACGCCTGGCAGGGGACAAAAAGTGGATATGTTCCACTAGTGATTCAAGAGCCTACGCTAATTCTAAATTCAATCATTCCGTGAACCATGCTCTCAAATTCAAACAAATAATTTATTAGCCATGAAATGGGTTTGATTTTTTCGAAATTGATCTTTGATCTCTACAGACCTCAACGCCATCTCCAACACGTCTCCTCGATTCATCATCACGGTCGTGCACGGAGTACTGCTCGGATGCTTCTGCCTACTCTTCATCCTGTGCTGTTTTACCGGTGAGCGAGTGATCTTTGATCTGTGAGCCTGGTCACGGTCATAACATGCTAGACAGTAAAAGGAAGTAGCATACGGCTAGGAGAGCAATGGTCTGACTCTCTTCAGTTTGCGCGCTCTCTCGCCGGTCAGAGAGACGAGAGAGCGTGCAAACTGAAGAGAGTCAGACGATTGCTCGGCTAGCACGACAAGGCGTACTCTAGCGCCCCGCACCAATTCAGCGTTCAGTCTGTCCTGAGGTTATCAGCGACCTATGCGTTTGAGCTCCCGTGTTGTGTGCACGTGGTGGGGATATTACTTTCGCGCTAGCCGTTATATCTGTTATCAATATGATGATTTTTGTAGAACAATCAAAGACGGGAACATTGATCACGGTCCGCAGTGTCTGTCTTTCATTTTAATCGTGAAACATATTCGAATTCTACATGAAGGATGCAAAGGGCAATAATCGATCTTAAAGTTACCCAACAAGGACGAATGATCCCACCCTGATCCCGTCGCGTGCACGAGAGAGTATGCAAAAGTGAGAGGGCGCGGATCATTTTCGACTTTCCCTTGGGGCTATTATTGATTTTTAGCATTTTTGAATATTCATTCTATACTAATTCAACCATCTACTATTCGATGGAGGACAAAAAATAATGGGTCAATTTCGTCCTTGTTGGGTAACTTTAACTATCGATCTGAGTCATTTTGGCCGAGTGTGAATAGGATATGTTTCACTTGCGCTTTTAGTACCTTTGCGATTTTGAAAGTTAGTGTTATCCATTCCAATATTAGAAGATCAAACACACATTTGGTGATGTTTTTCTCCGATACTGAGTCGGTTGATGAGAACTATGATGTCATGCCGCCTTTGATAAATCACACATCAAAGGCGACATGACGTCATGGTTCTCATCCGGCTATTATTATCAAACGTCAACTTCAGCACTTACAAACCCAGATCAAAATAAGAGTTAAAAAACAACATAAAAAAAACCTCGTTCTCCAGGAGTCGCGACTGCTGCCGTGCTGTGCATCAACAGCGAGACTGCTCATCAACGAGCCATCGAGCAGAGAGGCGCAGGAAGATACCACGGAAGGTAAGAGAGCAAGTGATCTTTGATCCTTGAGGTTCGCATTCTGAGCAAGATTTTTCGACAAACGGGGGAGTGTTCTTTGTGTTTCGTATTCCGAACCTAAAGATTCCCATTAGTTTCATGCGACGGGATGCTATAGTCTTATTTGAACATTAGATAAAATCGATACATTTTCATTCAGGTTGATCTCCTTCCTGCACGCCGTCTGGTCAGGCTGCCTGCTCGCGCTCACCATTATCGGTTTGTTATTGTTATTATTGATATTACTATTATTGGAAATAATAACAACAAAAACAAAAACAAAAACTACGCCTCAGGATTGCTCGACCTGGTCTGGCGCGGGGAGTTCCTCGGAGGCGATCTCCTATGGGTCTCTGCTCTCTTCCTGGCCACCTCGATTATCTACTCGGGCAATCACGTGTACGTATTTGTAAATATTTTAAAATTAATTCACTTTGATTTTCCTCAAGGCTATTCCAGATAGAGATATTTCGTTTCCAATTGCCCCCTTCTACTTTAATAGCCGGGCGTGCCCATAATGCATAATGAATTAGTTAATTAGTATTAAATAACTAGCGACCTTCGGTCGCTCCGTGGTTCGCGGGGTTGTGTTTTAAGGATAACAATTGGACGCGACTGGTGAGAGCCTGCTTAAAACGTTGTAAAAGGCTCGTGAGGCCTCGAGCAATTCGAAAAAGTTGGGATGGGGCTTCGCCCCATCCCAACTTTTTCGAATCACCCGAGGCCTCACGAGCCTTTCAGAACGCTTACGCTGCGGGGAGTGAGAGCAGGTTGGGATGGTGTGGCGGGTGGTGCACGGGGTGCATATGAGTTTTCTGCTATTTCCTAAAATGCACCATTTTGTGTGGTGTGCTGAAAGTGCTCGTCGTGAGGATGCTAACGGTCAAGGTCCGACGTCACACAAACGCGTTTGAGCCAAGTTAGAGCGATTTGAATAAAAGAGATCAAAGATCAAAGATAAAGTTCCATATTTTAAAAGCACTCGCCATGGGGATATCAACGGTCAAGGTCCTAAGATGCCAACGGTCAAGGTCCTAAGATGCCAACGGTCAAGCTCCTATCCTTCTACGATGATTTTGAAGCGAATTAGAGCGATTTAAAGAAAAAGATCAAACTACAAACTACAAAGATCAATTTTTTGAAAGCTCTCGTCAAGAGGTCACCAACGGTCAAGGTCCTATGGTGCTACGATGATTTTTAAGCGAATTAGAGCGGTTTGAAAGAAAGTGATCAAACTACAAACTACAAAGTTCAAAGGGACAGACAGACAGACAGACAGACAGACAGACAGACAGACAGACAGACAGACAGACAGACAGACAGACAGACAGACAGACAGACAGACAGACAGACAGACAGACAGACAGACAGACAGACAGACAGACAGACAGACAGACAGACAGACAGACAGACAGACAGACAGACAGACAGACAGACAGACAGACAGACAGACAGACAGACAGACAGACAGACAGACAGACAGACAGACAGACAGACAGACAGACAGACAGACAGACAGACAGACAGACAGACAGACAGACAGACAGACAGACAGACAGACAGACAGACAGACAGACAGACAGACAGACAGACAGACAGACAGACAGACAGACAGACAGACAGACAGACAGACAGACAGACAGACAGACAGACAGACAGACAGACAGACAGACAGACAGACAGACAGACAGACAGACAGACAGACAGACAGACAGACAGACAGACAGACAGACAGACAGACAGACAGACAGACAGACAGACAGACAGACAGACAGACAGACAGACAGACAGACAGACAGACAGACAGACAGACAGACAGACAGACAGACAGACAGACAGACAGACAGACAGACAGACAGACAGACAGACAGACAGACAGACAGACAGACAGACAGACAGACAGACAGACAGACAGACAGACAGACAGGCAGACAGACAGACAGACAGACAGACAGACAGACAGACAGACAGGCAGACAGACAGACAGACAGACAGACAGACAGACAGACAGACAGACAGACAGACAGACAGACAGACAGACAGACAGACAGACAGACAGACAGACAGACAGACAGACAGACAGACAGACAGACAGACAGACAGACAGACAGACAGACAGACAGACAGACAGACAGACAGACAGACAGACAGACAGACAGACAGACAGACAGACAGACAGACAGACAGACAGACAGACAGACAGACAGACAGACAGACAGACAGACAGACAGACAGACAGACAGACAGACAGACAGACAGACAGACAGACAGACAGACAGACAGACAGACAGACAGACAGACAGACAGACAGACAGACAGACAGACAGACAGACAGACAGACAGACAGACAGACAGACAGACAGACAGACAGACAGACAGACAGACAGACGTTACGATATTTCTTTATGTAGTAACTAATTGCAGTGCTCATTCTTCGGCCAAGTTCGTTATGAACGTCGTCTGCGCGGGCATCGCCGTGGAGAAGGTGAGCAATTTTCTAATTTCAGTAATTAAGAATTAATTAATTGACCAACTAATTAATTAATTAAGATGTGCGCCTCGATTCATCTCATCTACGAGTATGCAGCTTACAGGACGTACAGGTGATCTTTGATCTCTGAGAAGTTGTTTTCGATGAAATCGCATCTTCGAAAATACGGAATTCTAACTAGGAATGTGTTGCGTTTCAGCAATTGTTCAACTGGCTGAAGATGGGTTCGATTTAGTAGTTCCTTCCTCGCTACTATAATCAATTTTCATTAAATTGAGAGAATTTAATAACCTATCCCACATTAAAAAGTCAAGATTTGCTAAATCTTAACCATCAGAAAAGTTATGGCAATGGCAAACACATTTTGCAGGGAGATCACATATTGATCCTTGATCTTTCAGGGAGAACATGGTCCAGGAGACGTACATCGGCCAGCTCGTGCTCATCTGCATTACTACTGCTGTAAGATTTATTTATTTTTAATTTCTAGACATAATCCTAAACACAATTTCACAGCGAATGCTCTGAATGCTCATTCACAATATGTCAAATAGGCCATTGAAGCAATCGAAAATTCAGAGATTTTCAATCTTTTCAGGCGTTCAAATGCCCCTTTTGAGCGCCTGCCTCCCAAAATGATATGCTATTTCGCGCACCCAAAGCCTACGCAAGCCATAGAAAAAACCATACATACCTAAAAAAGGAAACTCAAATTGAGAATTTTGCCAGGTGTACGCCGCCGCCCTGGCCACCTCTCTCTGGGGATCGGTTATGTACGGACGGGAGACAGTAGCAGTGAGGAAACATGCCTTCAAGCACTCGACCGGTGAGTTCGAAATAATGTTCACCTCACTTTTTTAACAGAAAAATCGCAATAAGCCGTTTTCGGCGCTCTGTAAGAGTTTGTCCCTCTTGTTTTTACATACGATCTAGGTCGGCCTATCCAGATCCGGGAAATTGCGACATCCGTCATTTAGGCGGTGATTCCAGAGCCGTAAAATATCCAGAGCCGGAAAGTATCACGTCATTTAGGCGTGCATCTCTTCTTCTCGGTCGGCACGCTCTTCTATGCAGTTGTGATCACGGGCTGCTACGTGGTCTTCGAGCTGGGCAAGTGGCGATATGAGCAGGTGTGTTTTGATGTTATTGTTGTTTTGACATCAATGTTGTTATTGCTTTGATCAACCTGTTTTGAATTGCGCACAGGGCGAGATATGGCGAACAGGTGCAGTGATTTTTTTGTTGGTGTTGTTTTTCCGTGTTTTTAGTGTATTACTTTTGATTATCGATCCGCATTTGTAGTCGATTGGTACAGCAAGATCAAGTATGTTTCGCAATAGTTTAATATCCGATTGTCGTTACCGGGCATCGATGTTACTTTGTACAGCTTATCAATATCAATTTCATTTTCAGTATGACTTAGTAGGCGTAAAACGGTAGCGCAGACAAGGTATCTAATTGAATATGGTGTCGCCCTATTCAAGTTATGCGGCAAAATGGTAGAAACTGAGCAATTAAACAATTATGGAATGTGCTAATCAGAAGTTATGGTTCACTAATATTTCATAGTAAGTGATCACGCGTGAAATTATCGCTGTTGCATTTTTCTTACAATAATAATAAAACATAATAATAATATAAAACACAATAATAAGTAAAACAATAAAACACAATAATAATAAATAATAATAAAACATAATAAAACATGCACTGCCTACAGGTCCCGATCGAAAACCCCTTCTTCCGACTCGGCAACGGACCATTCGCGCTTTGTGTCTTCATAGTTCAGGTATAATCTTCCCGATTACAATCAGTATGAACGGTTTACCGAACGATTTCAAATTTGCTGAAATCAATTTGAATACAAGCATAGCTGGCGACTATCGAATATCAGGCATCCTGAACTCAATCTCATGGTCGGATTACGGTAGATATGAATACGGTATCTTCCAGATCTACTGCCTGACTGACTGGCGACTGCTCACTGTCTCGGCCTGTCTGCATACTGTATTAGCAGCCTTGGCTCAGTTCACGATTTCGCCCGCGATCTCCAACGTCTACTACATCGTGAGTCCAACTGTTCGCCATATAGGGTAGATATGATGTCAATTGGAAATGTTTGCTCATCCAGAGTTAACTCATTGAGCCCCGATTTACCATTTATTCTAAACCTGTGGTTGTGTTGAGAGTGTTTTTTACATGTGTTGAGCTATAACTACGATCTGCGGGGATCACGAACTGCTGATGATTGTGCTTGGAAAAAGACGAGCGATGGCACAAATCGCAAACTGAATTCTATAATACGGTACATTTCAGGCGAATCTCATCTCTGCTCGCGATCAAATCATGGTTAGCACGGATGTAGACGCGATCTGGACGGTAAGTTACACGACTTGGGAGTGCTCTTAGTCCGTAGACTTTAGGAGATGAGTGATTTATGACCTAGTCTTTAGGGAGGTGTAATGAGCCTAGGCCATGCCCAGGGCAAGGTCTGGACGGTGAATGACTTGCAAAGTCTCGTTCCGCCCATCTCCCATGTAGTGTGATGTTAAAAACGCGGCAAAAAGTGGATTTTTCCCGAACTTTCTGCTGTACAAACATGCAAAGATTCAATGTGTGTAGTGATTTTTTAAAAAAAAACATCGCATCAATGTAAAAGTCGAGGAGGTAGAGGCATAGCGAGTCCCTAGTTGCAAAGCGTTGCAAGAAGTCATTAGCATTAGATGTCTAATATTTTAAACAAAAACTTCGAATTCCAGGTCGCAGTGATTCTCGCTGCAGGTGCCACCCTTGCATGCGTCGTTGCCACGGCATCATCTGTGATCCAGGCGCATCGGTATGATTTTTTTTAAAATTATAATTGTTGTATCATATTTTTCACAATTTTTATCCATATTATTCTTAAAAATTCAGGCGTAAGTCTCAATTTTTTTGCGAAGGCCTTCCGAAAGTAATCAAAGTCAAGCACTTGCATCTGGAGTTATGCTACAGTTGAAACATGAGAGGAGCGAGTTTGGATTTTTAGGCGAAAACGAGTTCGAGAAACCCTCGATCTCTTCATTTCCCAATCTCTCTCGGCAGTCGACCTGTCTAGATAGGGTGTTGAATGAAGAGGGCGTGGTTTATTTCTCGAACCCTAAGGTGAACAAGAAGACGCTCTCCCAATGTCAATGCCAATGTCTCACGGAGGCGTTTGAAACATATTATAATATTGCCAACATTAGCACAGGTGTGATTGCGCAGATGATGCTGTTAATGGGGGGGGGGGGGGGGGGGGTGACAAAACCGCAGCCGACAAAGCCGCAACGGAGCGCCGTTCGCTGGGGAGTTGGTCTTGTTACTTTAGAGTTGTTTCATTGTAACAAGTATGTGCTCCTCTACATCACCCTGTTTAGATCATCTTACAATTCGATATTGAGTTTCGCGTTCAAGGTCCAAAATTGCCAATTTTACTTGAAAATAAGGTTCAAATAAATACAAAGCCCCGTAACTGCTCGATATTATAGCAATCCAGGAACTACAGTAACCGACTAACATGGATATCTATTGGTGACAGCATTGGCTGTTTATCTAGCCATGATTTTGCACTAAAATTGTAAAATTTGGACCATGAACCCCTATACGTTGATAGAGAGCGAAACTTAGGATCGAATTGGAAGATGATATAAATGGGGTGATGTAGAGGAGTACATACTTGTTACAATGAAACAACTCCCAAGTAACAAGACCAACTCCCCAGCGAACGGCGCTCCGTTGCGATTTTGTCGGTTGCGGTTTTGTCACCCCCCCTCCCCCCCCTGTTAATATATGAACCAAACGACTGTTAGTCGACATAGAGGAAGCGAGGGAATCCGTACGCATCTTGCAATCAATAAAACAATTGTATTACCCTTCCAGATCCATGTTCCTTCTGCACCACGGAGGCGGGTCTAACTCGTCAACCGTCGCTCCTCTAGAGGAGCACTTCGGTACGCTGCAGCACGCCTCGCCCATGGGCAGCCAAGGAGGAGTCGCGGCGACCGATGCAGCTGGTGAGGATGATTCGAAAGCTGCAACAGCGGCGACTAAAAATCGTAACTTCAGGCCAAGCCTACTACTCGCACTACGGCGCAGGATCGGCAGCTGCAGCCTACAGCAATCACGCGATGCAGACTACGCTGCAGCGAGGAGTGCAACCACCGGTTTGGAATAATGAAAACAACATCATTGCACAATTTTCAAATCAAAACCTACACAATAAATCCACAGACTTTGCAATTGATTGAAAACGATCCTGAAACGACATCAGGCGATATCTCATACTTCGTAGTCTACTTTCTATGACAACTTATGGTGTATTATTCCCTGTTAGGTACCAATAGAGGAGTGGAACGCGAAAATACTCTCGGAACGATTTAATACCGTAATATTTCGCAGGTCCCGATGGAGGAGCAGTCGGTGTACTGGTCAGCAGACGAGAATCCCTTCTACTATCACACGTCGAAGCGATACTACGGACAGCCGTACCAGATCGAGAGCGGGTAGGGAGTCTGACCTAAGATCTGGAATAGAATCAACTTTGACAATTTTTCTTGACCTGTAAACTGGCTGAAACGCACTCACTGTGATTTATCCAGCGAATCTAGGGATGGCTTAACTGGCGAAAAATGAAAAATATTTATTGCAGCTTCTACGGCTATCCCTCGTCCGCGTCGGTCGCGCATCGCCACGCGGCTGGAGCCGCAACGCGTCCGCTCGCGTCAAGCGCCGCGCAGACGCAGCTCGGTCACGTCTTCGACTGATCTTTGGTCTCTGATCGCAGGTCTTTCATCTCCGCCCAGTCCTTCACCCACATATCCCCTGTCCATTGTATCTGAGCACCTTGAACACGTGTTATAGTCCAATTGTAAACTGCAGTTGCTTCGCTCTCTTTGAAAGTTCAATCTAGAGATGGCTTCTCAAGAAATTTCTTTCTTAATTATGCGTTTATCTCGCTGTTCAGAAAGGCGAAAGATAACGTATAATTAATAGTGAAAGTTTTTGCGAAGAAAACCCGATGCGACACCACCCCCAATCCCGCTTGTTCCACAACACACTCCACATCTTGCCTGATCTACCCCGCCCACAATTATCGATTTTTATAGATTATCGATTTGTAGAATTTCGAAAACAGCTCAATTCCATCTCTCTCGCGCCGCCATTTCAACCTTAATTTTGTCGATACTTAACGCGTGTCTATCCCCATAAGGGCACTGGGTCGGATGAGAACTATGACCTCATGCCCGTTTTTGAAGGGCGGTATGACGTCACAGTTCTCATCCGAGCTAGTGCCCACATTAGTGTTGTGTATTAGTTCTCCTATTTGTAAATATAGTTGTGCGCTAATCAATCAATTTTGATTCTCCCTCTCGCCTCTTTAGACACCATTGTCCATGACTGATAGTACAGATTCGAATAAATGTAATAACTGATTTGTGGATTGTTGCGCAAAGAGCGCATGACAAACGCAAAACAGTAATTTCAATACGAAAACAAATAAACCCAAAAAGGTTTTGACGATCATTTTGTGTTTCCATGATATTATTTGTTTACATAATTTCGAAATGACCGTACCGGAAATGTCCCACATCTGCAAGTGCACGACTCGCTCGTTGTCCAGTGGTAGGATTTTCAAAGCAAAGTCAACGCCGATCTGGAATTTGATTAGTTTCACAACTGTTTTAAAACGCTTGATCTTGGAGCACAATGATGATCTTTTGAAGTCCCTGGTTCCAACAAATAATATACCACAATTTGCATTGACTACCTTAGGCAAATGCGAAATCAACGCCGATCTTAAATTTGTTGAGTTTCACCACTTTTTTAAAAACCCTTTCACTTTCACTGTTGGTTTACGGGAGATTTTTTTATTTCAAACAAAATTATCCGACAAATTGCCCTGATTACTTTGGGAAAATGCGAAATCAGCCGCCAATCTGGAATTTGTAGAGTTTCACAACTATTTTACATCGTTTGATCATGCAGCACAATCAAAGCGATCGTTATGCTGTAGTTTCAACAACAAAAAAAACAAAACAAAAATAATCTAAGAGTGGTTGAAGTATAGGTTGTAGCAAAAAAAACCATAATACTACTATATTATACTCAAAGGAATTTCGAAATTACCGTCGCTTTGTAGTTGGCAGTGAAGACATTGTGCACATATCGGCGAATGATCGATGATTTTCCTGAATTCACAGATGCATGTTTGAGATTGCGCATTTGTCGCCAGAAAAGCAGAACATATCATATAAAATGCAGTTTTGGTTTTACTGCACGTCGCGTTATGTTTGCACAAAGAACGCAATCATGCATGTCGAAGAATACAAAGTAAAAAATAATAATGATATTTGTTTAAAACTCGCCTGTTCCCGGGTCGCCGATCACCAGAATCTTGTACGTCGTCTGCTTCTTTGCTGGCGACGAGGGGCTTTTGACAGTTTCGTGAATTCGCGCATCCATTGTTGATTCAGAATCTGAAATGTAGTCTTCTAATTTAATCGTTATCACCAACGCATGCATAGTTGAGGTAAGGGAAGGGTAGTAGGTCGGTCCTTGGGCTAGCAGAGGAAATGAAAGCTACTGATTAGGATACCGATATGGAAATTATGCGCCTCACGAAGAATGGAGTGCACGGATGGCAGATAAGAAATTTAAAAAAAACAGTGAAAAATGCAAATCGACTATCGAAATCTCTCGATACTCTAGCTCACTCGATAGGAAAATTAGAAACATGGTGTGTCTATGTCACACATCGAGATGACAAAGGCAGCGCTCGCAATACATCATGAAATATCGACGCGCGTTATGAATGGGAATGATATGGGAAAAGCGCAAATGCTGGTCACGAGAGGCGAGAGAAAGAGAGAACAACAACAGGAGACGAAAGAAGGTACAGCATTCTAAATTCACGCGATCGACTTGTGTGTAAAAAATTGTGTAGAAAATTTGTGTAGAAAATTCGCAATTAATCATTGCTATGAACTGCACGAACTCTACTCTCTTCATTTCACAAATTATTTACTCTTGATATGTAAGAAAAGTGATAAGTGAATATAATTCGCGATTAAAGTAATCATCGTTTCATTCAACGTACTCTTTAGAACGGACGGAAGACGATAAAGTGTGAAAAAGAAGAGATAATTACCCTAATTAGTAACACTAGTGAAGATAATGACGACTGCGGTATCCTTTCTCGAACTTTAGAGCGAACAACAAAAAGGGGTGAGGATGACGTAGAAGGGACGCGGGCCAGCGGGTATTGATTAGATTGCGGAGATCGCGTACAGTTCGCACTCAATCGAGTGAAGTGACAAGTGAGCCATCGACTCGTTTTGTGTTTTTTTTCGCAATTAGTCGCTGCGGCGCACTGTACGTTCAGATCTCATCACAATCTCTCTATTATCTGGTCCTGGTAAGATATGCATAGGATTGATGACTGGAGTATCATTTCTCGAACTCTAGATGGAACAACGAAGAGGGATAGGGAAAGTAAAAATGAGACGCGGGCCAGCAGGTATTGATTAGATTGCGTTCAGTTCGCACTCAACCAAGCGATTAGATAAGCCAAAATCAATAAGAGGAACATTAGGAAGATGAGAATAGCAGTGAAAAAATAACATCAATCCAAAACACGTCGATTTGTTCGAACAACATCATCTAATGACCATTAGAGGTAATCAACCCGATTAGATAAGCAGGAATCAAGATGAGAATAGTACTGAAAAAATAAAATCAATCGAAAACACGCCGACTTTTAACATCATCTAATGACCATTAGAGCTACTCAGACAAGCGATTAGATAAGCCCGGATCAATAAGTGGCGAGAAACAAAATTTGGTGTGAATGGAAGATAAACACGAGTGCAAAAAACTGAAATTCAGTCCTAAAGTCTATTCGATTTTGAGTTTAAATAGGACCATAAATACGTGATGTTTAGTGAAAATAAGAGAGAAAGAGAAACGTTTTTCGGCAAACGAACAGCAGTTTTGTGCCAATCAATATCTGATGAGGACCACGATCAAGATGAATAGAAGTGTTAAGAGATCCAGCAAACTATATGAATAAGCCTAAGTAATGGAAAGACGTGATTTTAAAGGAAAAATAACGAAAGAAAGAAGCGGCAGAGGTTTTTTTTCGGCAAACGAACAGCCGCGTGTCGTTCTGAATCAGTGGTATTTGGGAGAAGGGAGGAAGGAAATTGGAAGCACGGAGAAGGGTACGCAGCAGAATGTTACATTCGGGAGTTCTCTCTCTAGACAAATCGAGTTATATTATTTTTCCCATACTATCTCACACCCAAGAAATGGAATAGCATGAAGAGTCCATGATATCGTGTCTCGGATTCTATTAGTACACACTACGGTTTAATCAGCACACAATTTTCATACCCACGAATCCTAAGACAATTTTAACAACGCGATTTCACATTGGAAACAGGGCTGTGCAAAAATTTTACGGTCTCTTCAATCCGCATACTCTCTCGCCGGTCAGACAGTGCGAGAGAGTATGCGGAATGAAGGGACCGTACAATTTTTGCACAACCCAGATTGCAAGCAAAGGGAGTGTAGGCGAAACGCCTTGGACGAAGGCATAGAATGCGGATTGACATGCACCTAGAATAATGGGTCCGATGCGCTAGGGATGGCATCATGTGAAATGGCTCTATCCATTACGTGTACTCTCTCGTAACTCTGACAAGCGATGGAGAAAGGCACATCAACAGATGATGATTTGCAAAGCCTTTTTAACGAGCGAAGCAATGATGGGTTACGTGAGCACATCTAGGCTATGGATGTGTGGGAATTCTTCATTTCGAGTGCTCTCTCGCCTCTCTACCAGGCGAGAGAGCGCAAAAAATTTCATGGAAAGCCATTTCTTACATACGCATCAAGACGAGAATGTTAAAAGCACGCGACAAAAAGCGCGTATCACAGGGCGAATATTCCCAAGGACAGAGACAAAATAAGCATTCATACTCGCGTGATTTTTTTGATTCAACGAAAACCCCTCACTGGGATAAGAATAATGGGTTTGATGCGCTAGAGATGGCTTCGCAAGACTTCAACGGTTTGTCATTAAAAATACAGCTGAAGAGAGGGCAGACATACTAAATCTATGTAGCTCGAAACGCTTAATTAACAAGTAATTGCAGAAAATTGTCAACGGGGTAATTTGGTTGTCGGATGGCTAATAAATAATCACATTCTGGTGATGGAGATGAGAGGGAACAGAGAAACAGATAATATATTATCATTACATGCTCGCTCCCTAGTGGCTGTCGAACTGCTGATGGCGCTATGTCAATACAATGCTGTACAACATCCAACTGGCCGTAGGTCAAAAGTCAAAGGCGGTAATTTCATTGCACCATTGATATCTCGAGCAATGATGGAGAGCGTGAAAATAAGAGACCTGTAATTCGCACTCTACTCATCCACTCGACGAAGGAAGGCTAAGGAAACAAGAGAAATGTGCAATCTAAAGGGCGAGGCAGAGTGAGAGAACACAGTGAATTGAGAGAGACAAGGCGAGAGATCATTTGAAATTGAGAGAATCAGAGAAAATCATCGGTCAACAAGACGCAGTGTTCTCCCGTGCGATCAATGACGTCCCCTTATCTGGGGCACGACTCTTCCTTTCTCTCTTTCTCTCGCTTACCGTCCTCGAACCGTACACTCTCTCGGCCCGTGTACGCCCATTGATACGGGAAAACGCCTCGGAAGAGGCGAATCTGCCGAGTTGCAGGCAATGGGTCGAACGAGATGTTGTAGTGGAGCAATGCAGACTTTTCCCTGACTTTTATATATTTCGAAGCGACCTTTCAAATGAATTAGGTAATTTTGCTGTGACTGAGGAAATTTTAAAATTAAACGTTTTCTGTTTCACCGGCGTCACGATCTGGGTTGTGCAAACATTTTACGGTCTCTTCATTCCGCATACTCTCTCGCACTGTCTGACCGGCTAGAGACTATGCGGAATGAAGAGACCGTAAAATTTTTGCACAACCAAGGTCACGATGCGTAGTTTATACCATCGATGCATTCAAAAAGTCACTAAATATTGATAATACCTTCTCAAAAAAAGTATCTGAAGAGAGTGGGATTCGAACCCACGCCTCCGAAGAGACTGGTGCCTTAAACCAGCGCCTTAGACCGCTCGGCCATCTCTCCACGTTCATGAGAGCTCCTGTGACTAGGTATTGTTCTGTATATTTCGTGGGAAATGTGAAATCGACTGCAATAACAACTGATATAATAATAATTTATCTACACCCGAGGTGCGACGATCACATGATTGCATAAATCAGTAATGATTAGTGGACAAATAGTATAATTAAGAGACCCGCTCCGTAAGAATCGAACACCCCTCGGACATGTTTCCTCTAGGACCGGGAACCATAGGCCCTTACTGTGGTGGGGAGGAGTGTCTTGGGCCCTTGTTATGAAATTTGTCTATTATTATAGGTTACGGCCATTGGGCAGAAAGAAAATATCAATGAAGGTAAAAATGGACACAAAATCATTTTTTCTTAACGATGCGAAATCGGCTCAAATATCAAATTGCATATTAATTACGATGCCCGGAAGTTGTTAAAAAGGCAGAGCTGAAATCGAACGATTCTTAAACTCATTTTTGGTGTTGAAATTTCACATTTTGTTGCTTTCCTGGCTCATTTCGAGCCCAATCCCTTAGGTTTTTCAACCCCAATTCATTTTTACCTTTTCATTGAGAAAGATGATTTGATTTTAACGGTTACTTATACTTCTTGAATAGATATATGTGATGGCACTAAAAACAGCTCGATTTCAAACATTTCAAAAAACTCACTTTTCGCATATTCGATTACATCCTAATTTGAGCACATTTATCTCCTCCCCAGAAATCTCAATCCCTTAGCTTTTTGTACCCCAATATAAACTGGAGTATGTTGTCTCACAATTGCTTCGCAGTAAATCTTGGCAGCGTGTTCCCTTTCGGTGAATAACTTTCAAATTTGGCCCGTGCACAGTAACCGACAATTGAAAAATTCATTTTAGCCGAATTATTGAGAACGGTGATTTGCTTTTAACAGTTCCTGACATTACTTGTAAAGATGTGTTCAATGGCACTGAAATTATCCCGAGTTCACGCATTTCAGAAAAATTCACTTTTCATATTTTCGATTACACACATATTTGAGCAACTTTATCTCATCCCCAGAAATCCCAATCCCTAAGCTCTTATAACCACATTTTACACTGGAGTATGCTGGTTTACAATCGCCATGTAGCGAATCTAGCTAGCGTCTTCCATTTTGATAAATTACTTTCAAAAGTGATACCTTCGACGTAAATCGTTCTTATTCATTTTCGCTTCTTTTGAGAGCAATTTCTCGAAGGGGAAGACGGTAGCTAGATTCGCTGTGTGGTGATTGCAGACCAGAATACTCTAGTGTAAAATGTGGTTTTAAAAGCTTAGGGATTGGGATTTCTGGTGATGAGATAATGAAAAATGTTCTTTTGAAATTTATTTGCATAGTTGTAATCAAATATTGTGATATTCCTGGCCTTATCAAGTTAGAAAAACACTTTTGCCGGCACCGGGACTCGAACCCACGACTTTGAGATTGTGATTTCACGGACCGTGAACCGTGCAGCCCATTACGAGACTTTCGTCGATCTGGGAGACTATCAGGACTCCCGAGATAAAATCTGCAAAAAATGTGGTATACGTAGAATTTCAAGCTCTACAAACTATGAAAGTTTGGAGAGGGGGAAAAATCGTTGAACCTGTGGTAAATTAAAAACTTCTCTGAAATCCACCTGCTGCAACGGTCGCTAATATGAAAAATCAACAAAGTACTTACAAATAGTTCATTTGATCATAAAAACACTAGCGTGAACAAAAAATCACCACTTTTGTTGCTGGAATCATCTATATCCAACGCACTTCGTCTCAACTTTGCAGCAGCCTGCTGCAGCTGCAAGATCGAATTGGTCGGAAAGGAACTATTAGGTTGTTGCAAAAGTCCTGTGGAATTTTGATATTTTGTCTTCCATCTTCCTGTTGGATTGATAGATGAACTTCGGGATATTGATTACTAATGAGGCCTTGCATACTCTTTCATATGCGCACCCTATCAGCATTGCCCAATCAGAGAGGCGAGAACAGGATCCAGTTAAAATTACTAAAATTAATCCATCGAAAACGCAACATTTCTCAACATTCTGTTTCCACTGATGCATGAACGCTAAATTCCTGGTGGTTATGTGAAGCTCCCATCTTTACCCTATACATAATTTTTCTTATGGATCCTGGAAGTCAGATCCTTTCGAGGAATGAGTTGATCTGCAAAATGACTGCATGCTGCATTTCTGCGTTCATTTTGCATATTTCTGAAAAATGAGGAATTCAGGGTTTCTGAAAGGGGAAACAAGCAGGCCCCAACATTTCTTATGAGGATATAGCCTCTTCGTGAGTGCATACAGCGCACACATGACGGAGCCTGTATGCTTGGTCTTCCGTTCAGAAAAGCAAGTACAAGTCACATGCAGCCTGGGTCTGCTCATATTTTTGCTATCATGTAATTTGGTTCAAACCCACTCACATGACAGGTCTAACCTATTTTTTGAAAGAATATCAATGCTACGTCTCACCCAACATTATGAAGTTGTTTCATGAATTTTCCCTTCAAATATCTAGATAAAAAAATTTATATCTAAATTTTGTGATTTTTTTGCAATTGGGTTAATCATAATTGCTTGCGTTGGTTGCATGATCGGTTTGATTAAAATATACGTGAGTAAAGTTCAAGCATATCCCTAAATAACACCACGTTTGTTTGCCATTGAGATTTGAGACACGCGAGTTATGATCATTCAAAGTACTGACACAAAAAACCACAAGACTTTTTCAACAGCCTAATAGGATAGGCTTCTACAACCCACACCCAAACTAAAAACCATTTTTATTTAAATATTTATATTTGTCATGTCAATTCGTTGTCCCGATTTTCTGGTGAGAGGCCTGATATCTTTTCCGTCCAATTTCAGACAGAACCCATTGATCATACCTGGAGCTGTCGCATCTCCTTAGATGTGTGGACGACAATGATGATTGTTAGGGCGACGAAAATGGAAAAGAATCCGATAAGGAATTTCAATGCTGAATCAAAAGCTTTGTGATCGATTGGACGGATTCACATGGTCGGATGAGAACTATGACGTCATTCATCATTGATGTATCAAAGACGGCATGATGTCATAGTTCTCATCCGACCTCGTGCCGATTGGAATACAACGAGGCTAATATTTACATCAGGATTTTTAATAGAGCACCTATAAACCTAGGGATCGCTTAGAGATTCTTGAACGAAAAGATAGCTCCGGGAATTCTAGAGCTTCTTCAAGAGCTTTCTGGAAATATCTGATATGGGTTTGGTCGCTGGACAAATTCTTCAATCTTCACCACAATTCCATTGTATATTAATTCGAGTACGCTGATTCTAAATCCGTTGTCAAATTCTGCCAAATATGTCGTTGAAAAAAAAATTCCTGTTGAGACATTAGGAGATTCGTTGGCCCTCTCCTAATATCTTTGATGGCCCAGTGGGGTGGATTTGAGAGCATCGCCCGAACACCAGGTGCTCGGCCCCCAGCAACGGCATTCATTTTTGCTTTTTGTTCATGTGCCTGTGATCAATGTCAAAGTATGACAAACAATTTTCCAAACTTTTTTTCTTGAATCTATTACAAAATAAAACCATTCGGTCACCAAATCACCTAAAAGATGAATAGATGGCGGTCCTTTTACACGAACGAATTATCGATTTTTTCGATGACCTATTTGGCAGTTTTGGAAAGCGGTTTTGGAATCAACACACTCGAATTAGTATACCCTCAAATTTTCGTGACGATCGGAGAATGTGTCCAGAGACCAAACCCATGTGAATTGTTTGTCTACTTCTAAAATCGTGAGATCACTAAACACGATTCACACAATCCGTCATGTAGTAGCATAAAGCTCTTGAATATCAATAGGGATTAGACTTTCAAATAACTATTAAAATATTTTTTGTGATGTAAATGCACCGCTCTGATGATTAGAAAGCGAGTGAAATGAGGAGAGTGATGAGCGATTTGCATCATAAACAAATATTTGGATAGTTGTTTTTGAAAGTCTAACCTGTGATATCATGTTTGGGATTCAAGGTAGATATTACTAGGTGCATTTTTACTAGAGTAGAGCGTAGGTTGCTCCACCAGAATTAGAAAACTGCTTATTACCATCACAACTTCCAATTTTGACATTTCCTTACCTTGTCTGTTACTTATTACTCGTACTGCGGAAAAATCGACTATACTACGGAGAAGGTTGATGCACGTTTCGCACAGAAATCAAAACAAATTGAATACAATTTAGGGTCCGATAAATATGCGACATTTACTACTTCCAAGGTTAAGTGAAAGCCGAATGTTTAGCGCTCATTTCCTTATAATTTTGTCCAAGACCCGATTATTAATTATTTTTTGATTATTTTGTTGTGATACCAAGTTACCAAGTCCAAATTGTCCAGGATCGCCAGGAGGGCCAAAGAAGAAAAGCGTGCCATTCCTGTCTGCTAACCACGAAAGATCGGGATTCTGTGAAGTAGAAACTTTAAAGAAGGAGTGAAGGACAAAATAGAGATATGAATTTGAAACTTTCAGAATCTCTTATGGTTGTGACAGCGTCAAAAGTTCAACTTTGCTGATACTCCTTCTTTAACAGCCGAAAAGAGCTAATTGAAAATAAACTTTGCCAAATCGGGAAGCGCTGGCTTCATCATGTCCTGTTGCCGTGAGTGCTGCCAAATGTGCGGCAAGTATGCAGCACTCACCGAACAGGATAGCAAATTGAGCCCTGAAAACCGAAATATTACGACGCTAAAACCTTGGAGCATCAGGAAAAGTGACAAGAGTTGTGGCTCTGCAAAACTTCACTGGAATCCTAAACAAAAAATTTAGACATCTCAAGTTACGACTAGTTGTCTGAGAGCGAAGCGACACTAAGGTTGAGATCTCTCCCTATTTAGCGCGTATTTCAACCGAGCGCGTGGTTGGTGAGAATTCTTCTTCAAACCCTTCCAATCCCACGTTATTCCGCTTTAGGGAAAAATAGGAATTTCGAAAATTTCGAGAGAACACACGTGGACAATGCCTATGAATATGTGAAGAGAAATCGTTTACCTATCACTGATTTTGAATCGAGAATCAGACGAAATCAGCCCCTGATGCATGCGAAGTTGCATGAAATGGAACGATGGACTGCACGCTATGATCCAAAAGATGAACAAAAACTGAAATATATTTTAAAATGATGAATCTTCCATGAATGAACCCCTGTCACGTTAGACACGTCAGTGATTTCTATCTCCCCTCTCTCCATCCTTTCCCCTATTACTTCGCTCTACAATCGTTCCGGATCATTATTTCCTATCCTTCTCTCTGATGGTCAGATAAATCGGATACATCCCTTGACCTAGCAATCCCTCCCTACATTTGTGTGGGCTGCACATCCACTGAACCACACTACATACTATTCCTGCGCCCACATAGAACCAACCAATATGCCCACTCTGGGCATTCCCAGACGACCGATCGGCCCGTCGCTGTAGATTGCAGCGTATGGGCCGAGAAAGTGCGGACGCATGAGAAAGCCAAGGTAGCATTCGTGGCAAAGATGGATTATCTGTAATAAAAATCGCTAGTTCGATTATTGATTTGAATTCCCGCAATTTCATATCGCCGTTCCCTGAATAGCTAAAGGCGTGATATTTATTTTATATGCTTTTCCGTCCCTGCGAACCTTATACGCCGAATTTTATGTCCCTAGCTCCTCAGAGAAAGGAGTTGTCGCATTGCGGTAAATCAAATCAAAAATCGAACATTAATGTCAGCATAACGTCATTGTTCTTATCCGACCTAGCCCCGGAAAGTAGTACGGCTTAGTGACAGTTTTTTAGGCACGAAGATAATTATCATTGATTTTCCTAGAGTTTGAACTATTTTCTACACTCAAGTAATTAAAAAGAAGTAATGCATGTAGAAAAGCCAAAATTTGTTTTCGCAAGCAAAACTGAATGCGATTTTCGAAAAATTTAATGAAAATTCGTTCATCCTAAACAAACCTGATTGACAATATATCCGATTCTGATTTCTCGACTAACGGCTTGTTTAATCTGTCAGAAATGTGCGAGAAAAGTTGCGTAAAAAGTTCGCGAACTTCTGATTCTCTCCTGTTCGTGTACTCTCTCTCTTTCTCTAACCAGGTCGTTGAAAAGTTCACGAACTTTTCGACGAACTATGTTCGAAAATCATACTTTTCTTTTGTTTTACTTATTTTTATAAACTATTTTTGCTTTTAACTTATGACTTCTTATAATGACAACCTTTCCTTAGCTGGAATAGCTTCAGAATACAGCGTAGTGAAAGTAAACAGGGTTGGAGTATTTTTTTCGAAAATGGGTCACCACTTTCCCCACCCTGTAATGTCAAGCTATTCCATCAGAGGGAAGGTTGTTCTTATAAGCAGTCATAAGTTGAAAGCAAAAATAATTGATAAAAATAAGTAAAACAAAAGAAAAGTACGAATTTCGAACATAGTTCGTCGAAAAGTTCGTGAATTTTTCAAGGAGCTACGTGAAAAGTTAGAGAAAGGCGAGAGAGCACGCGTTCTTGAGAGAGGGAAAAGGAAGCAGTGATTGTTTACTTCCTTTTCCCTCTCTCAAGAATGCGTGCTCTCTCGCCTTTCTCTAACTTTTCACGCAGCTCCTTGAAAAGTTCGTTAAAAACCGGCATTAATTCGTTCGAAATTCGTACTTTTCTTTTGTTTTACTTATTTTTATCAATTATTTTTGCTCTTAACTTATGGCTGCTTATAAGAACAACCTTCCCTCTGATGGAATAGCTTGACATTACAGGGTGGGGAAAGTGGTGACCCATTTTCGAAAAAAATACTCCAACCCTGTTTACTTTCACTACGCTGTATTCTGAAGCTATTCCAGCTAAGGGAAGGTTGTCATTATAAGAAATCATAAGTTAAAAGCAAAAATAGTTTATAAAAGTAAGTAAAACAAAAGAAAAGTATGATTTTCGAACACAGTTCGTCGAAAAGTTCGTGAACTTTTCATGGACCTGGTTAGAGAAAGAGAGAGAGCATGCGAAATGGAGAGAATCAGAAGTTCGCGAACTTTTTACGCAACTTTTTCTCGCACATTTCTGACAGATTAAACAGGCCGTAAGTGTACTACTATGTTTGAGAAGTATGAAGAACACTGGAGGATGTAGAAATACGAGAGAAATGATGGGTATGACGATATAGAACCTCCAAATATTTTTCTATCAAATAACAAACGAATGGAAACTGTTCTTGTTTCCAAAGTAAATCAGGCTATCCCAAATTCCTTACGTTGAGGCCCAATCCATTCCAACATCTCGATCCCATTGGAAGTTATAGTTTAAGGGAGTATTGTTTTCCGTATGTTCGATACTCATACGATGGATGTTTACAGAAACTGAAGTTGAATAAAAAATATATCATCAAATATACAAATCCACCATCAAAATATGCAGAAATGAAAGATACAATGAAATGAAATATGAAATATACAGAAATGAAGTCGGCGATTACACGCAAGTATGTGCAAATTGTAAAAACATTTGTCCCGAAATTTAAATGTATAAATAATTGAAACCATATGCATTATTCGAATTTTTCATGGTCGTTACACGGAATTATTCGCGATTGGAAGACGAACAAATTGTAAAATACTGCTAAGAATAAGTCGATTGTGAATTCACAAAATCACGACCCAATGTCAGTTGTATCTAGTTTAGTGGAAGGAAAAGTGTGACTCTCCCTCCTTCCCGGGACCTAGGCTGAGGGGAGGGGGGCGGAGCCTAGATGCTGAAGGATAACTTGATATCGATTCGGTTATGTAAAAAAGTAGTGAGCACAAAGTGTGTACGCCACTTTTCGCTACCCAATACAATTTCACTACGAATGATGGTATACGGTATTTGATGGATGAAATATCAATTAGATAGTTGAAAGAAGCAGTGGACCTCACTCGTGAGCACGCCACTCCCATCATTCTCCTGAAGGAGAAGGACGAAGGGAACGGACTAATACTTTAGCCTGCCTTTGATATATCAAAGGGGAATTACGTCATACTTCTCATACAGCCTGGTTCCACGAAATATGTGTGGGTATATGTGTGGGCAGAATCAGAGTGTTAAAATCGATGTGACTACCTACGGTCAGCGCAAGCATAATGAGAGGAGATGAGGAGTGATGGGAAGAAGAAGAATTGATAGTTTAAAAAAGGTTTCCCATGTAACCAGATCATTGACTCTCAAAACGAAGGTACTGCATGATGAGTACTGTACGGTCATTTCGCTAAATTCTTAGCAATGCACAAATTTGGCTGATACGACTACATTTTTGTGTAAATTACATTAAGCTAGACCACGTATTCCTTGTTTTTACAAAGTTGCGCCCTAGCGAAAGGGGTGTGGAGAGTCAGGGATAGTTTCACCAGGTCAGCCCGACTTTAAGATTCCTTTTCTCTCGTTGAAAGTGTATATTTTTCGGCTATTTTAGTAAATGTTGCATCGAATCTCTATGACATTAACTTGATAGCTTCCCAGGGGCTAGTATTCGATCTATCGGATATTTGTTCTCTCTCTCACAAGGGAATGGCACTTCATACCGATAGATTGTGGTATGTGAAATAAACCATTTTGAAGCGCATGGAAAGTTGTATCGATTCATTTTCGAAACATGCGCTTCAAAATGGTATGTGCCACATACCACAATCTATCAC